>JAMZAV010001662.1:0-504440 GCA_024449915.1 Sweltsa coloradensis | reverse complement strand
TGTAGAGGTACTAGTCCTTCATTGAGAATAAGTGAGGTGGCCGAATTTGTAAATAAAAGACATAAAAGTAGGCTAGGGCTATATAGGCTACAAACACAGAAACTGATGTTTCATCAACACGAGGTATTGTTCACTCAGGAGAATAAGGAAGATGGCCACAAGGAAAAAGGCGTGCACAATCGTCATAACGGAAGCGTGGCGTAAAGAAACTACAAGGCTGTGCAAAGTTTAGAAGGCTCGTGATCAGATGACTGCACGCCGACTTTGCGTTTGACATTTCATCTTTGAAACCATTTGCAGTATTATCATAGAGATATTGCCTAACATACATAATTAACATCTCGACGCTAGACGTCGACTCAACTTCATACTCGATAATAACGTCGTCTTCTGTGAGTTCGTCCATGAACCATGATTATAATTTGACACTGACACAAACAACAATAGTTGTGAATTTGATTTAACTGAAAATGGGCGTTTGATTTGAGTCGTGTTGTTTCTGGATTCCTATTGGTCAATCACAACTGAACACAAGCGCAAGCGTAAGAAAGTTAAAATATATAACCTAGAGATGGGCGAACGTTCGAAATTCCGAACTCGAACCGAACTTTTTTTGAAGTTCGGTTCGGTTCGAATTCGAAATTTTAAGTTCGAGTTCGTGATTTATCAAAATTACGAACTTGCTCCGAACTTTAAACTTGCCGCTGTCGCGCGCGAGAAAATCCTCCAATGGTGAGGCAGTATTATTCATTCGACTATCGATTTCCTGCGATATTTTCGATAATTGAAATAGGAAGCGGCTCTCCACCAATTGCGTACCTTCTAATGTTCGACTAATCGATTCGCAGCAATAATGCGATACATCATGAATGTATCCACCAATGAGAAAGCTGCTTTAATATAAGACGCCAAGACGAGACGCTGTGACTGTGACATTTACGACTGTATTATTTACGATGTTTTATATAGTAACAAGTATTATTTGGAATCACTGAACAATGATTAAAGACCGATTAACCACGTTTATATGCAATTATGTTAACAAATAAATTTCTCGCAGGCAAGTTTTAACCACATTTGCGTCAGCTTACACTTCTTAATACGATGTCGATAAGCTACATAACCTCAAAATAGATAGTCATTTTACGGTTTGTTATTCAAAGTTAGATAACAATAACATGCCCATGTTCTAGGCATAATAAAATTTAATAGTTGCGGTATTTAGACGAGAACTGGCCGCGATTTCACAACAATCTTTGTTAGGTTTGGTGTATGGACCAGGGCCTAGACCTAGGCTAGGTAGGCCTACATGGAATATTTTAGGCTAAGGTTAGGCTAGGGCTAGGCCATTGAATAACCAGTATACACATGGCTAGGCCAAGTAAGGAAAAGCCTAGCCTAGTTTAGCCTAGAATATAGAAGATAACAGATGTCTAAACATGTTTTATAAGCTCTTATCCAAACCAAGACTTTGGAATTTGGTAGCCTTGCCTAGACTAAGGCTAGGCCTATGCCTAAATTTAGGATGCTGTGCCAAAAGGGCTAGGCCTAGGCTAGTCAATCTTGTCGATGAAGGTCGATGAAATAGATCTCGATAGTAAGGGAGATATAGCCTTAGCCTAGACATTAAAGTATGCCCAATTGAAATTCCTACCTCCCTGTTTTTGGTTTTTAGCAGATTTTTTAAAGTTCGGTTCGAGTTCGAAGTTCAAAACTTTTTTTACAGAAGTTCGAGTTCGGTTCGAAACTGAAAAAAACAAGGTTCGTTCATCCCTAATATAACCATCTCTTGTGCTGCGCTTCCGCGCCTATGCTATGTTTACGTGAATTGGGTGTTCAAGCAGCCAGGGGCACTTGTTTATATTTCTTACGCTACTCTTGCGTTGTGCTACGCTTATTCTATGCCAATTGTGCGCAGAACTTTATTCTCCTGAGTGATCAAGACCTCGTGTTAAAACGTCTCGTGTTTTCTATGTAGGCCTACCTACTTTGATGGAGCCTATCAACAAATTCGGCAGCCACCATCACTTTTCGAAAATAAGTTGTTGGATCTTATCTCACACCTAATGTACTCCAGTCCAGCTGATTGGCATTCTATCAACATAATTTACTCTCTACACTCGTTAAGTGTGTTTACAAAGATAACGACGCGAAAAGACTACAAGAATGCTAGTCCAATGTAAACTTTCAGTAGCTAAGGTGTCAGTCTTGTATCCACAGCCTTATGGTGTGGAGGATAATGGATAAACACACATTAACATGAAACTCTCAATCCTTTGCAAAGTTTGCGCATGTTCATAGACTTTACGAAATCGTCTAATTGTGATGTATCCCATTCCTACCCACATAAAGCTACGTAATCTCTGTTTCAGGCGAGGATGCCGACGAGGAGACTGACCTGTCTGTGAATCCGTTTGCAACGACCAACAACGAAGAGTTGTACCTTGATGACCCGAAGAAAACTCTTCGCGGCTGGTTCGAGCGTGAGGGGATCGAACTAGAATACGACGTACAGGAGAGGGGAGTCGCGCAGTTCCTCTGTCGCGTAGAGTAAGTACACGTGCGACACGGCCTTTATAAGGATGGAGAAATTAATAAATGTTAGTGGGGTGAAAGTAAGTCCCAACATAAATTATTTTTAATTATTAATCAATACAGAAGCCCAGAGTCTTTTATAATTTCCAATTATTATTCATGTCCTACTTTGCATATTTCTTCTGCTAATCTAAAAAAAAAATCTCTTTGGACAGCTCTTCAGCCCAAAGTTACCATAACTTCTTTTGAGGGTTGTCTTTAAATGAAACAACAGAAAAGTTATGATTTTTACACAAAAGAAAGCCTTCTTACGGCTTACCTCATTTTCATATTAGTATTCTTCTGGGTAAATGCCTTCGCTACAAACAATTGTTATGAAGCTGTGACAGCTGGCCTTTTGGATTTAAAAAATGGTGGTGCAGCCAACAGAAAACAGATAGGTAGGCCTACCCAGTTGGCCACCCTCTTCATATATGTAGGGCCTAGCCTCTCTTAACTTCACTGCTCAGTAGTTTACCAACTCATGTTTAAACATTGCCTATTGCCAGTCTTAGGAAGTAACGCATTCCTGGTAACATGTTCCAGGGAACGGGTTCTATTTTCAGGAACTTTAATGGGAACGCGTTCCTTTTTTAACATCTTGGGTAGTTACTATTTTGCAGGAACTTGGAACAAATTTAACGTTAGATTTAAAGTTCCTTTCGCCGTCATAATCCCAGTACACGATATATCGTAAACTACTACCTGTTATAGAAAAATATCTTGGGACTTCAAGTCCCACATTATCACGCTTTTTATGCTAAATTAGAGCAAAATCAGGAACTTTCCTTAAATATTCCTATAATATAATATATATATATATATATATATATATAATTTAACCTTGGCTTTATAGTAGGCCTACTTTAGACAGAAATTAAAAAAGGTATAGCCCGGTAAGCTAAGGTCTCGGGTTCAAACCCCGGTGTAGTCACTTTTTTAATTTCTGTCTAAAGTACTAACATTTATATATATTACTTACTACTTACTACAGTAAGAACTCTCTTATCCGAGTTGGATGAGACCGGGGGCACCTCGATTTGCGAAAAAACTCGGATGGCGCGGTTCATTGTTTATTGCTCTCGTAGCATAGCCTGATGTGGTAAAATGATATATGACACATGTAATGGATAAAGGAACATAAAATACACACAATACACTTCATACAGGGTATACTAAATGATTTAATAGCTTGTAAATCAAGCTCACAAACACACGTACACAATTAGGCCTACATGTCGTAATAAAAACGTATGTCTAGGCCTAAACTCGACGCAGTAGGCCTAGGCCTACAATGCAAACATAGGCCTAGGCCTAGGCCCTAGCTCTCTTTCTCATGTGGGAAAACCTCTCACTACTATGCCCGCGCTGAAGCTCACGACGCAAGATAAGTCTGGGAAAGAAATAAGATAAGCCCAGGAATAACAATTCAATGCGTTGTGATTACGAATTTCGTGAATCGGTTGAAACATGATTGCATCTAGTTCCACAACGACCATCTTTGAACAGCTGTGTGTGAGATGGCTGGATCGTATGCGCACGCGCAGGCGCACGACGCACACTGACCTCTATATGCTCAGTGGGTGACACTGACGCTTACCGGCGATGCGCCCGACGCACACTGACCACTGAACTCTATATGCTCAGTACACTGATGCACACTGCTCGAAAGTCGAGATATATCGCCGATCTATCTTCTTTGGCACTCACTCGTAAGGCATGCCTACAAATGTATGCGAGTACATTTAAAAAAGTGCGGCGCCGCGTCTGTAATTATTTTTATGTTTTATTTACGTATTTAAAACTTTTTTTTTTTTTTTTTTTGGCGGCTCGGTTAACACGGTACATCGGATAAGCGGAGATCGGATAAGAGAGTTCTTACTGTACTTACATAACAGCGTCATAGTCGCCTACTATAAAGCCAAGTTTAAAAACATCATATATATATATATATTTATATCGCAGACTTTCACGGATTGAATATGCAGACATTGTATTTTCGGGTAGTCCGTGTGGTTTTATTATTAGTTCCAACGTTTCGGGCAGTTCTCCCTGCCCATCTTAAAGGGAAATTTAAAACATAAAACAATATCAAAACAAACAAAACCTACTTCTTGGTTCTTCTTGGTTTTGTCTTTGTATCCAGTTCCCAGTGTTTGTTAAGAAGTAGGTTTTTTGTTTTGATATTGTTTTTATGTTTTAAATTTCCTGAAGATGGGCAGGGAGAACTGCCCGAAACATTGGAACTATAATAAAACCACACAGACTACCCAAAAAATACAATGTCTGCATATTCAATCCGTGAAAGTCTGCGATATAACATATATATACATATATATATACGACTCACGACTCACGAGCTTTCTCGATGTCTTGATAATAAAGAATGTTGATGGCAGTTTGGGACACACAGTCTATAGAAAACCCACCCACACCAATCGTATCTGAATGCTGCTTCTCACCACCGTCCTTCACAGTTATTTTCAGTGGTTAACACTCTGGTCACCCGGTCCAGGAACCTTACTGACAAATCTCACTCAAGAGAGGAATTTGACAAGCTCCGTGACGCTCCTATCACTCAATGGTTACTTGGACCGAGACATAACCAGAGCGTTTAAACGTGAACTGAAGAAATCTGAGGATGATACTGAGGACAAGGAGAAACCACGGTCAAAAGCTTTTCTTCCGTATGTCAAGGGTACCACAGACGTCATACGTAGAATCCTCAATCGTAAGAACATCGAAACCATTTTCTCCACTGACAGAAAAATCAGCTCCTTTTTGAGAAGTGCAAAGGACTCTGTTCATCTGGAAGAAAGAGGGGTTTATGAGGTTCCCTGTGGCGACTGCGATCAAACGTACATAGGCCAAACAGGCAGACGCATAGCAGTGAGGATAAATGAACACTCTAATGCTGTGAAACAGGTGACAAGAATCAGCCCTGGCTCAACATGCTAAAGCTTACTCGCATGTGATAGATTTTGACAAAACAAAAACTATTTGTCCTGTACAACAGCTCAAGCCACGTATTATCCGTGAATCTGTGGAAATTTAGAAATGGCCGAATAACATGAACAAAAGAGATGATAGCCAGAGCCTTCCTCTTGCTTGGAAACCTGCACTCATGCCTCGAAATGTAGTCCGTAGACCTATTCAGCCAAATCCCTCAGAGGTGGTGCAAATTTCAGATTCCATAATTCCAGGCAGAATAACATTTCAAAAGACAACCAATCAGGCCCTATGACAAGAAGCCGGACTAAAAAGGTTTCACTACAGTAAGCTGTGTTATTTTGTTTCTCAATTGCCACCATCCGTATATATTTTTTTCGATATGACCTCGCCGCCCCGCACCTATTTTCTATATAACCTCGCCGCCCCGCACCTTCAGCCGAGGCTATATAAGGCGGGCGCTGCGTGCTTGCCAAACCCCCTGTGACTCCAACCTCCGTAGAGTCACAGTCAACCTTGAAAATGTCTGACGTAGTACAGACGAAACGTCGGTGGACGCCCAGGTTCTGCTCTGGTTCATCTTATTTTTTACGCGGTTTTACCAAGATCCTTGTTTTTATCCATATATATATATATATATATATATATATATTCTGTTTATTATTCTGTAAGTTTTTGTCCAAAATATGCAATTTTTTTGACAATTGGGCATTGAAAAAAACATTTCTGTTTTAGCTTATAGTTTGCACCATGACAGTAAAAATATTATTAAACGAACACGCCTAGCGAATTCCAATTAAGTTAACTTTATATGGCCTAAATGTTCGTTCATGTGTAATAATATGTGTTCATTTTGCTCAAGGGTAGTGATTGCAGTGCTATTTTTATGACGAAATGATGCCTTTTACTGGTTTGAGTTTAATATACTGAAATTTGAAGATTTTTTATGATGAAATGAGAACTTTTTTTTTGCTATTTCTCAGGGTCCCCATGTAGGGTATAACTTGTCTTGACCACTATTTTTATGACACAGTAGGCCTATTTCATAGATAATGAAAGTTAATAAGCCTTTGTAGGCCTAGGCAATCAAAACATGCTCCTCAATATATTAGGTAAAATATAGAAAAACATTAATCCTCACTATTTTCTTACTGTCCTGTTATTGTGTTCCAGGCTTCCAGTGGAGAGCGCCCGGGGGGGAGTGGTGATGGCGGAGGCTGTGGTCCAGGGCAAGAAGAAAGAAGCCGTCGTTCAGTGCGCGCTAGAGGCTTGCAGGATACTGGACCGGTACGGGCTGCTTAGGCAGGCCACTCATGGTAGGTGTTACGTGTTCCCATTCTAAATCCTCATATTGTAGTATGCCTACTTCCTTCCTTTCCTACACATAAGCCTAGGCCTACCTGATTCACTCTCTTCAGAGCCCAACGCAAACTTGATCTAGGGCTTAAGTAACCTGCCAGCTTACAATAATTGGTACCTGGTCTCAGTTCACAGATCACCAATCCGAATCATAGGGGTGTGCGAATCCATTTTTAAATTTCGAATCCGAATCTCGAATCCCAAGCAAAAAGATTCGCGAATCCGAATCCAAAATTGGTTTACCTCATACAGAACAAGTAACATAAAGAAATGCCATAATGTCATGGTCCCGTGCTGTTTTTCATTGTTTTTACCTCGTTTTCGAGACTCCGTGACATCTTCAGCCAATCAACAACACTTTATCCATCCAGCCTTCTCGGAACGCAAAGTATTTATCTCGCACGGTAGGCCTATCATATCTTTTGGCATTGTTCTACTTTTCAAGATAACATCGCGAGGAAACTTCTTGCTGGCATTTAAGAGCACATAAGTAGGCCAAAACATAACATTTATTGTATCCGCTGGCCTTTTCATAGACCCGCACTTATTATTACGTACGAGTTCAGAGATGGGCATTGTTCACGTAATGCAAACACATCGCTATGTGAAGGGAGACTGACTGACGTAAACATGGCGCCCGCCTGTCATCTGAGCTGGCAGCCGGCCAGGGCTCGCGTGAGTGAGACAGACAGAGCGTACTGAGCCGGCCGCTTGCGCAACGGCTGCAGGCAGCCTGCCGGCATCGTCCAAGAGAGAGAGAGCGCACTGATTTTTTTTTCCGAATGCTACGTGAGAAAAACATGGCGTTTTCTTGAACAACAAGACGCGAATGGAAATTCTTCGTTTACGTACGCGGCGGCCATGTTATCACGTGATCGATTGCAAACTGTAAAATCGACCTATCGATATATTTGCGAGTTTCTTGTGAGTTTGGCGCCGGATTCGAATTTTCGAATACTTCGTATTTTTACGATTTTGGATTCGACCAATGAATCGAATTCGAATACTAAAAGATTCAATTCGGATTCGATAATTTCGAAGCTTCGCACACCCCTACGCGGCGAATCAGTAATCTGGTGATCTGTGCAAGAGGCACGGTTAGCACAGATCAGTAACAATTTTGCCGTTTGGTGGGGATTTGAATAATTGGATGAGCGAAGCGAAGACTTCAATTTGACTTTGTGTTTTTTTGTTTGTTTTTTACTTACGTTACCCCAAGAAAAATAGCTCGGGTGTTTTGTTTTTGTTAGTTTTTTTGTCTGTTTGTTCGATCTCTACCGGGCAAACGGCATATGCGATCTTGATGAAAATTGGAGGGGACCTTCAAAATCTCTGAACTTAGAGCTGTAATGTTTTTGGGTACAATCGAAGAAATATTTCTCATAAATATCGTACTTTTACGATTTTTTTCCGATTTTTAGTGCGATATTTTCGTGATATTTGGCAAACGGCTACTCCGATATTGATGAAACTTTGTAGGAACGTTTAAAATCACTAAAATCATATATATGTTATGATTTTTGAGACATTTGAAAAAATATTTCTTACAGAAATCGTACTTTTACGATTTTTTCTCCGGTTTTTAATACAATATTTTCGTGATATTTAGGCCGATTTTGACCAAACGGGTGGGGCAACAACGTTCATATTTTACATTGACATAAAGATTATGGTGGTGTAGTGCCTCTTGAAAGAAAAAGTTGAAGAAGTTGGTCAAAATTCATAGAAATAAAGGTTTTAATATAAGCCTTTTACAGGTGTATAATGAACAAGTAATATCAAGTTACTATAGAAAAAGTAAGGAGATTCCACATAAAAACGTAATCATTGGACAGAAATATTCCAAAAAAGCTCATCCATCAACGCGACTGGAAAAAGTGTTCGCGAAGCGGCCTAGTGTAGTATGAACTTAGTGAACTGGTCTGTCTGCCCAAAACGTAATCTTTGATCTTTAGAATCTGTTGTGTGACAGAAACAATCCTGTAGTGAGCCGGCTACCAAACTGTATCAGGTTTGCGTAAGTACCTAGGCCTCCGCCTACCGTTAGTTACCTTGTAGCGTTGTAGGCTTTCAAAATCAGAAATATTTCAAAACATGTAGCCCCTAGTAGCAAGTTATTTTAAATTATCCTTGCAAATTTTTGAAAAGCTATTCAATAAGGTAGGTAGGCCTACCTACATACATATACATACATACATACATACATACATACATACATACATACATACATACATACATACATCATACATAGGCCTACATCTAGGGCGACGGTCGTTGCCCGGCAGACAAGCGCATGCGACTGCTTAGGCGACACGAGCTCCAGCCCTGTATACAGCTACCAGAGTTGGGGGGTTTTCAGCTATCTGCACACGCCGCCCCGAAAGAGTTACAATCTTGAAACTCGGTATATGACCTGGTATGTGGTCCATGACATACCAAAAAAAAATCAACCCGATCCGACAACTCGTTCTGTGTTAAAAAAGGCTCTCAACATCGTCAAATTCCTTTCGGCTGGCTGGTGGCTGGCTGGGTGGGTGGGTGGCTGGCTGGCTGGCTGGCTGGCTAGGAGTTCTCTGCGGAGATTAATTTAGCCTACAGAGAAAACGGTAAATCTTAGAACTATGAAACTTGGACCACACTTAGATGTACTTCAGACGCAGTGACTTTTGCTTTCAAAACCAAAATCGGGTAACAGGGACTGGAGAAAATCAAAATTTGGATGATAATCAAAACGCGTAATTACCAAGGCGTGGTAATTTGTACAAACTTGAAATTAAACATGCTTTTAACTTTTTCTAGAGTACGGCCGTAATATTACGTCCGCGTACTTTGCTAACAATTTTTATTTTTAATTTTTAAATTTTGAAATTTTCCCCCCATATTTTTTTTTTTCCATGTTTTTTTTTTTTTTTTTACTTGAATATTGAACTCTCCATCAATGAAGTCATCTTCAGAACTAACACACACATTCCTAGTTTTATAGGCCAAGTTAAATAATCTGCAAAAAAATGTTGAAAAAAAAACCACTCCTGAAAAGGTTAACCATTATAAATATCTTGCGTCCGAAACACAAGGGGCTAAATTTGGGATGACCATGGGCCCAAAAATGACAAAAAAACATATCTGAACTTTTGGAATGAATCATTCAAAGAAAACGCTACAACTGAGATGTTTCAAACGTGGAATACATTTTGATATCTCTCATTCTTTATCACTTTTGAATATGGAAATCAAAATTGGGTAACGGGTACCGGAGAAAATCAAAATTATCAAAAGTAAGTACAGTAAGAACTCTCTTATCCGATCTCCGCTTATCCGATGTACCGTGTTAACCGAGCCGCCAAAAAAAAAATTAAAAGTTTTAAATACGTTAATAAAACATAAAAATAATTACAGACGCCGCGCCGCACTTTTTTAAAATGTACTCGCATACATTTGTAGGCATGCCTTACGAGTGAGTGCAAAGAAGATAGATCGGCGATATATCTCGACTTTCGAGCAGTGTGCATCAGTCTACTGAGCATATAGAGTTCAGTGGTCAGTGTGCGTCGGGCGCATCGCCGGTAAGCGTCAGTGTCACCCACTGAGCATATAGAGTTCAGTGTGCGTCGCGCGCATGCGCGTGCGCATACGATCCAGCCATGATCCAGCCATCTCACACACAGCTGTTCAAAGATGGTCTGGAACTAGATGCAATCATGTTTCAACCGATTCACGAAATTCGTAATCACAACGCATTGAATTGTTATTCCTGGGCTTATCTTATTTCTTTCCCAGACTTATCTTGCGTCGTGAGCTTCAGCGCGGGCATAGTAGTGAGAGGTTTTCCCACATGAGAAAGAGAGCTAGGCCTAGGCCTAGGCCTATGTTTGCATTGTAGGCCTAGGCCTAGGCCTACTGCGTCGAGTTTAGGCAGTGGCGGATACAGGGGGGGGCGGTGGGGCGATCGCCCCCCCCCATGATTCTTTAAAATTGAAAAAAAATGATTTTATTATTTTATTGTGCACGCACCAAATGCACTCTAAAAACCTGATTTTCAAAATTTTCGCCTGCGGCGCTATTTATTTAAAACTCCCAATAAAAATCAACTTTTCTTTATGTTGTCAGAAATAATCAGTTTGCCTCTGAAATGTGTCTGCATCAGTGTACTTCGATTTATTAAGTTGTCCTCCTATGTGAATCGTTTTTTTAACTAAATAGGATTGACGTTTAATAAATAAATAAAATGATGAATTGAAAATAAGATCAAACGTTTATAATAATGTTGCAATCTAGGCCAATGCTGTAAATTGTAAGCTCGACATGACGACGAAACAAATTGGTGCACACAAACTACGTTGTTTCCGTATTGCATTCCGTCCACCACTTTTTTCTAAAACGCACCAAATGCACTCTAAAAACCTGATTTTCAAAATTTTCGGCTGCGGCGCAATATCCCGCGCTTAGTCCCTTTCCCACGACTGTACATGCACGCGCAAATCGCCCCCCCCATGATTATGTCCTAGATCCGCCACTGAGTTTAGGCCTAGACATACGTTTTTATTACGACATGTAGGCCTAATTGTGTACGTGTGTTTGTGAGCTTGATTTACAAGCTATTAAATCATTTAGTATACCCTGTATGAAGTGTATCGTGTGTATTTTATGTTCCTTTATCCATTACATGTGTCATATATCATTTTACCACATCAGGCTATGCTACGAGAGCAAATAAACAAATGAAACGCGCCATCCGAGTTTTTCGCAAATCCGAGGTGCCCCCGGTCTCATCCAACTCGGATAAGAGAGTTCTTACTGTAATTCCGTACTCTTATGAATAATACGCTATATACTGAGAAAACGGTTCATCTTAGAACTTTGAAACTTGGGCCACACTCAGATGTACCTCATATAACAAAAACGGGCAATTGGGACCGGGGAAATTCTAATCAAAATCAAAACGCGTAATTACTCAGGCGTAGTAATTTGTACAAGCTTGAAATTAAACATGCTCTTAACCATTATAAATATCTAGTGCTTAAAACACAAGGTGTATCTTTGGGGGGACCGTTGGCCCAAAAATGTCAAAAAACAACTTTGAACTTAACAAATTTAATCATTCGAAGTCCATCATTCACACCTTGATAGCAAACGAACAACAAAAAGATGTAATATCCAACCAAATACAAAAATTTGTAAAAAAAAAACGGCAGCCAAGCTCTCCTTCAAAAGTCTTTGGCTGTGAATGCTGTGAGATATAGAAGTTGAGCCAAGCTTTTTATTCTTTCTCCCTAGTTTCGCTTTGAAAATAAGTAAGATCATTTCTGGCCAAGAATTTTTTTATGATTTCGAGTTTAAAAATTTTACTTTTTTACCACAAAAATCGTAGGCTTGGCGCTCGTCAACAGGCGAAATGATCTTACTTATTTTCAAAGCGAAACTAGGGAGAAAGAATAAAAAGCTTGGCTCAACTTCTATATCTTACAGCATTCACAGCCAAAGACTTTTGAAGGAGAGCTTGGCTGCCGTTTTTTTTTTTACAAATTTTTGTATTTGGTTGGTCATACATACATACATTTCTTCCGCGAAAGATTGATTACTCCCTGATTTGCTGTTTCTGATTTTTGGCAAACCTCATATTCGTTTGAGTGGGATCGTCTAATAAATCAGTTTTTTCTTTCTTTTTTCTTTTTTAATGATTTTTTCCTTCTTTTTTTCTTTTCTTTTTTTCTTTTCTTTTCATTCCCCACCCTTTTTTATATTTGATTGATTCATTAATTGCATTTAATATCCTTTGTATTTGTTACCAAATTTGTTGAGTTTTAAAACTTTTAATGCATTGTTATAATATTACTATTTCAACTATTTACTTAAATGTTGTTCATTGTTGTGTCTGCATCTATGTAATTAGATTTATTTAGTTGTCTTTGTAAATATAACTGAATAAGATAGACGTTTAATAAATAAATAAAAATAAATAAATAAAAGGAGGACTGAGCAGGGTGAAGTACCGGACCGCAAGAGTGATTGTAACTGCATAGCGCTACCCCACTTTCACCTCTCGCTTCCAACTTCCCTATGACTGGCAGAGTATCGCTGCTGAATTGCCACAATTGGATTCACCTTGCTGATTCTAGGTCCCCTCCTCTCTAGGCCTACTCAGTCCACCTTGAATATTCCTAGAAATTATTTTCTGGAAATTTTACAAAAAGAAATCAGTCCTGGAAATGCTATATTTTAATGATAGTGTGATTGTCATATTCATGAATTGTCTAAATATAATATAATATAGACTACCGGTACCTTCTTTTTACTAGGGATGTGCGAGTCCTGAATTGTTAGGGCTACAATATGTATAGGCCTACCTACGTTACATTGTTTTGTTACAATATTATTTTATTTATTGATATTAGTAGATACCCTATGTAGGCCTAGGCTCCAAAAGAAAAGATAAGAGTGACATCTAATTTATTTTTAAATGTAACCTCTCTCTTGATCTTTTAATAGATTTTAATGATCAAGCACAAATAATATTAGGGCTAGGGGCTATGACTAGTGATGACATCGGGTACCCTGAAACTGGTTCTATAGCGACCCGGTTTCATTTTTTCAAATTCTATTGTACAACGGCCAATGGTGAACTTTACGAGCACGTTTTTCTGCACAAATGGTAATTCTACGAACCGTTTATTGTGCAGTCTATTTCCACGGAGCCCGTGATGACGTAGCTGGCTATCTGTCCTTCCTCGCCTGCTGATTATCAAGCACTCGACCGCCCTTGACACACGAGGCTGCTACATGACACTTGACTGTCGGCAGTCGTACGTAACAAAGCGCGGGCGCCGAAGCCAGCTCACTCCCGGCTGTACAGTCGCTTCCAAAAACCACGCACGTAAGGCTGATACTGAACAAAAATTTACTTTCAAAAACCGGTTCCAGCGTGGAGGAACCGGTTTGAACTCTTGGACTCGATGTAATCACTAGCTTTATAGGCCTCATTCAGTACATAAGTGATATTACATGAAAATGATGGAACAAGCATTATAGTGGCATATTTTTATTATTTTTGACAAAATAGTTCAAAACTTCCAACAAGAATACAAATTTAAATTTGTATTATGACACCTTAGTTAGACTGAGGTTACTATTATGGCTAATCCCTGATTAGTGATCAGGGTTGGTGTGGGAGCGCCAAAAATAGGTAACAATTTTTACGTTTTCACACTCGCCCGCAACCTTGCACCGCCACCATTTCTACAAATCGGGGCGAATTTGCTATAGGCTATCCAGAACCTCCGCCAAAATCATAAAAAAATTATACTACTCGATTTCAACCAAATACTCGACTCAAAATTTTGTGAACTTGCACACCCCTACTTTTTACCCAGTTTAAAAATATGTTTAACTCTTTTCTCTTTATAATTTTAGGGGTTAGGCCTATGTGAAATAAGAATACGGTGGGCCTATTGTATAGTACAATCAAACCAAATGAATTGAAGTTTTGATAATGACAGACTATGAAGACACTTACTTTGACCGAACGGGCGCATACAATGTACCGTAGCCTACAATTGTTACTAACTGTACCGTTAATGTACTTAACAGAGAGCAAGAAGCGGAAGGCGCGTGACTGGGCGTCGGAAGATTTCTACGACAGCGACGAAGACACTTTCCTCGACCGGACAGGGGCAGTCGAGCAGAAGAGGCTGGCACGTATGAGAGCATCCGGCCGACGAGAGGTGCTAACATACCAGAACCTCGTAAGTGCTTTTCGTTATTCTCATATGTGCATCCCTAGGTTTAGTCTATTATTTATCAATTGACAATTATTAGTTAATTACTGTTTACTTGCAGCTAACTTTGGGGCAACAGCACAATCTTTTAGACAGGCCTATTTAATTTTGCTTTCACATCCAAGAAGTGGTGCTGGAAAACTCATAAAAAGTCTAATTTAAGCATTTAATTTTAGTGAACTCTTTTCACTATTGCCTCTTTGGCCTTGCCCTCAACAACGTACAAAAACGAGTTTCTATTTAATTTTTTATATCAATATTCTTACATTAATCGCTACTAATGGCCATGCTTGTGTCCGTTTAGGTGGAGCAACACGACCAAGTAATGTCTGAGCTCCGAGACACTGAGGCTCGGTGGAGCGAGGCGACAGCTCGGAACAACCGAGTTGACTCGGACCAGAGAGACAATGAAGACGAGCTCGACGCCTTCATGAAGAACCTTTCATCGGGCGGAAGAGACAAACTACTTATCTCCAAACTGAAGGTAGGTTTGATGGAAAAACTGATGACCCAAAGTCAAAAATTTGCTGTACCAATTTTCTAGGCAAGGCCTATTTGGCCTGTTTGGCCTAAATAGATATGGGAAAATTTTTTGTTTGTTTTTTGTCCATGTATTTGTTTTTTATCTTTATTTCTGAGATCCCTGCAGTAAAAGCCCAGGTAAGCTTTCGAGTTTCTATCCCCACCCCTATTTTAACATTAACTAGCCGTTCTGCCTCTCCTATCTTATAGTTATAGGCCTACCTATCTATATTATGCAAATACAATAAAAATTTAAATTGGGATCATGTTTTTTTTTAATCTTGCGTCTATTTTTCCCTCTTTTTTTGGAAAACCCCCAAAACCCCCCCTTTATTCAATTTGTTTCTATTTGGTAAATAATTTTAATTTAATTTTTTTATTAAATTCGGGAAATTATAAAAGTCCATCCCCCCGGGGGTTTTAATTTCCGGGGGAAACTCCCACTTTTCCAGGTGGGCCCGCCTTGGGCCAACTGTAAACCCAAGAGGGGAACCCTTTTTTAACTTCTAAATTGGAAAGGTTTCATTATAGTTTTGTTTTTTTTAAAGATTCCGTGCTTTTTTTTACACTGAAGAATTGTTTTTTCCCCTTTTTGAAAAATGCCCAAGTCGATCACCCCCTTGGGGTCGGCATAAAAGCAAAATTTTTTTTACTGACATAATCGAAAGATGTGGCATGCTTTTGAGTTTTTTTCCAAACTATCCCAAATGAAATTTCCGGGGCAAGCGCGGCTTGAACCCCCGCTTACGCCGGGGAAGGGCCCGTGGGGAAAAAACCTCGTACTGGGGAATACCTCGTATTTGGGAAAAACCTTTCGTTGAGGGCTACAAAATCCAATCGGTCCGCGTAGGGGCCGCGATCCCCGATAGTTTTCCGGGTGACGTTTTGTCGTTTAATCCGAAGACCTGTGAAAAATTTTGTTTTCCGGGCATTTTTCAGTACGCCCCCCGGACGCTGTCCCCCCCCTCTTAAGTAGGGTTTGAAAAATGTTTTTTCGAAATTTAATTTTTTTTACCCCCTTTTGTGAAAATTTTTTTGGGGAGAAATTTTTTTTCCTGGGAAAATTTTTCCCGAGAAAAATTTTTTAACGGTAAGCCCTAAATCTTTCCGCCTCGCCCCGCGCAGATCCGCAAACCCCAAAAGATGGCCCAAACCCGACATACTAACTTTTTTTCATTAACCCCTTGGACAAAATTTTTTTTCCGTGACATTTGGGCCCCCCGGGTTTACAAATATCCCCCTCTTTCCGTCCGGTACCGTAAGCTCGTAATGTCCCTTTCTCGTACTTTTTAAAATTGGGGGAAAGAAAATAATACAAAAAAAAATTTTTTAAATTTCCAAAAAAATGACCAATTTACTTTTTTTGGAGACTTTTAAAAAAAAGTTTTTGGAAAACTTAAAAATGAAGGTGTTTGGGGGAATGCGGCCCCTGACAAATCGGGGGGGGAAAAAATTTAAAAAATTAAAATTTTTTTGAAAATCCCCCAAAAAAGGGTGCCCGGAAATTTGCCCTGGCATTTGTTTTGACTTTAAAAATTACCCCTCAAAATAAACCCACTGCTTCTTTTTAAACCCAAATACAGTTCTAAAAAAGGGGGCCGAAAGGGGACCCCAATTCGGAAAAACGAAAATTGCCCAAAGCTATAAAAGAATAATTTTTTTTATTTTAAATTTTCCCAAAAAAAAAATGACCAACCCTTAAAAAAAAACAAAAACAAAAATTTGTTAGGGCCGTAACCTCTGAGCCCCCAAATTGGCGCCTTTTTAAAAAATCGCCCCCAAAAATTTTAAAATTTTTTAAGATATCATAAAAATTGCCCTTTTAATTTTATATTTCCAAAAACCCCCCCCCCCCCCCCCCCCACACCCCCAAAAAAAACCCGTTTTAAAAGGGGCCCATCGAGTCAAAACCAAAAACAGCCAAAAAAGGGGAAATTCGGATTCGTACGGGAAAAAATTTAAAAAATTTTCACTGAAAATTAAGGGGTTATTTTTTTATAAAACCCCCGACATGCCCCCCCCCCCATCACTCCCCGTCATTTTTGTCCCCTCCGATTCCCTGCCCGTGTTCTTTGCCCTTTAAATTTGGGCCCCCCCCCCCCCAAAAGCCCGCCACTCCCCAAAACCGAAAAGGAAGTCGCTAGTATGAAACATTTATTTCTATTGGGGAAAAGTATTAAATTTTTCGTCTCGATATTTTTGGGTTTTGCCCCTTTAGGCGGGTTTAAACCCCCCAACTATTGGTAAAAAGTCAAATGTTTCCCCTCGTTTTGCCCCAAAAGGCTTTTCCAAAACGCTTTTTATGTCATGATTTATCGAGTGCATGTGCAAAATGCTGGATTTTTTATAGGGACATTCTTACTGGATTAAAAAAAATATTTTTCCCCCAATCAGACCCCCCCAAAACTTCAACCAACTAAATGCCTGACTTATTACATCATTTTCAAAAAGCAAAAAATAGATTTTTTATAATGTGGGCCTAAGTTTTTTTTATCTACTTTTAGGGACCCCTCTTCAACCCCCCGAAAAAAAAATTTCCCTGACGAAGTATTCAAAATTTTTAAAATGTGCGTTTTTTCCCGCCCAGGATTTTTGGAAACAAAATGGTTAAAGATTTTTTTTGGCCCCCGAAAATCGCCAAACCTTGGACCCTTTTTATAAGTTCCCCCCAAAAAGGAAAACGAATCGTTGAAGGCATATCCGTTAAAAAAACGTTTTTCATTTGCATGCATAAAGAAAAATGAAAATTTTTTTTTTTTCCCTCCTTTGGTTTTTTTCAAACCCCTTTTGAGGCCGTTTTTTTTTCGCTCAGGGCTTTGGAAAAAGGAGTCAAAGTAATTTTTTTTTGAAAAGTTTAATCTTGTTAGAAAAATTTAATTTAGACCATGGTAGGGACATAAAAGTCGGAAAAAGGGGCCCGTTTTTCCAGGTCATTTAAAAAAGCATGTGAAAAAAAAATGTTTATTTTTTTTATTCAAAAAAGGGCACCATTGCCCAAACTTTCTCCCCCCCCCCCGTCTCCCTTCAAAATTTGCCAAAACTTTTTTTTTTGGTAAAGGGGAAAATTTTCCGTAAAAAATCGTAAAACAGTGGTTTTTTACAATTTTGAAAATTTTCCCAAAAAAAATTTTTCCGGCTTTTTGTGACCTTGAATGCAAAATTTAAAAATATCCAAAAAATGGGCCCCCGGGCCCCAAAAATCGAAAAGGCCCTTTCACCCAACCCCCGGGTTCCCAACACAAAGGGTTTTCAAAACCCTTTTTTTTTTACATTCCCTTTTTTCTTCCGCTAAATTAAAACCCCCCAGCCCTTGTCGTTCCAAATCGAACCAGGAAAACCCAAATTTTAAACTTTTTAAAATTGCACTGCAAAATGTTTTAAAAAAATTTCCAAATTTTTTCAATTTTTTTCCCTCGCAACCGGAAAGGGAAAAATTTGGGGCAATTTTTTGGGTTTTAAAACCCTTTTTCCCCATTTTCCTTGGCTTTTTGGAAATTTTCAAACCTCGGGTTTTTAACCGCGCATCTTTAAAATTAAAAAAAAAATTGGGGAAAAAGGAAAATCCCAACAATGTCCGAAAAAAAAAAACGGTCACATTTTTGCCGTCTGGACCCCCCCGTTAAAGTCCCACGGGCCCCTTCACAAAACGCCGTAATTTAAAAATTTGGGAAAAATTTTAGGGGTTTTTTTTAAAAATATTTTTTTTTTAAAAAAGCAAATTTTTTTTTTTTTTTTGGAATTACCGCATTTTTAAAAAGTTCATCCTTTTCCCCGGGGCCCAAAAAAAATGTAACGGGGCCTAAAAACCCTTTAAAGGTGCCTGTACCACTGAAAAAAATTTCGAAAAGGGGCCGGGTTTTTTCCCTCCCCGGGGTTCGGGGTGGGAAAGGGCCCCCTTTGGGCGGGGGCAACCGTGGAAAAAACAAAAATATTTATTTTTTTTAAAACCAAAAAGGACAAACCCCCGGGCTATTTTGGTCGTTCCATAAAGTGATACAAATGCTACAAAATGGGGGCATGGTTTTTGGGACACATTATCGCAAAAATCCAAAACTGGTCCCGGGTAAAACCCTCCTTTTAAATTTTTGAAAAAAATTTTTACCATACTTTTTTAAAGATTTTTTAAAAGGAAAAAAACAAACGGTAAAAAAAATTCCAGAATCGTAAATTTGAAAAGGGATCTACTGATCCGGGGGTTCCGGGAAACCAAGGTTTTTCCCAAAATAATTTTATTAAAATACCTTCTCATTCCTCTACATTAATGTGGGCCCCGGTTTCGGGAAATCAAACCAAGGGAAGGCGTTTTTTTTTAATTTTTTTAAATTTTCACTGTAAAAAATTTAAAAAAAATTTTCCCCTCTTTGGGATTTTTTTTTCCCCGCATTTTTTTAAAAAAAAGTGGGGGGCAATTTTTTTTTAAAAACCCTTTTTTACCCAATTCATTGGCTTTTTTTAATTGGCAAAACCTTTTGGGGGTTTTTACCGTAAACCCAAAAATTTTTTCCCAAAAATTTTTGGAACCGGGGAAAAACCAAACAATGTCCCATAAAAAAAAAAGAAAAGAATTTTTTTTTTTTAAAAAAGTGCTCCAAAATTTACCGGGGGTTTTTCTATTTTTGGGACCCCGTTTTAAACAAAAAGACTTTTTTTGGAAAGCTCCAAGTAATATATCCTTTTTTTTTTTAAAATTTCCCTTGGGTTCAAAATTTGAAATGTTTTTTTGTCGTCCCCCCGGGCCCAATATGGGAGTTGGGGGCCGGGAAACCCCTTTAAAAATTTTTCGTACCGGGAGTTTATTTCGAACACGTCCGGGAAACCGGGCGACCCTTTTGGGGGCAAAAACTTTTTTTTGGGGGCGGGAAACCCCGAGTAAAAAAATGGGGCCCAAAAAAAAAAAGGTTTTTTTCCGGGGGGATTTTCGACTTTTTTTAAACCCCCCAAACCAAATTTTTTTTTCGGGTCGGGGGGTAATTTTTTTTTCGGGAAAAATTCGATCCTTTTTTCGCGGGGGAGCTCCCCAAAAGTACGCGTTTTTCCCGCTCCTCCCCCGGGGGCGAAAAAAGTTCCCCGCGTGGGAAAACTCCCGGGTTTCCCCCCGCCAGTCACAGAGTTTAAAAAACCCATAATTTTTTATAGATTTGGGAAAATTTATTTTTTAGCCATTGTGTCAACATACTATGTATTTTAACAATTCCTGTCAGATTGAATCCAGGACAAAATAGTAGGGCCTAACGCTATCAAACAAAACCTCCTTGTATCATTTTATCCGCATTATATCACACTCTAAATATTTCTTATTTTAGTTATTTCTATGGGTTATTTTACTCATAGCCTACTCTTTGTTACTAAACACGTATCCATAAAAAGTATCCTGAATTATCTTAGGCCAATTCAACTGTTCAAGAAATCTTGTCGATGCTGACATCCGCACATGACTCGTAGCCAACCATCAGTCCAGCTTTTTAATGTCACTGGCTGGCTATGATCTGATCTTATCATCAATGGCATTGGCTTCTCGGGCAGTCACTTTAATTAAAGTTCTCTACTGAAAATCAGTACTAGGTCTGACCATGGAGTTATAAATAGTACTGTCCATGGTCTGACTTAGTGGGTGGACTTATACAAATTTAATTATTTAGTTTACCGGTAACTGTTAACAGCTAATTTTTTTTTAATTTCAGGCTTCTCTCGTCACTTTAAAAGCCGAAGAAGCGAGACTACGTAAGCTGGTCAACGTCGCCCGTCCTGCCAACCTTCCTGAACTAAAACAAGAAACAGTGGATAGCACGCCGCCAACCCCGCAGACTACCGCGAGTAAGATGACGGCCATCTTGGGGAAAGCCAGGAAACAGATCAGATCAAAACACAGTCACTCATCGAAACACAAAACACACGAGAAGGGGAGAGAAGCGGGTAAGGAACCGGAAGAAGAAGAGGAGGAAGAAGAAGAAGAGGACGAGGAACAAACGCCAGTCCCGGAATTAAAAGAAAGACAAAAGAGTGTAGAAAGTGGATATCATCAAGTTGAGAAAGAAGACAAGGTTGAAGAAATGAGTAGGGTTGATATTGAGCCGGATAGTTCAAGTGGTCTGAGACTTAAGAACAAGGAGACGGCAACAGTTAAAGTTAACGAACAAGAGGAAGATGGAGAGGAAGCAAAAGAACTATCGGAAAAGGAAATGGAAAGAAGAAAGAGGAGAAACCAAAAGAGAATGCTGCATAGAAATGCCAAGGTAAATAAATAATTATTAAACATTGGTCTGTCTACATAAAGTCAGTTTTGACATTGGTTTGCACAAGGAGACGGACCAAAAAATTGTTGTTTGTTGTGAGTTGTGACCACTTGTCTCATCTGACTGTCAGTTTATCGCTGCATTAGGGTACTTATTTTTAATCCAACAATTACACTATGCTCTGGGACTAATGACTAATGAGTAGAGATGTGCAAAAATGGTGACAACGAAATTCGCGAATTTTTTTAAAGTTGCAATAATCCCTTCAAATTCAGTTTGCACATGAATCTCATGAATTGTGATTGAATGGTACCAATTTCCAATTCGCGAAATTTCGCGAAATTTTAGTTGATACCGCGAACTAGTGGCGAAATTATCAATTATGTCCTTAAATGCGAATTAGGTCACAAAATTTTAAAAAATACAAAAATTTCAAAGTTTTGGTGGAGGTGCCGGGTCGAAGTCGCAATGAAATTAATACTTGCTGGTAGATATGGTGGAGGCGCCGGGTCATACAACACGATTGTGAGATCTTAATAATCGTTTGAACGAGAGTAAGCTCAAAATACTTCAAATCCATATCAAAAGACACATAAAAAATGCATAATTTCGTAAATTTGGTGGAGGTGCCGGGTAGACGAAATTAATTCTGGTTAAAAACTGTCGGAAACTTTGAAAACTGAAGGCTGAAATTGAGCTTAAAATTAAAACTGATTCTGAACTTCACTCTCATGAGCTTGTTTTTCTTTTAAATCATTAAAATTAGGGGTGTCAACGATTACGATTAAATCGATTATTAATCGGAAACGATTAATCGATTTTTACAAAAAAAATCGATTTTAAATTTTTGCACTTTTTTAATTTAGTTTTCAAGATTTGCCGCCTATTACCCGCGAGAAACGTTCCCGTACGTTACGTTTTCCCGCCAAATACGACGTAATAATCGCCGATTTAATGTCTTGCTCGCCCGTGAGATACGTTTCCATCAATTTCTAGCACGCGAGATTGTTCCCGATCCACATTTGATTGAAGCGACGTCGCAAAATACATCGTTCGTACCAGCCTTGCCTTGTCATCATGTGCGCATGCGCTGGCCGTGCAAGGTCGGAAGGAGTGGGCGGAGTTAAAGTTGCATTCTGTTCGAGCGTTCCAACTTCCACGCGGCGTAGTTGGCGCGGCAGCTAATAAACACAGTAAACACACTCAACGCGCCTGAAAAGCCGAGCAGTAATTGCACCTTTACGTAACATGGCGTCTTGAGTGTGACTAAAGTGATTGCTCTGGTGTTGTGTTTCGGCCTAGGCCAAGAGTTTTCGACAACATGGCATCAAACAATTGAATTTGATCACCGCATTGATGCCAATTTCATCTCGTATGCTTTATCTACCCCTCCACTTCCTCTTGATTATGCTCCCGAGTCCCGACTGTCTTCTTCGAGATTGTTGTGCATAGATCAAGGGGAAGCGTTATCTGTACCGGGCGCGACGTATGCGTACTTTTCACAGCTTATTCTATGGTGTTTAACGTTTTTAACGGAAAGGATTTCGGATGCGCTCTTATCGATTATATCCTAGAACTAGTGCGGTGTACTACAACTAGGCGGAAAGTTCGACTAACCTAACGAAAGTACACAGAGAACTTTGCGTACGTCGCGACCGGTACAAATAGCGCTTTCCGTGCTCAAGTCCCAGCCACGGCGCCGATGCGAACTCGTGCCTTGCGCGGGCGATTCAAACTAACCGAAACCAGACTGAAGTTTGAAAGAAACTTGCTACTATACCGACATTGTACAAAACGATTAAAATCGATTAATAATCGATTATGGAGGTGAAAGTGAATTCGTTTATCGATTATAATAATTTAATCGTTGACATCCCTAATTAAAATCAATCAATCAATCAATTTATTTTTTTATTTTTTATTTTTTTAAAGTTGTGCATGAGAAAATTGTGTTTTTTTGGTAAATCGCGACAAATCGCGAATTTTTATTTTTAAGGCGCAAATTTTCAAACTTTAAAAAACCATTTTTGCACATCTCTACTAATGAGTAATGGCTGTAATTTTGAATTATATTGTAAAATAGTAGGTCTACCTATGACAGCAGCCTTATATTTATGGATATTAGTCTGTAGTTAACAATTGTTTCAATTTTTGCAATTTATATTTTAAATGTCAAGCAGCTAATATAAATATTGAGGTTCTTCCAAAGAGTTTGGCTATATGTATATAATCAGGACCAGGTATTTATGGTAAAAACCATAAATTAGTATAAATAAATATAACTCCCAACACTAATTCCCTGCTTTTGGTCAGAACAAAACCAAAGATGCAAATAAGTTCCACCACAAAAACCTGCCTTTGAATTCTCATAACTACATTTTTATTGTAGGCCAAATCTGTAAATATTTTTAAGGTCCCACACTCAAAAAGAAAAAAAAAAAACATTAGAGGGAGAGAGATATAGGCCTAGAGCTTTCAACTTTTTTCACTGTCAATTCACCGTTTTATAATGAATGAAACATGTAGTAGACTACATCTAACAATGTATTGACTGTCTGGTTCCAGCTGAAGAAGGAATCCAACGCAGAGTTTAGTGAGGTGGTGGCTTCCGACCCCAGTCTCTACTCTACTTGGACCCCGCCCACCGACCAGAGTGGGGACGGACGGACCAGCCTCAACGAGAAGCTCGGCTACTAGATATAACTAATTGGTAGTTGGGCCCCGCAGAACAGCACTTTTCAGTTTTGTTGCATTGATTTAAAGAAAATTGGAAAATTGATAATGTTGATAAAAACGATTTAAAAATTACTTTGGTAAGACAAATAAACCTAACTCTAATTTCATAATTCAGTATTTTCTTTACAAATCATAAATCAAGTTAAAATCCATTATTTGTAGTGAAAAAGATCATTAGTTTTTTACAAATTAAAATAAAATATAAGAGACATTAAGTACTAAAATAGCATGTTTAGTATAAATGAGTAGATTTTATTTTAGGGCAGTGTGAGAAATCAATTTCTCAAGCCTGGTCCCGTCACTAATTTTCAACGGTACAATAAACCTTTGCTAGAAGCTACAAGAGATGTGTGCCTGACAAGTGTGCGTTCTGCTGCAGAAAATAGCCAAGTTTTGAATAATGGGGACAAAAACACAACCATCACTGGGGACGGCTCTGGGATGTGTCGAGGGCACACTTCTTGCTTTGGCACCACATCTGTTATTGCAGTAAATACTGGCAAGGTTCTCGATACTGAAATTAGTTCAAAATATTGCCACTCTTGTTCAATGAACTCTAAATTGGACCCCAAGTCCCTTGAATATAAGACATGGGATAAAAAACATAAACCAAACAGCAAGATAAATTATGTTGGTACCTCGGGAGAGAGCTGGTGCTCTTGCCATTTTTAATTGTTCGAAGAAAAAAACTGCCTCAAATATACGCGTTACATCAGTGATTGAGACAGTTGTGCATTTAACGCTGTAGTTGACAGCAAGCCGTATGGGGAAAATGTAGTGCTTGAAAAACTTGAGTGCATCGGACACGTTCAAAACCGAATTGGTGGAAGGCTGCGCAAGTTGCGACAAGCTTACAAAGGTAAGCGCCTGAGTGATAACAAGACTTTATCGGTCAGGGATCGTTTAACGGATAAACATATAGATTCCCTACAGTATTACTATGGGGGAGCAACACGTAGCAACATCAATGATCTAGAAAATATGAAGAAA
The DNA here is from genome assembly GCA_024449915.1 of Sweltsa coloradensis. Classification (NCBI taxonomy): domain Eukaryota; kingdom Metazoa; phylum Arthropoda; class Insecta; order Plecoptera; family Chloroperlidae; genus Sweltsa; species Sweltsa coloradensis. Next base: position 479,305 of record JAMZAV010001662.1, on the reverse strand, counting down.
GCAGTGTGGGCTACCTTCTTCCACAAAGCATCATTCGATGTAAACCCGCAGCATAACCTCTGTCCCAAGGGCATTAATAGCTGGTGCAAGTAAAATCGTAGTTTAGTTGATGGTTCAACTTATGAACACAAAAATAGCCTACCTCAAGCGGTGTTCGCGCCAGTATTAGCCCACTCTTGTTTCACGTAGTATTTAGTTTTCACTCCCCTCGTACCCCTCTTTCTTATCTTATCTCTGATTTTAAACCTGACCTAGACAGGTCGTTGGCTCGTCTCTGTTGCAATCGAACATCCATAGAGTACAGACGTTCTTTCTGTTGCCTGTTCTAGGCGAGCGTATTTTCTGTGCATATTTTCCTAAATGTTGCCTCGAGTGCAATAATTATTCTTAGTGGTCACTCTGTGACGGTGACATTTACTTAACTCACACAGTTCACTGCAGTTCACAGTGCTTTAAGTGATATTTAATTTCTATTTTCGTGTGCATTACGTATGTTGTTGTTGTATCATCATTTACTACTTTCATCACTATCGATCCCCCTTCTATCTATCATCTCACTAGGCTAGCCTATCATTTTCCCTCTTCATCACCTACTTCGACACCTCGCTCAAACGGCAAGTTCGCCGTCTCCACAAGCCTACTGTCTCGAAGCCAAGGTAAGCTCGATTGTGATTTGTTTTCTTCATTTTCCCCTCGTATTTATTGGCATCATCGTCTTGGTGCCAACAAGCGGTAATCGAGACAATAAAACCCACCTACCAAGATCTAGTTAACTCCAAGCTATTAGAAAAGTGTCTCCATGGCAAAACCCAAAACTCGAATGAGTCATTGAATGCAATGATATGGGACCGTTGCCCCAAAGTGAAGTTTGCTGGAAAGGAAACAGTGGAAACTGCAACTTACGATGCAGTTTCACATTTCAACGATGGCAACATAAGTAAAAAGCTGGTTCTTCAAAGTTTAAAAATAAGCCCTGGGCACTGGTGCGAGACCAGTCTACGGGAGATGGTCGTCTGCGAGTTTGTCAAGCAAACAAGCGAACGCAAGCCAGCACCAAAGAGGCTAGGGTAAAGATAGAACAAGAGCATGTGCTATAATACTAATAGATGCAGATCAGGAAGAGGATTATGAAGCTCGGGGGTTCTAAGGGTACAGGCATTTCAAACACCACAGCAGGCTTCAAAATCTCCTATGTAAGTGACTTTACGCATTGTTTTAGTTATTGCTCATTTCCCGCTACTTACCTTTCCAAGAAAAGTATTCAACCGATCTCTCAAATTTTTACTGCTTGTTAAATACACTATTATCATAATAGTAGAGAAGCAGAATTTGTATGAGTGAAATATTTTGCCTTTCATAAATTATTTTATCATTAAAAATTGGGAAAATCTGAATTGATATTTTAAAAAATCAGAACTTTTGATCTAAGATACTTAACAAAAAAATACTCAGCTCTAAAGTTTTTAACAGCCAAGCTTAATAGACCCTTAAAATTTCAGATTTGTAGCTTGTCAACTTTCTTAGAAAAGGTACATAAAAGTTAAATTTGTTACATATTGTTGACCATTTTCTTATTTAAAAAAATCAACAATCAACACATTGTTGGTTTTTTTAAATTACGTTTTTGAAAAAAATTTTAAACATTGTTGTTTTTTTTAAATTACGTTTTTGACACTTCTTCTAACATGTTTACCAAATTTCTGTGAAAAAGAACAAAAATTAATAAAAAGGAAATTTAGTACATAACCGTGGAAACCACCATTTCTAAGTTAACGCCCCCTTAAGGCTTAGGCTCCACGGGAAAGACCGCATGAATGTAGCGCGTAATTAGCCTATAAACGGTCGCGAAAAATACCCAGGTCTTAAAATCGGCTGAGTAATTTTTAGAACCGCATACCTGATTGTCATCCCTAGAAAATATGTAGCTTAGCCTAACCAAAAAAAAAAAAAAAAACACTCAACTTGTCTTGAAAATAATGCTTTTTTTAATGCTTGGCTCGGCTCGACTTAATTCTAGGCTCTCATAGCCCTAGTAGATTTAGCTAATGAGCAAACATTTTAATGATCTTGCTGATGCATCAGAAATCCTATCAAAAGTGGGTCAAATAAGCTCCAAAACAAATTTCTACTTTTTTATAATTAATTCATAAAACCAGGGCATCAAACCGGTTCAAACCACCAAAAAGTGGGAGGAAAAAACTGAACTGAAAAGAAAAGAAAACCATACTCAAAACTGAAATGTACAACTTTCAGTTTATTTCGGTTCAGTACAAATTCATATCACAGTCTCAAAAATTACAAATCAACAAAATTGCAAAAGCCAGTGATTGATTTTCTCTTTAACAAATTCAACCCACAATTTCTTTTGTTGGGCAACATGTTTCATGACCATACTTGGGGAAGGCAACATGTTGCATGACCATACTTGGGGAAGGCAACATGTTGCATGACCATACTTGGGAAGGAAACATGTTGCATGACCATACTTGGGAAAATAAATATGATTTATGATCATACTTGGGGAAGGAACTTTTTAATGAACTTGATCCCTTTTAGTATTGAGGAATTTTTAAGCGATCAAGTTCATATTTTCAAGGAACTTTGTTGTGTTTATTGTGAAAAAGTAGGTCTTCTGAAGACGCCATGATTTCTGCAATTGCTGCAGTACGCAACGGAATGAGTAAGCTGAAGGCGAGCATTACGTTTGGGGTGCCAAGATCATCCCTCATTCGAAAAATAGCCTCTGGAGTGGATACAAGGAAAATGGGTCCTGAAACAGTCCTCACAACTGTAGAGGAGGAATTACTAGAGAAGTGGGTCCTGGGACTAGCTCGAAAGGGCTTGCCCATACACCGCCATCATCTCCTCGACACCGTTCAAGTGTTAATTAAAAAATGTGATCGAGAAACACCATTTAAAGGCGGCCGACCCGGGGACAAGTGGTTCAAATGCTTTATGAAACGCCACCAAAAGATTTCAGAAAAGTTGGCAGAGACACTTTCTAGCCAGCCAGAGTCTCTGTAACGGCACATAGCGTTAGAGGGTGGGTTCAAAGAGGTTGAAACCAATTTAACTGAAGAGAGCCTGCTAGACATCCTCAAATGTCCAGACCGCATCTTTAATGCAGATTAGTCGGGGTTTTTGTTGTGTCCCAAGAGTGGGAAAGTGTAAGGGGCCAAAAGGATTGCAGGTGGCACTAATTTTTATGAACTTGCTCAAAATAATGAAAAAGAACAAATGACAGTAATGGCCACATTCTCCGCCGACGGAAAAGTTGTTCCGCCCATGATTGTATATCCGAATTTGAGAATGCCCACAGAAATTGTTAAAGCATTGCCACACGACTATGGTATCGGACTTTCAGCCAGCGGCTGGATGAATAGCGAAGTATTCTATGAGTTTCTTGGAAACCACTTTGTGCCTTACCTCGACCGAGAAGCCATAACCTCGGCCAGTACTTCTTTTTGTGGATGGGCACAGGTCGCACCTCAGCCAATATGTAAGCGAACTGTGCGATAGCCTGGGCATTGTTTTAATTGCCTTACATCCTAACAGCACGCACATTCTGCAGCCGGCAGATGTGTCTGTGTTTAGACCACTGAAGGCGGGCTGAAAGGAGAGTGTACGCAAATGAAAGTTTGACAACTTTCCTGCTGATGTTACACGGCTAACCTTTGGCCCTATGATAAAGTCAGTCTTTGATGAAAGGGCAACATGCATAATTATCCGAAATGGATTTCGAGCTTGTGGGCTCTACCTGTTTGACCCAAATGCAGTCGATTATGACAAGTGTCTCAAGGCTAGGATTGTTATTAATCCTCTTGTCCCACTCGAGCAGCAAACTGTACTGCAGAGCCACCTCAAATACATTGAGTTCAAAATAGCTACTCTAACGCTGGACCGATTCAAAGCCTTCGAGGGCGAAACTTGGTTGGATGACAGCAAGGACCTCTTCTTGCTTTGGCAGTCGGCAAGACGTGATGTAGCCAATGAAGCGCTGCAAGAAGCCCAACCTCGAGAACATGAACCAGTTCCATCTCCGGCCGCTACCCCCGCCTCAGCAACACCCCAAGCAGTGGCGGATACAGGGGGGGGGGGCGGTGGAGCGATCGCCCCCCCCATGATTCTTTAAAAATTAAAAAAAAAAGGATTTTATTATTTTATTGTGCACGCACCAAATGCACTCTAAAAACCTGATTTTCAAAATTTTCGCCTGCGGCGCTATTTATTTAAAACTCCCAATAAAAATTAACTTTCCTTTATGTTGTCAGAAATAATCAGTTTGCCTCTGAAATGTGTCTGCATCAGTGTACTTCGATTTATTAAGTTGTCCTCCTATGTGAATCGTTTTTTAACTAAATAGGATAGACGTTTAATAAATAAATAAATAAATTGATGAATTGAAAATAAGATCAAACGTTTAAAATAATGTTGCAATCTAGGCCAATGCTGTAGATTGTAAGCTCGACATGACGACAAAACAAATTGGTGCACACAAACTTCATTGTTTCCGTATTACATTCCGCCCACCACTTTTTTTCTAAAACGCACCAAATGCACTCTAAAAACCTGATTTTCAAAATTTTCGCCTGCAACGCAACTAATCCATACCCCCCGTGCGTCCGCGCTTAGTCCCTTTCCCATGACTGTACATGCACACGCAAATCCTCCCCCCCCCATGATTATGTCCTAGATCCGCCACTGACCCCAAGGACCTGCAGTTCTTGAAGAAACTGGGGATGCGTCTCCACAACTTGCTCAACACACTACTTACGGCAGGTCCCCAGACAATCCTGAACCTTCTACAAGCTATACTCCTCAAGTAAAATTTGTGAATACAAACCCAATGGCTACCATCCCTAGCCCCTTCAAAACATTACTGTTTTGGCCAAAAACACCAGAAAAAGCCCCACCCAAGAGGAAATACCGCAAATTTCCTGCAGTTGTTTCTGAGGTGTTAGGCAAAAAGCAAACGATGACGCTGAGAGAGAGTAAGAGCAAAACCAAGAATACTGCAAATAAGAAGATAAGATGACTGGATTTGTATCAAATGCCACCGTAGCTTCCTGCGCGAACAAAAATCTAGGTTTGCAACCAAATGGATTAAATGTGACACGTGACACAGCACGTCTCACACGCGTTGCATAGCGAAAGCCCATATCGAAGCTTTTGGCTTTAATTTTGATTGCAGTGACGATGACGATGTCATTTCGCTAGGAATTTTAAGTGACCCAGGCATTGATGAGTAACTTTCATGTCCTTCCATAGGCTAGGCCTATGTTTGCAGTTCTATCTAAGAATCCTGAAGCGACACCAGGGCGAGCTTGAGGAGGGAAGTCCGGGACTCTCTAACTACCCCGCAACGAACCGTTGTCTCGTCCTGCCATCGTGTTCCACCCTCAGCAAAAGCACCAACGCAGGTTTGCCCGATGCAACCAGCGGCACCGCCAACACCACCAACGCCAACAACACTGTCGGTCCCATTGGCACCGAAGGCTGCACCACCATGAGTCAGCAGCTCGGTTTGCCGCCCGAGAACCCCGGACACTTTCCGGACGCCTTCTCCAGAACCATGGGAATTATGTTATGCAACCGCTGACCCCAAGGTGCCAATCCAAACACCCACCCCAGCTTCCACAGCCACACTACCCACCCCAACTGTCATCCCAACCATCTTGGCTGTCATCCCACTCGCCCCAGCCGGCGTCCCAATCACCACGGATGTCTCCTTGGACGCACAGGCCGTCACTCAAATTGAGGCTCGGCGAAAGGTGGAGAAAGCAAAATCGCGGCAGCGACGGGCCCAGGCACGCCAGAAGAAGACGCAAGGGACGCCATACGACCGAGAGAAGGGGTATTTTACCGCAGCATAAGCTTATATGGGGCAAACAACTTTTAATTAGCTGCAGTTGTCATCAGCAGGTGAAAAGTTTTGTCGCCACCAGCCCTTCAGGCTGGGCTTTATGTTCTCTATGCTTTTCCAACCTGTCTATACTAAACTACCCGGTTGGCCTTTTCCAAACTAATTGTAACAACCAGTCTTTTGACACCTATCACTTTCTATCTTTCTTCGCGTATGGCGAGCCTACTCTACACCCTCTGGTGGGTCCGTGTTTCCTTGTTCCTTACAAGTGTGACTCCTTGTCCTGCTGGGGGGCTAGCAGGTGATGAACCTGTTAGACCCTACTCGTCTTTTCCTTCAACCTCTTCACCTGCAGCCAAGAGCTAGTATAGCACATGTGCCTGTGCTATTGCCAAGAGCTTGAAACTTGTAGTAGTATTGTTTCCTTTCGTTTTCAAATCCCAGTCATAATAATTTGTAGGGCAGCCTCTCTCGTTGCCACGGGTCTTGGTTCAAATACAGGGTAAGACATGGTTCTTTTGTCGCCCAAGCACCAGAGTCTAGGAGGGAAGCCCCTCACTGGTTGTGCTGTGTTGTGACTATCTACCCTTCCTATCTCTAACCTATTCTCTAAGAATGAATAAAGAGGCACCCTGGCCCAGCAACAGCAGGAGGGGCAGCTTTTCTCTTATTGCCAAGGGTCCTGGTTCGAATCCAGGGTGTCATGACTTTTTTGTCCCCCGAGCACCAGAGTGGGGAGGGAATCCCCCTTACTGGTTGTGCTGACGGTGTGCCTCAGTATGAATGGTGTGTGAAGTAACCTTGCTGATGATGACAACATACATGCAGAATTTACTTCTTGCGTGGCCCTACCACAGGTTTGGTTATGTGTTTTGAGTTTTGTTTGCATGTAGTAGACCCTTCCGCTCACTGTGCTCTTTGACAGCCGTACGCAATACGCATGCTTGCAAGTTGCACTTCAGTCACTCTGCAGTCGTATTAAACAAACTAATAAATTAAAGGGAAGTTTTTAAAGGAACTTTAGTTCCTTTTTATGAGGAACTTGAACTATTTAGAGGTAAGGGTATATAAAAAAGAAACTTCGAGGTAAGGGTGTAAAAAAAGAAACTTGAACTTCATAAAAGTTATTTTTTAAATTAATGAACTGAATCTTTTAAAAGGAACTTCTCCAAGTATGTGCATGACAACGGAAAGGGGTACAGAATTGTACATTTCACAATATGCCTTTTTGAGTATAGCGCATAAACCCTTTCTAAAGTAAAGTTAGTTTCCTGCTAAATGTAACATCCCTAAAAGCTGGTTTGGTGCATCGTAGAGAAAGATTGATAGCATCCGACAGCTAACCTTGAAAGCATTCAGCAGCTATGATGTAGCATTCATTTACACCCAAATTAGCATTTATGATAATGAACAAAGATTTTTTTCACGAAATAGTGGGGGGAAAATAAACTTGGCTTTTGATAGAATTGCTGCAATAAACAATTGGCTAACTCCAAAATGTCAGCCAAAATGCAGTCTCACATGTGCAAAATTTGTAAGGGATTTTGGGTAATGTGTTCCAAGCATGTGGTGTGGACTATGTTTGCAAGTAAATTTTCTGTTAAATAATTACAGTATTTAAATTCAAACTGTTTTGAATTTCAATCATACCAAGTTGGATTATGTAGGCCTACTTATTGATTTGTGTTGTACACATTTATTTATTTTTTACCTGATAAAATCTTGTCATTACAATGTAACTACATGAGCCATGTTGGAAATAAAGGCATGAACCTGAGGGTTCTGTAGTTCAATCAGCCTGTCCCGCTTTCTTTATACCATATTCCCAGAGGTCCCGCAATTCTGACCAACTCAAGTAAGTCCTAGGCCTAGTTCAGTAGGCCTGTACAATTGACGTAACAAGTGATCAAGTCGGCAAACGAAAAAGATAACGCTAACATTGAATGGTTTTATTTTATCCTAAAATTTGTTTTTAAAAATGTAAAAAGCGGTGTTGTATAATATGTAGTATTTATTTTTATTTCGCATTTCTCGCATAGCAAAACAGGAGATAATTCCAATATGCACACAATTTGCCATTATTTTTATGGCACATATGTCACCCAAGGATTGTTTCTGCAGTATTGCATTAATTTTAATTTTTTTACATGTGTTTTGTTTTCATTTCAACTTGTAATTAAGTAAGACACACTCAAATTGTCAGCAAGTTAAGATTGGAAGTTTGTGAATAGTGGAGATTATGTTGATTTTTTTAGAGGAAAAAGCAAAGTTAGGTTTTATATGCAAAATAACGGTTAATTTGGTTGGTGTTATAACCATTTATCAGTGTTATGGTTTTATTATCATTTAGCGGCGTTATTTAGGTTTTATTAAAATAAGTGGACTCTCAACAACAGAGTTCTACATTTTTTAGGTTACAAATATTTTAACTTTTAAGCTATTGGATTTTTGTATTAGATTTAATTTTTTAAATTATTATTTATCTTGTTTTTCCTTTTTCAGCATTCCTGGGTCAAGTCCCTAGTATACATAATATTCAAAGTGGTCCAAAACAAACCATTTGATATGGCTTAATGACAAAAGATTGAAAAGAATGATTGAATGAAATGCATTGAATGCTACAATTTTCAAAGATTTTATTTCATGGACAGAATATTTTAATGTTTATATTGATTGACAACTACCTACAACTCGAGTGAGCAAGATGTGATTGAATTAATTAATTGTATTTAGAGTCTACCCACTCAGTTATATTACTGGAAAACGCTTAAGTCCTGCCGCGTTGTTGGATGAGCGTAATTGGTGCATTGAGCTGCCATGTGTTATGCGGATTTTCTGTTGTTCTGTGAAAAAATCATTACTTAGTTGAAGATTTTTTTTAAATTAAATTAAATTAAATAAAAAATTAACTTAAATTTAATTTTTTTAATTAATCTTTATTTAAAAAAAGGAAAAAATCGTAATATTGAAATTTTCATAAGAAATAATTATTCGATTGCACACAAATTTTACAAGAATATATGAATTCATAAAATTAAGGTTCTGTGAAAAAATCATTACAATAGGATAAAGCATGTAGGTGTTATAAGTCAAAGAATTGTTTAAAAAAGAAAAAAAACGTAAAATTTCGATTTTCATGAGAAATAGTTTTTTGATTGCGCTCAATTTTCACACGAATACCTAAATTCATAAAATTAAGGTTCTGTCAAAAAATCATTACAATCGGATAAAGCATGTAGGTGTTATAAGCTGAAGAAATTTTTTAAAAATCGAAAAAAATCGTAAAATTGCGATTTTCATGAGAAATAATTTTTCGATTGCGCTCAAAAACGTGGCAGTTCTTCGTTCAGAGATTTCGAAGGCCTCCATAAAATTTCATCGCAATTGGAGTATCGGTTTAGCCGGAATCGTGTTAACAGACACACAAAAATACAGAAAAAAAAAAAAAAAAAAAAAAAAAAACATTCCGGATTTTTTTCTCCAGTGTAGTGAAATGGAATCTTCGCTTCGCTCGCTACGCTCGCTACGCTCATCCAATAACTGATTTTCAGTGGGGGACTTTTTTTAGTGTGGCTCGTTGGGCTTGTGGTTAGCGTATCTGCTTCCAATGCAGAAGGTCCAGGGTTCGATTCCCGCTAAAGTCAAAAGTTTTTTAACTTCTGATTTAGACTTCAGTCCATCAGTTCTTGTCTTAGGAGTTTGTAAACGGTGACTTTAGAGCCGTCCTAGCAACGAAGCACATAGTAAATTCAGAGTTGTTCTGAATCGGCCTTGTTGATTCTGGCGTTGATTCGCGGGTGTTCGCACTGTCCATACCACTGATTGCTATATTTACTATTTAAAATATCTATCTTTGGTTTGTTATCGCTCACTCGTCGATTGCGTCGGGGCCTACAGGGTTGGCTTGGTCTCTTTGATTTTAAAGTCCCCCACTGAAAATCAGTTATATAACTGAGTGGGTAGACTCTAAATACAATTTATTTATTTTTTATTTAAATCAAATCGACCAAGCCAACCCTGTAGGCCACGACGCAATCGACGAGTGAGCGATAACCAACCAAAGATCGATATTTTTGGGGGTAAATATAGCAATCAGTGGTATGGACACATCGAACACCCGCGGATCAACAACTCTGAATTTATTATGTGCTTCGTTGCTAGGACGGCTCCAAAGTCACCGTTTACAAACTCCTAAGACAAGAACTGATGGACTTAAGTCTAAATCAGAAGTTAAAAAACTTCTGACTACCAAATAAGGCTACCTTAGCCAAATACCTTAGCAACAGTGCTAAGGTATTTGCTTTGGCGCGGGAATCGAACCCTGGACCTTCTGCATTGGAAGCAGATACGTTAACCACAAGACCAACGAGCCACACATTCACATTCATGCTTAGATTTTCAAATTTAAAAAAAAAATTGATAGACCACCCACAGATCACCCTAGTAGTCAACTGTTTTATTATATTTCACCCTGCTGAATATAGATTTTAAATTTGATTGAAATAATGCTTTGTTTTTTTACATGTTTGAATCATCCCAAGTGCACAGCTGGACACTTTGCACTGCTGCAAAAGACATTTGCGCAGTTAGCGGTACGATGGTAGAATTAGCTACCTGGCCCTTACGTTGGGGTAATAAATGGAAATATGCACTACTATATTATATTCCTTATTGTTTTAGGAAATGGTCGTGGGGCTCAAAGTCTTTTCCCTGGGATTTTTATTTTTTACTGCCTGGTGCAATTCACACACATCTCGTTTGGGCCAGAGTTGGGCGATGACGGACCTTGGAAAATATGATAATAATAAAAAGTAAAGTGTGGCTCGTTGGTCTTGTGGTTAACGTATCTGCTTCCAATGGAGAAGGTCCAGGGTTCGATTCCCGCCAAAGTCAGAAGTTTTATTAACTTCTGATTTGGTCTTAAGTCCATCAGTTCTTGTCTTAGGAGTTAAACGGTGACTTTGGAGCCGTCTTAGCAACGAAGCACATAATACATTCAAAGTTGTTCTGAATCGGCCTTGTTGATTATGGCGTTAATCCTCGGGTGCTCGCACTATCCATACCACTGATTGCTATATTTCCTTTTAAAAAGGATCGCTCACTCGTCTATTGCGTCTGGCCCTACAGGGTTGGCTTGGTCGCTTTGGTATACTGTCCCCCTCTGAAAATCAGTTATATAACTGAGTGGGTTCTAAATACGAATTTATTTATTGATTGATTTTATTTATTTATAAAACAGGAATTCCTAAATAAGAGAAAAATATTAAATTAAAGTCATAACGATCTTAGATTGAGCAAAATCTAGCTACCTTGAACAAAATGTTCCCGGAGGTAGCCCCCAAGAGGTAGTCTACTCTACTTGTTAAAGCACACCTGCAGTGGTGTCATGCGAGTACGGCGTAAGCCCAAGGCAAAATTTACCCCTCAGTTAACCTAAAGCAAATAAGGTTATTCTCATAGGCCTACGCTGTAAACCGTGCATATAGGCCTATTAGACTCTTATAGAACAAAACAATTAGGAAATCCAATGTCAAGTCTAAGCACATAATCTAATATTGCAATCAAAACGATCATCAGAAAATACAACCAACCGCATCAAAAACACCACTGACAATTTTTTTTTAAAACATGCCTCAAACTCGTTAAAATCCATTAATCACACTCTTAGAATCGTAAAATTTTCTGGGTCTGTGCACTCCGGACCCGCTCTAGTAAAAGGACCTTCCCCCAAGTCCTCCATTGTACTAGGGTCTAAATCATATACTTTACTCATGAAAGAGCGTACGCCCCGAAATACATTTTTGATGGCACCACTGCACAGTGCACATCTGATAATGAATTGAAAAGCCGCCACTGCCAGACCCGCACTAGTTGGGGGGGGGAGTCTCTCAGACCCCCTTTGTACCAGGATACATAGGTTTTGTTTGAAGTTATAAAGATGTTCGCCCCCCTAAAAAACAAGGGCTATAGTTACGTCACTGTATTTTTCCTTCTAAAACTAAGAACCCCACTTAACATTGAGTTGTAGAAAAACCTTAGATAGAGTAACTTGAGAATACATAGAAGGATCGGGCGCTAAGGTAGAACACTACTGAGAAACGTAAGATTTTGCAGCACTGGTGTAATATATTCCGCACGAGAGTAAGCAGGGTTAAGAGAGTATAGGACATGCGTTTTAGACAAATTGCTGTTCGCACAGGTGTTTGAAATTTTGAACATATGTCACGAATGTGGAAATATACGGACCTGCAGTAACACATTTCTAAATTTTGTTTTAAAATAATTTATAAAAAATAAATTAGTTTTCACGAATTTTGATTTTGTTAAAAACTCCAAAATTGACTATATTCGTGATTTTTTTCTGGCTTATTAAGACAAAATTTTAAAAATCTATGAGCGCATGGCTGTCCTTGTATGCTTTATTGACAACTTTGCAAAGTTTTATATACTTCGGATGCTTCTTGGCCGAGCGAATAACTATTTGCCAACTGCCACTTATGTCCTATTCCCTCTTAAAGGGGCTAAAAACTCTAAAAAATTATTTTTTACCACGTGATCTATAGCACAATACTACACTTAAATGACCCCGTTTAAAAAATTATACCTTGTAACTGTGATTTAACACGAATTTTTTAATTTTTTAGATCCAAAAATTTGGGCGAAAATTGGTGTTTGGAAAATTTTCTAAATCGGCTTTAACCTGCATCTTTTTTGGTCCACATAGATACTAGAGCATAGTACCAATCTAAAATGCCCCTTTATAACATCGTGTCTTGAAACTGTGCCCAAATATACCCTCAAACACGCAAAAAAATGCATTCCAAAATCACACCTCATCTTGGTAATCAGCTTTTTTGAACCGAACTACTTGTCCAAATTACAAAAAAAATATAGAGATTTACAGAAAAGGCTGTTGAGTGCGTCAATAATGGCCAATATTGTTTTGGGGATCAAAATCCTGTAAGTTCACGGGGCATAAAGATCGTCCCCATGTTATTTCTTATGGGCGCTTTTTGCCGATGGACCCTAGCTCGAAAAATGTCATGTTTGACGGTTTTTTTGGGAGGTCATGGTGGCCCCCATAATTTTTCTGTCTGATTGCTAAATTCATTACTAGTTGGCCTGAATGACATATATTTTTTGAGTTTAAACGGTTAAATACCCCTTTAATCTGATAATTCATGTTTTGACCTCTTCAGTCAGGATGTCATCTTGCCGGAATAGCCCGACGACTGCCGTGTACAGAGCTCGTGTTACTCCAAACCGTCTATATCTTTCGGTGAGGCTGCGGTTGTGATAGTAACCTAGTCGACACTTCGTCACATCCTGAAGAGTGGAGATATCCTTAGCTGACTCAGACACTGTATCAGCTCTTACACAGAGCTGCGCCTAGCTACAGACTAAAACCTACATCTTCAAAGAACTCACTTCTTAATATCATGTGTAATTAAAATGTGTGTTGTGTTTAATCGGTAATCGGTGGTTTACAATGTTCTCTGCACAATGACCAACGTGTGTTTGTGTAAAAGAGTGGAATTGTGTGAATACCGCGCCCTTGGACTAACCAGCTAGAAATTGCGTTATCGCGGTCTGTGAAGAAATAGGTTTTAAGCGGTTTTTTGTGTTAACAAAGTGGATACAATATTTACATTCGTTCGAAGAATTAAAAATTAGAAACAATGGTATACTTGCCAGATACAAAATGTGCGATATTATTTAATGTTAAGTAATTCAATTTTAAATTTGTTAAACATAAATAATGAACTGTTCTTTGTTGACGTTTTCCCTGTTGTTGGCAGTGTTCGTTGATGGTGAGTATATAATAAAAACATCGCAAACTTGCTAAATATTTGAGCGAGCGTAGCGAGCGTCTCCACTTGACTCTTATGGCTCGAATGTCTGTTTGTTTTTTTCTGTTACTGCTTCGGTACAGGTCGCACCGTTTCTCTGATCGACCTGAAATTTTGCACACATGTACATACCACCTATGCGGGTTGCTGTATAGTTTTTGAACAAAATCCGATCGTTAATTATAAAAAAAATTAAAAAAATAATAAATGTTCTGATCGTTATGAAATTTTGCAGGGTCAATCTCCGGTACGTGCAACACGACCCGAGTACGACAAATTCCCATAATGCTACATACCAATAAGTCTTTAAGGTCTTGACCGATTTAGCTGAAAATTTGTAAAGTAGGAGAGAATGTTGTACTTTTTGACCCTGCAAAATTTCATAACGATCGGAACATTTTTTGTATATATATTTTTTATAACCAACGATTGGATTTTGTTCAAAAACTATACAGCAACCCGCATAGGTGGTATGTACATGTGTGCAAAATTTCAGGTCGATCAGAGAAACGGTTCGACCTGTATCGAAGCAGTAACAGAAAAAAAGAAAAAACAGACATTCGAGCCATAAGAGTCAAGAGGAGACGCTCGCTCAATTATTCATGTGAACCCTGCCCAAGGTTGAACTCATGTACCACTTCAGGTGACCAACTAAGTAGTAAGTGTACAAAGATAGTTTTCATTGGATGTCTCAGGACTCAAAGTAAGTAACCATCAAAATAATGTTTTATTGGATGAGTGAAGTGAAGACTTCAATCACTGACCCCTCAAAGAAAATAATTTGCTCCAATTTTTTTTGTTTTTTGTTTGTTTGTTTGTTTTGTTTTGTTTTGTTTTTGTTTTTCTGTCTCTACCGGGCAAACGGCATATTATGCGATCTTCATACAAATTGGAAGGGACCTTCGAAATCTCTGAACTTAGACCTGCCACGTTTTTGGGTACAATCTAAGAAATATTTCTCGTGAATATCGTAAAGATTTTTTCGATTTTTAGTGCGATATTTTCGTGTCATTTGGGCCGATTCTGAGCAAACGGGTGGGGCTACAACGTTGTAGTACCCTTTTGAAAGAAAAAGTTAGCCAGAACCCATAAAAATAAAGGTTTTAATATAAGTTTTTTGAGGTAGGGCCTACATAATAACAATTAACAAGTTAAAATAGAAACTTGATAACAATCACCTACAATACAATGCGCTGACAATAATAGACGTATATATAAGTAAATGGTAGTGAGACACAATATTATTTTGTGGTATGGGGCATGCTCTAATTCTCACTACCATCAATTGTTTGACTGGTATATATTGTTTTGTGCAATGTGTATTATGTCAAGACAATTGAAAATAAAATAATAATAATAACAATAATAATAATAATAATAATAATAATAATAATAATAATAATAATAATATGTTTTAATAGGTTATCGACAAGAGCTCCATAGGGAGTTTGTTCGTGAATATCCATTTTTAGAAGTAAGTGAACAGAGAATAGCTGACCAAAGAAGAATTATAGTTAAAAATAAAATGTTACCAGTAAACATATTAAATAGAATAAAACGCGAAGTGAAGAACGAACTACAAGCGCATCAAGATGATAACGGCAATACATCAGCAGAGGACAGCGAAGAAGAAGACCACTTCATACCAGAGCTACTAGAACTACCAGAAATACCAGTATTGCCATACTTGCACGAACTTTCAAATCTACCAGACACACCAGAACTTCCAGACCAACCAGAACGTCCGACCTATCAGAACGTCCAGACCAAACCAGAACATCCGATTTTACCATAACGTCCCAGGCCTACCAGAACAATCCAACCTACCATAACGTCCCAGGCCTACCAGAACGTCCAGTGAACCACTAGAAATCCAAACGCAACCAAGAAGATCAAGATACCCAGAACAACTAGACGATCAAAACACAATAGGTAGATATGCATAAAACGCAATAGAAAATACAACCTGACATGGATCAATCTAAAGAACAATCCCTAGCTTTAGCATTTCAACAGCCATGTCCAGAAGTTTGGCGCACATACAACCAAACACGAAGAACCATACATACCTAAACCACAAAGCATTCAAAGGAAATGAAGAAAGACAAGCGGTACACATAATGAACAGTCCACATTTTTTATCAGATTTACACACAAGACGAACTATCATTTTGCAGACGTTCATGCGGCAATTTTATTGGTGCCGCGGTAGGCAGTGGTTAGATATTTTTGGGCCTAAAGGTAAAATCTGCAACATCTTTCGACAAAACAGGAGAAGAAAAGTACTAAATGGGAAAAGCGACTAGTTTTGGGAGAATCGTTTGAGCTTAGGAGAAGATATCGGTCGACTGGAACAATACCGAATGGGTTAATCGATCAAAAATGTGATAAGATACTGCCAAAATAATTTGAAAGATTCAAGGTCACGCAAAGCATGAAACCACTTAATAACGAAATTCATTCCACGAATATTGGAATACACACTTTAAAACAAAAAGTAAGTGCTCCTAGCTAAGAGATTGAAAAGATATAAAAAATGTAGTAGTAAGAAAAAGACAAAACCGAAATGTTTAAAGAAAAGGAAAAACAGTTTTAAAAAAAAAACCAACAACTATCTAGTACGCGAAGAAATAATATGAAATGGAACCAACTAAGGACAGAGATAGATAGAGTTTTTGGACAGGAATATGGGGTACACCGGTAAGCACACAAACCAGGATGCACATGGATTCAGATTATAGCTAGGATGACGATATTAATGATATGGAGATTCGAAAGGTATAACTATTGATGAATTAGAAGTCGACAATGCAGTGCTACACATAGTCTGGAAAAGCACCGGTAATGATAATATTCAAAATTTTTGGTATAAAAATTTCATACTACTCACAATCACATTAGAAAATGTCTCAACGAGTTAATAAATGGAGTTAAAAGAAATACCGCGAATTCTTTTACTGAAGGAGTAACCTTTCCTCAAACCAAGGACAATGACAACTAAGAAAAACCCAGTAAATATTCGGCCAATTACATGTCTACCAACTATATATAAATATTGACTTCATGCATACAAATACAAGTGATATATCATTGCGAAGAAAAACTACAATACAATGGCCGAGGAACAAAAAGGATGCTGTAGAACTCACAGGGATGTAAAAGAAACAACTTTATTATTGACTCTACTGTAATGTAATCAGGGCACACAATAAGAAAAGGAATATTCACGTAAAACTAACAAGTGACTACAAGAAAGCCTTTGCTCACGCACCACAACACATGGCTTATTCATAATTTTACAAATATATAAAATCAAACGCACAGTAATTGGTAAACTTTTTGAAGACAGTATGGAGACATGGAGAAACAACACTAAAACACATATGAAAACCCAGCAATAACTACAGATCCAATTACAAATTAAACGTGGCATTTTTCCAAGGTGACCTCCATTAAGTGCATTTATGGTTTTTGTCTGTCATTAAACCCACTGTCACATATGCTTAAACGAATCGACATATACAGGATTTAAAATTAAGGACAATACTGTGGTAATGCTTCACACAATTTCCCACCTATTTTCTACATGGATTGACCTAAAGTTTGTATGCAATCAAATTTTGCTCAACTAAACAGTTCCTAGTCAATACACACATTAGAATTTATTCAAGATATCTGCAAATGGAGTTTGGAGTTAGATCTCAAATGTCAACGCTCAATATCCGACAAGGGTAAGGTCACACAAGCAGAAAAGAGTTTCCGCTTAGATTGATTGGAATAGGATTGGAAATAATGGACGATACGATGTATACAAATATTTAGGATTCTCAACAAGCTGCCCAGAAATTGAAAACATAAGTTATGAAGAAAAATTGATAGATACATTCCAAGAAACGACTAAGTCTATTCCGCAAGACGCAAACTAAAAACGGTAAAAACAATATCACAGCAGTAAATACTATGCTGTACATTACTACTGACATATTTCATTTCGGGGGGGGGAAAAAAAAAAATCCCCAAAATTTTTTGGGGGGAATGGACGAGACAGAACCAATCCACGGCGTTGAAATATTAACTCGTACTACACTTACCAAACACAGTGAATACTTCATCCTAATATCAGCAATAGAGGAGATTGAACACTTTCCAAGAGAAAAGAGGACGGTTGCCCTAATTGATCTGAACAACATTATATTATAAACAATAGACATTTTAAAGAAAATACTTTTTTACAAAGAGCAACCATCCCACCACTGCATAGGGCTGTTGGTGCTAGCTGAACACAAATCTTAACGTCCACTCCAATCTAGCAAAAACGAAAATGTCGAATCTACAAGGGAAGACTCTAACTGACGCTTCAAAAGAGTTACGGGTCTCTCAGAAAAAGACCCTACAACAAGAGACTTATGATGAACGACACAAAGGTCAGCGTAGATATTAAAAAGCATCAAAATAGTTGGTTAAACGAACGGGGGAAAACTATTTGGGAAATCAGAAAGGTTTATGATGGCTTATTCAAGACAGAGTGATTGCGACGAACAATTATAAAAAATACATAATAACAGATGCCGACAAGTAAAACTATCAATGTATAAAAATGTAGTGCAAAGGGTGAACACATCGAACGCATCATATCCGGGTGGGGCAAGTCACTATGTCAACAGACTTACCTCCTAACAGACATAACCAATGTAGCTAACTATTATTCCATCAAAACATTAGCAATCAAGTACAACATCATTGACACACACACCTTACTACAATACAAACCAGCAGAAAGGTACTAGATAGTAAAGATTACAAATTATATTACGACCGCACAGGTTATAACAGAACAAACCCGATAAAATCACAAACAGACCGTTAATAATAATTGACTAGAAGAAACAGAAAAACTACCTTAAATTCACGTTTGCTATCCCAATGTGCCGAATAGACGTCGAGACCAACGTGAAGAAAAAATTTGACCAAGTATAGTGAACTTGCAATTGAGATCAAGAAGCTGTGGAACAAGAAAAAAGGTAAATAACAATCCATTAATGTATATCAATACCAACGTGCAATCGTACCGAAGAAGCTACATGAAAGCATTAACAACTAGATCTTCAAACCCAAATTATAACATCCGGAGACTCAAAGGCAGTAAATACTCCAACCACGTGTTAGATAGTTCGTAATTTCTAAAACTAAGAATGATACTTTCGAGATTTCGAGAACAGCTTCCCCATCCCGTGACATGGTTTTTCGTGGTTTCCCATAGGATCCCCGAAGAGGAGCAAATGCTAGGATGGCCGACGAGAAATCGGCCCACGACCCGTACAAACAGCAGAAAGAAAACATCATCTACAAACAATATTAGCCAATTTATAAATGACTTATTTTTTGTTAGAGTTTAAGACAAAAGTAAATAATGTTATGTAATAGGTACACATGGAAGTACTTGACGTAAGTCCCCGTACAAACATGTTAGCCTCCGGTTTTTAAACCGAGTTTGTTATGAAATACATTCCAATAAAATAAATAATAATAATAATAATAATAATAATACTAATAATAATAATAATAATAATAATAATAATAAATTAAGTAATAATAATAATAATATAATAATATCAAAAAGACAAAAAATCAAAAGTTCTTGATTTGTATAAGGTAAATCCACAGTTGATACCGTCTTAAGCATCTAATGAATTCATGGAGAATTAATATATACTAAAAAACCATTCAGATTCTGTGAATATTGAAAATATATGGCAATAAAGAGAGGATCTTCTCAGGGGGACACCCTTTAGCCCTCTATGGTTTTTTGTCCTCGCATTAAACCCAGTATCAGAACAAAAAGAAAAAGCTAACTTTAACAAACCAATGCTGGATCTCGCCTTACCAAACCCTGGTGAAAGAATAATGACAAGGAAATAACCCATCTGCTGTATATGGATGATTTTAAAAATGTATGGAAAATGCAAAAGAGAGCTCAACATTGTAATTGACATTGTAAAAATTATTCCAGTGAAGGACATTCATATGGAATTTTGGATAGATAAATGTGCTTCAATTGTCATAATGAAACAGTGGAAAATTGCAAGAACCTGAACAATTAACCAAATTGGTGTTTGATAAAGAAAATTCCGAATATATCAAGTGCTGAAGAAAGATACAACATACCTAGGAATGGAGGCAAAACCTTATTCTTAACCTACAGGAATGGAAAAATGTATTTTAAAAAACCAAAGTATGAACATAGGTTAAAACTAAGCTTAAAAACAAATGGTTTAAAGGAAGCTATAAAATCAAGGGCATTACATGCATGGGCTTTATAACCAATCTTGACCTTTGGTTTTCATTGGTAATTGTGAGTGGTCAGATGTGGACTTTGATGGACCTGAGATCGTTTAACGAACAAGAAGACAATGACCTTTCTCAGAACGCACCACCCAAAAGCATCTTGTCTGAAAAGGTTATATATACCACGGGGGAAAGGTTGGAAGAGGATGGTAATATTCGGTCAGTTTGTGCTATTTCGCAAGTTCATAAAACTAAACTCAGATCATATTTCTTATTCTACATTCCATTATCACCTAAGACTTAACCTCCGAGATTAAAACTATAACTCGCCTCAGGCATAAATGACGATTTCTTTTTCCATCCAGAATATACATAGTAAGATTTAATAGAAGATGAATTTCTGGAATACAAATCACTTCATGGGGAGGGTACCCGAAAAGCATCCAGATCAGACCAAAAATTTGACATGTTAAATCAGTTTAGATGGATTCACATAGAGGATTTGTTTGCTGAAGACCGAGGGATTTATGGTTTCGCCATCCAAGATCAAATTATAAATACCTACAACTTATAAAAAATTTCATCCTCACAAAAATCCAATGAAATGATAATGGTGGTAGAAATGCAAAAAGTTTACCGAGAACAATAGCCTGTTTAGCTGGGTGTCCTTCAATTGCCCACCGTGGTATCGTCATTGCATAATCATGTACAAAAATAAGTTATCCAACATCTAGGAATACCGCACCTCTCTTGTCAATCCACCTCCTTATTACCAATATTCTTCCTGCACCTGTGATCGAAAATGCCGAATTTATGAATGGATTGGGAATAAAAACAGGTTTATAACAGACAAACCATAGACCACAAAACAAACCGGACATCATTTTATGCGATTAAAATCTAACAGAATTTACATATCTAGTTGACATTATTGCTGATCCCCCTGTAGTAAAAATATTGAGACCACCGAGAACACTAGGTGGAAGATACAAAATTTAAGTCAGAAATTACACAGAATTTGGAAAATGAAAACTGTTACTGTTCGTGCCAATCGTGATCTCAGCGCCACTGACGTCATACCATCTTCCCTCTCTGCCAGCCTACAATGCCTGTGTTCCTGGTCTGCAAATCTCTACATTCAGCATGCTAGAAAAGCAGTCATCCTTCAAACGTGGCCACATGTCAAAGATTTTTTTGCAGTAATCAATCTCTCTCTCTCTCTCTCCTCTCTCTCTCTGTTGGTCCTCCTCTCTCGTCTCTCTCTCCGCTCTTAAAGATTTTTGGCCATACAATTGCTTGTTTATATAGAAAGAAACTTTTTATTGATTTTGTTATCTCACTCATCTTTATTTATTATTTTGTAAATTTGATTCATTTGTTCCTACAATACTATGTGTACTATACTTATGTTTTTAATTTACGCTGTTTATAATGTAAACCTTGTTGGGCTTGGGCCCTCACCCCGCCTTGTGTATACCAGGACGAAAATGTACCTGAGATTTGTTTGACACAATAAGACCACTAGTAATTAAAAAATAAATAATTAAAAAATAATATAATATAAAAAGTAAAGAGATCCCACGCGAAACTAAAACTTACCAAAAAATCATCCATCACAGCGACTGAAAAAAAACCGTTCCCAATACTTATACGAGCCTAGTAAAGGTTTCAATTTTTCTGCTCAGTCTCTGTTTAAAAAAGATTAAGCGTTGCAATTTTTTTGTGGTGTTGGGACTTTACGTCCCCCCGCGTCAGCCTTAAATGTCCGAATTTCGGGACAAAAGTGAGACCCCTGAGCTAGGGTGCTAGACGATTTTTTTAAATGTTGTTTCTACACATCGATGCTTTCCAACTTCTTATAAGAAAAAAGATTTCCAATTGAATATCTTTCGATGTACGACTTTTTTTGTCAGACGGGGTGAACAAATTAAGAGTTTTGTACCCGAAGGACGAAAAAATCGGGCATCACAAAACGATATTTCAAAAATACTTTTTTCCTCAATATAAGGAGGTGGAAGTCATGATGTTGTAGAAACAAAAATTATCCGCACCATAGTTTTCATTGTTCCCACTTATTGTCCCGAACTTTGCATATAATTTCTGGACAAGGACGTAGCGTGTCCAGCCCCAAAAAATTACAAAACAGTAAAATTTTCTCTGTTTATGTTCTAGACCCTCACCTCATTTAGATAAGATTGGGCAGTCATCTTCCTTTCATTTAAAAATATTGTTCGTGATTTTTTACGGATATTTAGGAAATTTGGATCTTGAATCAAAGCTAGGTGCATAACTAAAACCATTTTTTTCTGAAATGTTTGCATATTTTGAACGTATTTAGAGTACCCACTCAGTCATATAACTGATTTTCAGTGGGGGACAGTAATTGTAAACCTAAACGACCAAGCCAACCCTGTCGGCCCTGACTAATTGTATAGCTGTGGGTGCGAAGGACTAATCGCGAAGGCGCAAAAATTTTTGCAAATTTTCTTCAACTTTACAAAAATTAAAGCTCCAAAACACGTTATAAAATCTAAAATTACATAATACGATGTTACAAAAATAAATAATAAAACAAATAAAACTAACATTGTTGAATTTGTTTCGTTCTTGTGCCGACCCTAGGCCCTTGCCTAGTGGGCCTAGTTACAAAGACGCCCCTGCATAGGAACCTTTTATTATAATCTAACTTTTTTCCATTTTGGTGTATGCATGTGAGATATACCTAACTAAAAATAGGTTTTATTTCGCGTTGTTGGGCGACTTGGGAAACTGAAGGCCGGGTCGGAGCACTGTGTTGCGCTTTCACTAGATTACTAAAAACCAGGGACATGTAATCCACTAGTAACCACTATCCCATAAGTGCCGCCTGGCGGGATTTCAAACCCGTGACCTCCCGAATAGAAGTGGCCACCGTTTACACATTAGCTATCTCGGGGCGATTATTTGTTACACTTTTGATTTAATCATTGGATGAGCGAAGCGAAGACTTCATTTTCACTTGACCCCCCAAAAATTTAGCTCGGTGTTTTTTTAAACTGTTTGTCGCTCTCTACCGGCAAACGGCATATGCGATCTTGAATAAAAAATTTGACAGGACCTTTCGAAAATCTCCTGAACTTAGACCCTTGCCAGTTTTTTTGGGTACAATCGAAGAATATTTCTCATGATATCCGTACTTTTAACGATTTTTTTTTTTTATTTTTTCGATTTTTTGTAGCGATATTTTCGTGGCGCATTTGGGCCAATTCTGACCACAAAGGGGTGGGGCTTACAGACGTTTCAGATTATACATATACATGAGGTATGGTGATGTAGTACAGTTTTGAAAGAGAAAAAGTTGAAAATTTTAGCATCAGAACTATAGAGATAGAAGCTTTGTAATATAAGTTTTTTTACGGTAAATTAAAACCAATTGACCAAGAAACAATAGAAACTTGACAACAATCCACCTACAATGCGTAGGCAAGCAAAACAAAAAAGCACTTGGCAAAGTAAATATCCCACGCCAACCTAAAAAACTGTAAAAGTTGTCATCCCATCAACTGCGGCGGGACCTTTAGCGTTTTCCTCAGTATTAAAAATACTAATAAAAAATTTAAGACAAATGTTAAAGTTTAGAAAATACAATCAGTTTTTGTTGTCCTACTAAAAGGAATGCAATTTTTTTTTTATAAATGCGATTTTCAGTGACTGTCCCCCTCTTCCCTATATGGAAATATATCAGCACACCGTCCTACGACTAGGGTAATATAAAATAAAGACTTTTATGTCCAGTCCTTCGTTTATATATTATTATTTGCCTGCTTGTTTTTTATGTGGTATCAAAAACAGATCCTAATAGAGGCTTCTTTTATAATATCTATAGAACAATGTAAAAATAAATAATTGAAATTGTATAAGTTATTGTAATTGAATTTCTCAGCTAATAATCACGCCTGTCACAATCCATCCAACGCATGCGGCGCATCGAACCTGCCAACCCCGTCGACTCTCCAGATCACCTGCTCGAATGTCACAATCAGAGCCTGCCAGTTCACTAAGGGCCGACGGACCAAGCTACACATCGACGTTCTAAACCGGTAACTACGTCGACCCAGACGGTTGGGCGTCACCTTCTGAGGGGAATTTGTTGGGGTCTGTGCACCGATGACGCTGCCTGGAGGGTGTTGTTCAGCAAGGACCATAAACGTTCATAAGGGAGGTGGGGTGGTCAGGGTTAGGGACGACGGTCCGGGACTGGAGATATGCCACCAATGTCCGGTGTTTTTCGTCAGGTATGTGGGGAGGAGCCAACTGGTTATTCTTTTATATCGGGAGGAGCCCTGAATGTAATTGGCACGAGATTAATACAGGGGCGGAGCTACATACGTGGGGCGGGGTTTTAATGGGTGATCACAGTTTCTCAGCCACTTCCCCTCTCAATATAATATAATATCAGACCCCTATTCACATTCGTCGGGTCGGGGTGACGAGTTCCCCATTTTTCCCTCCGGGCTACGGGCTTATCAAGTGCTTGTTAGCCAGACTCAGCACCTCCTCTTCTCTTTCGCGCATTTCCACTAGTTTCCCTCTCCCTTTCCTTTCTGTCTTCCAAACGTTTCTCTTCCATTCGTTTTTTTCTCTCACATGACTTCTCTCTTTCTTCTATACTCAATTTTATTTGATCTCTCCACCTATCTCTTGGGCTACATAAATGAGAAAATATATTTTGATGTGTGAACTAGTGGGAGGTTAAAAAATAAATGGTCACGATTAAACAATGATCTAAACTACCATAGGGGGCGCATATAAGTTGAGATAGATAATATTGATATTATGACCTAGTGGGAGGGGCTGGGGAATAATATTATAAATAGTCAAAGGAAGCTGAATCTGAAGACCGTTCCGAAATATTGGCTAACACTGAATAAGGCTTTTTTGTACCATATTTTATCTGCTCTATCCAAGTTTATTTCAAATAATTAAAAAAATAATAGTGCTATCATGGAAACAAAATAACGTTGTTTTTTCTACTATGTAATCTCTTTTAATTTTTTAATTTTAAGTTGGGTGTTTAGTGCATTCCTGGTTTTGGCATGTTCCATCAAATTTGTTTTTATTTTTTAAAAAAAAAAAAATGAGAGTGCGACTGGGTGTAGTATGTGACTACTGTTTATCGCAAACGACGTAACAGCAACTTCTAAAGCGGGCTTTATACTGGGAAGTGAAGAGAAAGAGCAACTTTTCTGAAGTAGAGATAACATCTTATGGGACTGACTCTTCACATTGCCTTCCCTTCACAATGGAAAGTTGAAAAGTAAAAAGTAAAGTGTCCTAACTTGTCGGACACTGCTAGACAAGAGAAAAGTGGAGAGAAAAGTAACATGTTTATAGTTGATCACGATTGGTCTCTCTGTTGCAGCTTTGAATACAACGCCACCCCACGCTTTTGTCTTCGCCAGAAAGAGTTTTTCACTGTAAAGCACCTGTTACACTGGGAAGTTGGAAAAGTAAACGAGAAAAAGTGAAGAGAAATAGTAACTTTTTCGAAGTCGTTACACTGAAACCCTTTGAGCGCAAACACAGAAGCGTGGCGTGGCGTTATATTCAATAGCAACAGAGAGACCAATTGCGATCATCTCTTCAGGTCACTTTTCTCTCCACTTCTCTCTTGTCGAGCAGTGTCCGACAAGTTGGGAGTTATTTTACTTTTTTACTTTTCGACTTCCCAGTGTGACAGCAACGAGAAAAGTCCTGCAAGCTAAATGTGCTTATTCTACTTCTGGAAAGTAACTTTATCTCTTCACTTTTTTTCACTTCCCAGTCTAACAGGCGTAAGGGAATTGAAAAGTTACTCTTTGTCTTTACCTTTTTTTAAACTTCTGTAACTTTCCAGTGTTAAGCCCGTTTAACAGTTCTTCTCCCACCGCAGTGCGCCGCGGTCTCGATCTGAGCTTGGCCCGGAGAGAGGTCCTCGCTTCACCGGGCGAGTCTCTCGACATCCTCACGACCACGCCCACCGCCCTCAAGTCGTGTAGTCTCTTCCACCAGGGGGCGTGGCTAACACTGGACGACTCCGCCTGTTCGGAGACGAAGCGCTGTTACCACGGCAGTGGACTGTCGGCTGGAGAGTGTGGGGTCTCAATCAACGACGTGGCCGAGGAAGATAACGGCAAGGTGTGGCTCTATGTCAACGACGTGGATAATATGGAGGACGTGGACATGGTGCGCGTCATTGTCACAAGTGAGTGGAGCCTGATGAAGGTGAAGAAAGATCGCTCCTGCTAAGGTCTATGTCTATAATTATACAACTTTGCATAGTTAATTAAAGATTGCGTGAGGTCTGTTAGCAAAACCGCAGAACAGTTTAAAATGACTGTCATACACAATATAAAAATCACTCACAAAGAGCCGTGGGCTTTTCGAGACATACAAAAATAAGTTACCGAAAGTACTGAAGCAGATTGACCGTTTTGCAGCAACTGAGCTGTAGAGGGGTTATATCTGTTACCATGTATCGATCGAATGAATAAATTGAAATTGAAATTGAACCAATGTGAATGTGATGTTATACCATTTAGTATCACAAAGGCGGCGGTAGGCATTTGTCCAGAATGGCGCATACATTAGTTTGAAAGTGGATTTAATCCAAATAACTTGATTTTGTATTTTATATCAAGGTGTTCCTTACGATACTTTGCAGCATGGTCACCGCTAACATTCAAAGCGTATTTCTACTCAGTTTTGCTAGGTACGACAATATACTATCGTCTATTGCTCACTGAGCTAGGCCTACACAATGATAATATATAACATCTATAGAATTGGCTAGATCCCGCGGTATTGAGAGGTGAAGGTTTTTGTCCAGGCCCCATCATACTATGCCTTCTCTAAGTACATGTCGACTGGCAGCCTGGACCACATGATTCCCCTTTGATCCTGGCCTTTGCTCAGGTCACAGTTTACCCATCATATCCACTGCCATTGGTCCACTGGCGTGTCAATAATGAGAAGCTATCTTGAAAAGGTCAGTTTGTATGTTAAAGTAGGGTTTTAGCAATTTGTAGCCCAAATATTTTTCAAAAGTGCTGTCAGGTTGACAGGTGAGCATATGAGCCATTAACCAAATGATAACTAAATTCCCTTATGCAATAACTTCTATATCTATCTAATAACTAAATAACTTCTTTTTGTGCATTCTAATGCTGCACAAGCTAAAACCATATCGAAACAATGCAGATAAATACTTAATCGCATCTCAAACATGTCAACTATAAATTGAAACGTCAAATCGCCATCTTAGACGAGTGAGCGCAGCGAACGTAGTCTACAACGCTACTCAATCGGTCCTTGGTCTAGATTAATTCTAATGTTAAATGTTAAATGTTAAATGTATGTTAAATGTCTGTCTGTCCGGTCCCATACGGCCGAACGGCCAAATAGATTGAGCTGAAATTTTAAAACAGACATCCGTGAACACTGACTAGTGTACTGAGAACTGCTAACAAAATGAGCACAATCTGTTCTGATTTAAACCTGGCAAGAAATAAAAACCTGAAAAATTTGTTGAAATGTATAGGAATTATTTTAACCGACAATGTTTTTCATTTTGAAATAATATTTTTTGTTTGTTATTTACCTGGCTGTGAAATGCCATGTCCAAGGTTAATCGAATGTTGGACATTAAGGTTCCCCCAAAAAGTAAACCTTGCAATATTTTCACGTATTTCGTACTGGCTATGTTTTCCATAGTATTGTCACAGATGATGAACTACACTGCGTTATATGCATTTCAAAACATGTTAAATAATTTAAACAATACAATCCAGAAATTACAAAATCTTTCCCGGGCATTGAACCCACGTCCCCCCACATTTCAGCTATAAGGGCGCTTTAGCCAACTCGACTAGGAACACCAAAGTCGTTGTTAGACGAGTGAGCGAGTACACGGAACCTTTTGCATTTAAGTTTGATAATTGTATAGGTATAAATAATAGGGTTTTAAGTTTAGTTGGTATAATGGCGAGTTAACTGTAAGGTAACTAGGGAAACGCCAAAGTCGTTATTAGACGAGTGAGAGACCCACGTGTTGAGTACCCGTGAACATTAATTGGATTTAAGTTAGGTAATTATATTGTGGTATAAATAATAGGGTTTTTAAGTTTTTAAGTTTAAGGGCGCGTCAACTGTCCGGCTATAATGCGCCACTTTAGCCAATGATAGGCTAGGGAGGTCTAAGGTAGGGGGAAGAAAAGTCATGTGTGTGTAATGTGTGTGTTGTAATGTGGTGACTCAACACATGGCTCACTCACTCGTCTAACAACGACTTTGGCGTTTCCCTATAAATAGGTCAGATTGACGCTTCAATTTGCTAAGCAAGCGCCTGTGCGGACGTATTGTAGACTGGGGTCTAGCCTACAAAAGATGTTAAATATCATTGGGCCTACATGTCTCGACAAAGCAACTTTTGACTTAGGTGGAACGTCCTCGTAACCTTACACAATGTTGTAGAACCACCCTCAAGCGTGACCTTGGGCTACTACATATCAGCCGACAAGAGTGGCATTCTGACCTTGAAGGCTTGGTGCACTGTGATTGGTGGACGCCCTACACCCAACATCACATGGTACATCGCTGGCGATGAGATCAAAGATGGCGTCACCAGTATACCGAATGTTAAGTGGGCGTGGCCTGAAGAAGAAAAGACTATAAACCAATCACTGACGAGGATATTACGCAAGGATGACAGCGGCAAAAAACTAAGATGCACTGCCTTCTTCACAACAAAGGGCAAGACAGAAAGCATTGTGAAGGAGATGTTGCTGTATGTGCCCAAAGTCTTCCCTAATAGTAACCGTTACCGTAAGTATTTCAGTCGTTTACTATAACTTTAATAGAATTCCTAACTATAAATAATTGCATGTTACATTGGGAGGGGCCATCAATCTCTCAGGGTCCTGGTGCAACTGCGCGGGTCGCCCCCCCCCCCCTATTCCTACGCCACTGGGCTGGGGTAAAGGTAGAGGCAGAGGGAATCGGACACATTTTTGGCATTTAACATTTAATAGCTATTTGCTCGGCCAAGAAGCATCCGATGTATATTAAACTTTGCAAAGTTGTCAATAAAGCATACATGGACCGCCCTAGATAAGAATTTTGTCATAATCAGCCAGAAAATAATCACGAATACAGTCAATTTTGAAACTTTTAACAAAATCAAAATTCTTGAAAACTATTTTTTTATTTTTTTTAAATTTAAAAACAAATTCTCGACATGTGTTTCAGCAAAACCCTATATTTCCACTTTCGTGACATATGTTTAAAATTTCAGACATCTGTGGTGTCAGTCGACCGAGCGAACAGCAATTTGCCTAAACCGCATGTCCTTTACTCTCTTAAGAATGGATCCTATAGAAGACCTACAACAATATTTAAAAACAAAAATCTACCATTCATACATTTAAACAGGTCAAATTCATGACACGCAATACCCCAGGGCCCAACGAAAAACGTCCATAAAAAACCTTGCTTGACCCTACCTAAAACCTCCTGCATGTGGTGTCCTAGCATAGCTTAGGTGTAGAAGAAGGCTTTATGCACCCTTCTATTAAATTAAGTATAGGCTACACCACTTGCTGCTTGGACAGACATGGGTGTGAGAGAGAGAGAGAAATGAAACTATTGGAAACTGAGGCAGGTTGTGCTACATTATGAACCATGTGTTTTGTGTCTATAATGTCTACAATATTATTATATAATATGATGCCCATATGTCCAAGATTTAAAAGTGTTCTATGACTTTAACCCTATTCGGCAATTCAATTGAAGAACCGAAAGTAATAATCTATCAGCTTCTATTCCAGATTATTTTCAGATTCAGATGTGTTTTTATTCTCAAATACATGTTACATAATATTTATAATAGACATTTAAAACATATTCCTTTGAGGAGCCCACAAAGACTATGTAGACTTGAGCGTGGGCCATTATCTCTAGAAATAGAATATTTTGGTATAGCAAGATGACGGGGTATGTACACAAGACATTCGTTTTAGTACAGCCATTATTGGGAGCTAGACTTTACATTAAAAAATATAAAATATAATATCAAATTTATAATGTATTTTTAACTTATATGTTGTAGGGACTTATACCATAATGATAAAGTTTATACTTTTTATGTTTATAGGAACAGAAGCAGAAGATGCATATTATGGAGTCGCTGCCTGCATTGTATTTGGCTTTGCTATATTCCTGTACATAGCAGTTCTCACCGTTCCTGACTTTCTGACGTATGCAGTGGACAGAGACTTGTGGTGCTTCAAGCACTTAGCCCACAGTGAGTATATCTTACTTAGAGCGCACTCCAAGAATTCAGTCGAGTTTAAATCCACTAAACGTTTATGAATTCACTTACTTCCAAATCACTTCAGTCAACTAATGTACTAATACAGTAACTGTTTAAAGATATCATTTTGAAAACGTACTTTTTATTTGTTCTAATTTTATTTTTATTTATTATTTGGCGCTTCAAATAGTATAATGTATTTAACATTGTGGAAAAGTACCTAAAACTAACAATTTGTAGTTGTATCAAAAATATCAAGTAAGTATGCTATACATTATTTAAGTAAGGGTTTAACAGCTTTAAATCCCTTTAAAGAACTCACCAAATATCCTCATTTACTCAAATTTTAATAAATCATTTTTTATACTCCTATTTTGTATTAGAAGTTATTATCATAGCAGTGTTTTAGTTTCTGTTGTTGTTTTGATTGTAATTTTAGTTTGTTATAATGCTATAGAAAAGGGTCCTAGGTAAAAAAAAAATTTGGAAGGCAATGCTCCTATAAAGGTGTGAATGCTGTTTTCCCTAGGGGTGGCTCGTCATCGGAGGACGCCTCTGACGTCATTGGACTATCACGTGACGATACCATACGGTGACCTTGAGAGAAGGTGGGACCATATCACGTGCTGCTCAGGGTCGGTCTATCCTAAGGCTAGACACTTCCCCTAGATCCTAGTTGCTCGGTGCACGTGTCACAAAACACCCCTACAGGACCGACCACTGTGACCTTGAGAGAAGGTGAGACCATATCACGTGCTGCTCAGGGTCGGTCTATCCTCGGGCTAGCACTTCCCCTAGATCCTAGTTGCTCGGTGCACGTGTCACAAACCGCCCCTACAGGACCGACCACTGTGACCTTGAGAGAAGGTGAGACCAGATCACGTGCTGCTCAGGGGTCTATCCTAAGCTAGACACTTCCCTAATCGGTTGCTCGGGCTACGTGTCCCCAAAACCCCTACAGGACGACCACTGTGACCTGAAGAGACCACTGTCTGAGGGTACCAAGCTAGCTCCAGGTCTTTCTCGGCCGCACCCTAACCCCGTGACGGGAAAAGGACCTGCAGGAGGTGACCTACAGTGCGCTGTCCCTAAGTTATTCCTCCAGTGTCATCACCCTACAACCCCACGGACCTGAGAAGTGGACCTAGGGAGGCGTCTTCTGCTAGTCTATCCTAGGCTGCACTTCCACATAACCCTACT
The DNA here is from genome assembly GCA_024449915.1 of Sweltsa coloradensis. NCBI lineage: Eukaryota > Metazoa > Arthropoda > Insecta > Plecoptera > Chloroperlidae > Sweltsa > Sweltsa coloradensis. The sequence goes on along the minus strand of JAMZAV010001662.1, from coordinate 447,780 downwards.
GCCAACCCTGAGAGGAATAATAGTCGTCAGGTGTTCAGGTCCTCCCGGGTTTCCTGTCCGGGGGACCCAAAACCCCCCAAAGGGACCTGGATGAGAAAGGGTTCCGGGTCGTCTTAGGCAGTTTCCCCGGACTTTGCGTGCCTGCCAAACACCCCAAGACCACCCCGGAGGAGAGACGGGCGGTGGTCTTCCTAATAGACACTCCCCTAACCTTGTCGGTGCAGGTAAAACACCCCCGGCCCACTGTGACCTTGAGAAAGGTGAGACCAATCACGTGCTCCCCGGGGTTCACTAGAAACTTCCCCGATCCTAGTTGTCCCGTGCACAAAACCCCCAAGCCCGGCCGAAATGGCCCCAAAGTGGCCGGGTCGGTCTTGGCTAGCTCCCTAACTAGGGCACTGTCCCAAACCCCGGGGAACTACCTTGGAGATGTGAAAAGTGCGCCGGGTCGGGTTCTCCTAGCACCCCCTAGATCTTTTTTCCGTGAAAACCCCCCCCACTGAGAATGGACCTAAGGGGCCCGGGCTTTTTGGCGAACTCCCTAGTCCTATTGCTCGGCACTTTAAACACAACGGCCACTGACCTTGAGAAGTGGACCAACACTGTCTCAGGTCGGCCCTGGCTAGCCCTCCCTAATCCTAGTTGCTCGGTCACTGTCACAAAACACCCTACAGACCGACCACGTACCTAGAAAGTAGACATAATGCTGCTCAGGTCGTCTATCCAAGCTACACTCCTTTTTGGTTGGTGCCGTTTTCAAAACCCCCAAAACCACTTGACCTTGAGAGAGGTGAGCCCTTTTTGGGGGCTATCCTGGCTAGACACTTCCCCTAGACTAGTTGCTGGTGCACTGTCACACAAAACAACCCTACAGGACCGACCACTGTGGCCTTGAGAGAAGGTGACCAATCACGTGCTGCCAGGGTCGGTCTATCTAAGGCTACACTCCTAGTTCCTGTTCCGGTCACTGTACAAAACACCCTTTACGGAGGACCAATGTGCCTAGAGAAGGTAGACCAGTCCGGCTCATTTCCGCTATCCTCGGTAGACACTCCAGATCCCGTAGGTCGACATTAAAGCAGGACCATCACGTGCCTAAGGGTGACCGAACTCTGCCAGGGCGTCTTCCAAGGCTACAACCCCTAAGCCATTGCCGTAAGGTCACAAATCCCTACGTACCGACCACTGACCTTGAATTAGACCAGATCAGTGCTTCAGGGTCGGTTATCCTAAGGCGACACCCCCTAGATCCTAGTTGCTCGGGCACGTCGTCACAAAACCCCCTACAGGACCACCTGTGACCTTGAGAGAAAAGGACCAGATCACGTGCTGCAGGAGCGATCTATCCTAAGGCTGACACTTCCGTAGATCCAGTTGCTGTCAGTGCTCGCCTGAAAAACCCCCTACAGGACCGACCACTGTGACCTTGAGAGAAGGTGAGACCATATCATGTAGGTCGGTCTACCTAAGGCTGACACTTCCCCATCAGTGTGCCTGTCAAAGCCCACGGGTACATACCTAAAACACCCTTCAGGACCTGACATCGTGACCTTGAGAGAACTTAGACCATATCACGTGCTGCCGGTCGGTCTATCCAAGGCTAAGACCCCAGATCCTATTGCTCGGGAAGGTCAACAACACGTCCTAGGCCGTCTGTGCCTTGACAGCAAGGGACCAGATCACGTGTCCAGGGTCGGTCTACCTAGGCTAGCCACTTCCCCTTAGCAGTAGCTGGTCACGTGTGCAAAACGCCCTACAGGACCGACCACTGTGACCTTGAGTAGAGGTGAGCCCAAATCACTGCCCAGGGTCGGTCTATCCTAAGGCTAGACCTTCCCTAGATCCAGGTTGCTCGGTGCACGTGTCACAAAACACCCCTACAGGACCGACCACTGTGACCTTGAGAGAAGGTGAGACCATCACGTGGCTCATCTACGGTTCTGTCTAGTCCGGTGACGGGTACAACACTCCGAGCCAGTCTCGGTGCACGTGGCCACAAATCTCTCAGGCCGACCACTGGCTGCACCTTGAAAAGGTGAGACCAGATCACGTCGCCAGTGTCGTCTATCCTAAGGCTAGCACACTCCCCTAGATCCTAGTTGCTCGGCACGTGTCACAAAACCCGCCTACACGGTAACCACTCGGACCTTGAGAGAAGGTGACCAGATCAGTGCTGCTCAGTGGTCTCGTCTACCTAGGCATCCCGTACCTAGTTCCTCGTGCACTGTCCAACACCCACCTAACCTCGACCACTGTGACTTGAGAAGGTGAGACCGATCACGTGCTGCTCAGGGTGGTTATCCTAGGCTAGACATTCCCTAGATCCTAGTTGCTCGGTGCACGTGTCACAAAACACCCCCAGGACCGATCCACTGTGACCTTGAGAGAAGTGAGCCAGCCGTGCTGCTCAGGTCGGTCTCTCATGGCTACACTTCCCAAACCTACCAGGCTCGTGACGTATACAAATGACCCATTACAGGACCGCCAGTGTACCTTGAGGAAGTGAGACCTAACACGATGCTGCTCAGGCCGGTCTATCCTAGGAAGACACCCCCCGACCTTGCCTGTGCACTGGTCACAAACCCCCTACAGGCCGGTCCACTGGCCCTGACGAACGTGAGACCAGATCACGTGCTGCTCAGTCAGCTATCCTAAGGCTAGCACTTCCCCTGACTAGTGCCGTCACGTGTCACAAAACCCCCCTAAGGAGCCCACTCTGACCTTGACGGAAGGTGAGACCAAAACGTGCTGCCAAGGTCGGTCATCCTAAAGCAGACACTTCCCCTAGATCCTAGTGCTCGGTACGCACAAAACACCCCTACAGGCACCTGGACCTTGAGGCCAGCCATCACGTGCGGGTCAGTCCTAATCCTAAGGCGACACTTCCCTAGATCCTAGTTGCCGGTGCACGTGTCACAAAACACCCCTACTGGTCCGACCGCTGTGACCTTGAGAGAAGGTAGACCTAACACTGTGCTCAGGGTCCGTTCTAACTAAGGACTGAGACTTCCCCTAGATCTCGTGCCGGTCCGTCACAAACCCCCTCAGGACCGACCACTGTGACCTTGGAGAAGGTGAACCAAAACACTCTGCCAGGGTCGGCTATGCCTTAGGTAGACCATCCCTAGTCCTAGTTGCTCGGTGCACGTGTCCAGAACACCCCTACAGGCCGGTCACTGTAGAACCCTTAGAGAAGTGGACCTGGATAAGTGCCGTCAGGTCTGCTAGGGGTAGACACCTCGCCTAGATCCTAGTTGCTGGTGCACGTGTCACAAAACACCCCACAGGACCGCACACTGTGGACCTTAAGGTAGCCCTTACCTACGTGTGTCAGGGCGGTCCTATTCCTAAGGCTAGCACTCCCCAAAACCTTGATGCGTGCACGTGTCACAAAAACCCCTAACAGGACCGACCACGGGTTCTCCTTGGAAGGTGAGACATCCCAACCTTGCTGCTCAGGGTGGTACAATCCTAGGCTAGACCTTCCCCTAGATCCTATTAGGGTGCAGTGCAAAACCCCTACAGGCGCCACACGGAACCTTGGAGACGTGAGACCTCCTGCTCCAGGTGGGGTCTATCCTAAGGCTAGACAGTCCCAATCCTGTTGCTCGGGCACGTACACAAAACACCCCTAAGGACCGACCACTGTGACCTTGAAAGGTGAGCCCAAACACGTGCTGGCTCAGGGTCGAGTCTAATCCTCGGGCTAACACTCCCCCTAGACATCCTAGGTGCACGTGTCCAACTAACCCCCAGGTCCAACCGTTGACCTTGAAAGAAGGTGAACCGATCACTGCTGCTCAGGTCGGTCTATCCTAAGGCTAGACAGCTTCCCGTAGACCTAGTGTCGGTCACTCTCACAAACTCACGGGACCGACCACTGTGCCTTGAGCAGGTGAGCCAAAATCCCAAGGTCCGCGGCCTAAGGCAGAACTCCCCAGATCTAGTGCTGGTGCACGTGTCACAAACAACCCCTCGACCGACCATGCGGACCTGAGAGAACGTGCCCTAGATCACAGCTGCTTGACGGTTCCATAAGCAACCTTCCCTAGACCAGTTGCTCGGGCACGTGTCAAAAAACCCCCGGACCGACCACTGACCTTGAGTGAGACCAGATCCGTGCTGCTCAGGGTCGGTCTATCCTTAAGGCCTAGACACTTCCCAGATCCTAGTTCCTTCGTGCACGTGTCACAATAACACCCCTAAGACCCCGAGACAGTGGACATTGGGAAGGTGAGACCATCATGCTGCTAGGGCGTCCACAACCTAGGCACACATCCCAGACCTATGCTCGGTCACTGTCACAAAAACCCCACATACCGACCCTGTGACTTGAGACGAAGGTGAGACCATATCACGTGCTGTCAGGGCGGTCTACCTAAGGCTAGACACTTCCCCTATATCCTAGTGCCGTGCACGTACAAACCTCCCTACAGCGCCAGGTGACTGAAGAAGGCAGACCAATACGTGCTGCTCCGGGTCGGTCACAAACTAGCTAGGCACCCCACCCTGAAGTTGCTCGGTGCACCCGTCACCAAAACACCCCTAGAAGACCACTGACTGGAGAAGGTGACCATCACGGTGCTCAGGCGTCGTTATCCTAAGGCTAGACACTTTCCTAGATCCTATTTGCTAAGAAGTGGACCAAACACCCTACAGTGGACCACTGTGCCTTAGAGATTGGGTAGACCAGATCCGTGCTGCTCAGGGTCGCCTACCTAGGAGACACTTCCCTAATGCCTATTGCTCGGTGCACGTGTCCATATCCCTAAGGAACCTGACCCCTATGACCTTAGAGTAGGTGACGTTCACAAACACGTCCTTAAGGTCGACTATGCCTGAAGGGTAGACACTTCCCAGATCGTTGCTCGGTGATCGTCACTAAAACACCCCTACGGGATCCGATCACGGTGCACCTTGAGAGAAGGTGAGACCATATCACGTGCTGCTCAGGGTCGGTCTATCTAAGGCACACTTCCCCTAGATCCGTTGCTCGGTGCCTTCAAACACCCCACAGACCGACCGTGACCTTGAGAGAAGGCGAGATATCCATACGGCTCCAAGGTCGGTTCTATCCAGTCTAGACTTCCCCTAGATCCAGTTCCGGTGCAGGCGACACACCCTAAGGAGCGACCACGTGCCCTTGAGAGAGGTAGACCAACGTGCTGCTGGGTCGGTCTATCCGGGCTAGACACTTACCCCTAGGATCGTTGCCTGGTGACGTGCACAAATCACCTACGACCGGACCACTGTGACCTGGAGAAAGGTCACCATATACGTTGCTCAGGGGGTCTACCTAAGGAGCACTTCCCTAGACCTAGTTGCTCGTGACGTGTCCAAAAACCCCTATACAGGACCGACATTGACCTGAAGTGGTGGACCAATCCACGTGTGCTCAGGTCCGTGTACCTAAGGCTAGACACCCCATATCCTAGTTGCTCGTGCACGTGTCCTAAAAACACCCCAGGACCCCTGTCCTTGTAGCAAGGTGAGACAATCACGTGCTCAGGCGTCCCTGGGCTTGAACGTCCCAGATCCTGTTGCTCGGTGCACTGTCAGCAAACCCCCTAACAGGCGGACCACTGTGACTTAAAGCCAAAGGACCGATCACGTGCTTGCTACAAGGTCGAGTCTAGCCTCGGCTAGACATCCCCAGATCCTAGTTGCTCGTCACGTGTCACAAACACCCTATCAACCCCTACTGTGACCTTGCAAGAGAGACCATATCACGTGCTGCTCACGGTCGGTCTATCCTCGGCTAGACACTTCCCTAATCAGTTCTCGGTGCACTGTCACAAAAACCCCCACAGGAGACCCACTGTGACCTTGGAGAGAAGGTGAGGACCATGATCACGTGTCGGTCGGTGTCGGCTGACTACCCTAAGTTGCGTGCAGACACACACTCCCAGAGATCACTGTCCTGGGTGGCACCTGTCACAACAGCCCTCAAGGAACGACCCTAGTCACCTTGAGAGACGTGAGAACCACATCTACATGCCGTCACTGGGTATTAGGCTAGACACTTCCCCTAGATCGCTATTGGGCCCTCACGTCCGATCTCCACAACGCCTCAGAAACCGACACGTCCATGTGACCTTGAGAGAAGTGGACCAGATCACGTGCTGCTCAAGGTGGTCTATCCTAAGGCCTAGACCCTTCCCCTAGATCCTAGTTGCTCGGTGCACTTGTCACAAAAACCCCTAAGGACCAGACCACTTGTGGACCTTAGAGAAGGAAGCCAGATCACGTGCTGCTCAGGGTCGTCTCAGGCTAGACACTTCCCTGATCTAGTTGCTCAGGACACGTGTGCAAAACCTCGACAGGACCGTACCAACTGTGACCTTGAGAGGCCAGACACTCTGGCTCAGGTGGTCTACAAGTGCACAATCACCCCTAGATCCTAGTTGCCTTGCACGTGCACAAACACCCCTACAGACCGACCACGTACCTTGAGAGAGGGACCAATCACGTGTGTCAAGGTCGGTCTATCCTCAGGCTAGACACTTCCCCTAGATCCTATGCTCGGTGCACGTGTCCAAACCGCACCTAAGGACACTTCCTGAGAGTGACCAGTCCGGTGCTGTTCAGGTCCGCTAACACCTAGACTTTCCCTTAGATCCTAGTTGCTCCTCACGTGTCCAAACCCCCTCCAGGGAGCCTCCCGATCGTGCCTTCGAGAGAAGGGGGACAGATCACGCCTCAGGCGGTCTATCCTGGCCTAGACACTTCCTAGACCAGTTCATCGGTGCACGTGTCACCAAAACACCCCTATCAGGACTGACCGTGACTTGTAGAAGGTGAGACCCATATCAGCTGCCACTGGCGGTCTATGTACGGCTAGACACTCCCCAGATCCTAGTTCTTGCACTTGACACAAACCCTACCTAGGACCGACGCACTGTGACCCTTGAGAGAAGGTGAGACACGTCACGTCTCTCAGGTGGTCTATCCTAACCGCTAGACATTCCCCTAGACTAGTTGCTCGGTGCACGTGTCACAAAACACCCTACAGGACCCAACCTAGGTGACCTGAAGTAAGGTGCACAAGGAACCATTTCCACCTTCCTGCGGTCAGAGGTCAGTCAGCCTCTAGAGGCTAGAGCCATTCCACGCCTAGTCCCCCTAGTGCTCCCGGTGCAGGTGTCACACAAAAACCCCCTACAGGACCGACCACTGTGACCTTGGAGAAGGTGAGACCATCATAGCTCTCAGGTCGTCTATCCTAACGCTAGACACTTCCCCAATCCTCGTTGGCTCGGTGCCTGTCACAAAAACACACCTAGCCCACCTGTGACCTTGAGAAAGGTGAGACCATCACGTGATGCTCAAGGTCGGTCCTATCCTAAGGCTGACCTTCCCTAGATCCCTAGTTGCTCGGACCACGTCTAGAGCAACCCTCAGGACCGACCAGTGATCCTTTAGAGAAGGTGAGACCAATCACTGCTGCTCAGGCCCGGTCTATCCTAAGTAGACCTCCCCTAGATCCTAGTTGTCGGTCACGTGTCCAAACACCCCTAGGAGACCCTGATGTCCTTGGTGGAGTGACCAATCACCCTGGCAGACCTGTACCTCGGGCAGACATTCCCTAGATCCTGCTCAGGTCGGTGCCAACGTGACAAAACACCCCTACAGTGCGGCCACTGGACCTAACAAGGTGAGACCAGACCACTGTGACCTTGAGGACGGTCACCAGGCTCACTCTCCTAATCCTAGCCCTAGGTGCAACGTCCCCACACCCTACAGGACCGACCACTGTGACCTTGAGAGCAGGTGAGAACCAGATCACGTGCTAGGGTCGGTCTAATCCTAGGCTAGACACTCCCTAGATCCTAGTTGCTCGGTGCACGTGTCACAAAACACCCCTACAGGACCGACCACTGGGTCTTCGTTATATTATGAAGTACCAGTTAAGGTGATATTGTAACATTATCACAAAGACGTTGGTTGTGTGTCACATTGTGAGATTTATTACTTTCTTCATAGCCAGCCAATTGTTGATGATGGCGTCCGTGAGGAAGTCGTGGTTATTCAAATGTCCTCATTTAAAATACTCATCGCTGGCTGGTTATTATTGACTCTTCATTTGAGACGGCGTCAAAATGGGTTATATCAGAGCTTTTCAATTCAAGATTCATTAATTTTAATCATCTTTCGACCGCCGGTGGAGACTCGCTCGCCATATCCCACTGAAAATCAGTTCTGCAACTGAATGCTTCGGCTTTAAATACAAATTATGGTATCTGTCGATCTAATATTATTTAAATATCATATTTTTTGTTTTTTATGTCTTCATTAAATGTATTTTATTTAATGTGTTCTGCCATTAATTTTTTTTTAAATTTGTCTTTTAAACTATTTTTTTAAAATATATTTATATATATATATGTTATATCGCAGACTTTCACGGATTGAATATGCAGACATTGTATTTTCGGGTAGTCCGTGTGGTTTTATGTTTTAAATTTCCTTGAAGATGGGCAGGGAGAACTGCCCGAAACGTTGGAACTAATAATAAAACCACACGGACTACCCGAAAATACAATGTCTGCATATATATATATATGGATTGTTGTAGGTTTTCGCGGCCCGTCATAGGATAAAAACAAGGATCTTGGGTAAAACCGCGTCGAAAATAAGATGAACCAGGGCAGAACTTGCCCAGGTTCTGCCCTGGGGTCGGTGGACGTCGGTGGACGCACGTCCACCGACGTTTCGTCTGTACTACGTCAGACATTTTCAAGGTTGACTGTGACTCTACGGAGGTGTGACTGTGACTCCAACCTCCGTAGAGTCACAGTCAACCTTGAAAATGTCTGACGTAGTACAGACGAAACGTCGGTGGACGCCCAGGTTCTGCCCTGGTTCATCTTATTTTCGACGCGGTTTTACCCAAGATCCTTGTTTTTATCATATCTATATATATATATTTATATTTTTGTGTCTAATATATATATATTTTTTTTTTCCCCCTTTTACAATTTATATCTTTCTCTGATATGTTTTTCCCTCCTCCCCATGCACAGACATCGGGCTGGAGAGCTCCCTGGAGCCGGTGCAGGCGCGCCAAGAGACGCGCGACAGCTACTTCCTGCCCTCGGCTCAAGATCCCAAGAGAGTGTCCACCAAGGCGGAGCGGACTCTGGGCATGACGCCGCTGAAATCCAAGGCGCCGTTACGTGAGTCACGCAATATCTCTGTTCAAGAAAATAAAATCGGGCGGGGTCTGCATAGACTTCATCACTTACTACCAGCGACTGACGCTATAATTCACGCATGCGCATGAAGGTACCATCTACTTCCCCACCAAAAAACACCACCCGCCATGCTTTAATTGTTTCTGCTGAACATACACTATAGGTCGGATTCTTTATATACAGTTCTCCTGACAAGAAATACTCCGACAGTATGTCTACCACCACGATATTATTATAATTGCCTATGTATATCATTATTATATTCTGTAGAGCGCTTACATATCATTTACTGAAGTTGTTTGTATAATGAGAATCCTGAATTTGAGGGCACTGGTTTTTTCTCAAAGAAACTAAATTTACAAACAGGCCGACTCATGTACCAATTTTACCTTCGTCAAAACGCCGGGCCCTCCACTAAGGCACGCGTGTCTCGATCTTGCCAAATAGAACTCGCTTCAAACACGACACATTTAAATTGCTTTTCTATTGTGTTGAACGGAGTGGAGCCTCCTTAGACCAAGTTCGTACTAATTGGTTTAGTTATAAGGGGATAGGACATACGTGTTAAATTGTTATTGCTTTAGTCTTAAGAAATTTCTTATAACAAAAACAAAATTCTTAAGAAGGACCAATCAGACGTCAATAATCCTTAGGAAGACCAATGAAAAGGAGTAACTTTATTATGACAGGCCACTGGAACATAACTCACAACTCACCAATCAGGATATCGGATTTCTCACAACAATAACAATTTCTTTAAGACTAGGAAGCTTCGCAAACGCTTTTTCAGGCGCGTTGTTGGATGAGCGTATGTTTTTTAAACGAAAAAAGCGTAAAATTGAGATTTTAATGAGAAATTATTTTTCGATTGCGCTCAAATTTCACAAAAATATATAAATTAATAAAATTAAGGTTCTGTGAAATAATTATTACAATCGGATAAATCATGTTGGTGTTATAAGTCGAAGAAATTTTAAAAATCGAAAATAAATGGTAAAATTGCGATTTTCATGAGAAATTATTTTTTCGATCGTGCTCAAATTTCACAGGAATATATTAATTCATAAAATTAAGGTTCTGTGAAAAAATCATTACAATCGGATAAAGCATGTAGTTGTTAAAAGTCGAAGAAATTTTTTAAAAATCGAAAAAAATCGTAAAATTGCAGCTCTAATGAGAAATTATTTATTTATTTATTATTATTCAATGATCATGACAATGTGTACAATCATTAGGAAGATCACAACGAGCATAGCCCTTAAACACAGAATTGTGTGTGATATCCCTAAATAGTAAATAATATAATAAAATTGATATTAAAGTAGGTAATTTAAATTAACATTTATGTAGCAAGTTTCAATGAAAGTAGATAATCAAAAAGTATATAAAACACGACGATAGTAGGCCAAAAAAGACCCACAATACAAACATTTAAACATCCAACATTATAGGCCTAACTATAACATTACGCACATCAAAATATAAAGTTCACCATTATCTAGGTGCCCGTTAGGGCGCCGCAGCCAAGCCGCGGTGCGCTACACACTCAAGCACCTTATACACCAAGCAGAGTTGGGGTGATTTCGAGGTGTTACCCAGCCGTCATGTACCGTGATGTGAACTTGAAAACTATCACAATCGAGGGGATTTAGGTACCTGACAACACATGCCAAATTTTATTGGGGTACGAGCATTCCTTCTTGGTGAAAAAATGGCTTGAAACATGCTCAAAATCACTTTAAGGATGTTAGCTACTGCTAACATCTTAGTTATAGTTAGTTAGTTAGTAGCATTTTATTATAGCACATAAGCTAATTTAGTAGTACAATTCAATACATAGAAGTAGAACACATATTTAAAACAATTGCAGAGCATACAATGGTTACAGTGATTGTTACAGTAAATGTACATGAACAAATCAAAAATTATAATGTACACACTACACATGAATATCCTTTTAACAAACGAATCAAATATTACTATACAACATCGTAATAAAGTTTATTACGGATATCTATACATAACCTTAAAAATATTTTACAATGGATGTACACTACACTGTGTACCCATTAATTATCCGATAACTTCATATATAATAAAAATTCATATGAACTATAGTGGGATATAAGGCAATTCAATCTATATTAAATCCCTGGGCACAAAACATAGTGTCATTCGTACATAATACTTCATGTTGTTTGTATATTTTGTATTTTTATACCGGAATTTGAAGTGTACACTCACAACTTGGGTCTAATTATCCCAGAATCCCCTATTCTCATGAGGAAGAGGCATTAGGCTAGCTTTGTCCTTGATTAATTTACAGCATAGCCTTCTGAAACTATGGACAGAAGAATCATCTCTTATTTTCAATGGAATTCTATTAAAAATTCGAATACCTTTTCCGAAAATCGAGTTATCACCATATTTAGTAGACGTTCTCTTAATGTCAGTTGCTTGTTTTATTTTTGATCTGGTATTGTACACATGAGGAAAATCACATTTCCGGATATTATTAGCCAGATAATCTGGTACCAGACCTTTATGCATCCTAAATATAAATGTTAAGGTATTTAACAATATCCTGTCTCTTATTTTTAACCAAGATATTGCTTTGTACATATCACTTATTGGTGTATATCTATTCACCTGCAGGATGTATCTTACAGCTTTGTTTTGTTGTTTTTGCAGTGCCTCTATTTCATTCTTATTTAAAAGAAATAGTATACTGCTACAGTAGTCAATATGTGGGGCAACAATTGATTGATACAATTTAATTTTTGAATCTATGCTGAGGCACCTTTACGTATCTATACGTCGGCCCCGCGATTCTGACCAGACGGGTGGGACTACAATGTTCATATTTTACATGGACATTAAGGTTATAGAAATATAGTCTCTTTTGAAAAAAAAAGTTGAAAAAGTTTGTTGGAAGGCTTCCAAATAAGGGTTTTAAAATAAGCCTTAAACACTAGGCATACAATCAACAAGTAACCATAGTTACTTGACACTTGTTGACGGTATAAGCAGAGTTAGGCGGGAAAGTGCGATACGTAAACAAATGGCGGACATTTTAAATTTTGCTTCTATGTGTGAAACGAGAAAAGTTGTCATTATACTCTCATAAAACAAATCAGAAACCGTCCCTGGCCTAGGCCCAGATGTAGAAAATTATTTATAATACAACAGTGTAGGTCTAAAGTTCCATTAGGCTATAGGACTAGATAAAATAAGTACTTACATTACATGTTTGACAAGCCTAGCCAACCCTATGCCAGCACAACATTGTTCTGCCCGGTGGTTCTGCCACACAATACACACAAACACAATGTCGAAGCAAGGTGTCGAATAATATGAGCTTGCTCATCTGTTTGTTTACATAATTGCAACAATCAAATCATTTCCTGCATCTCTTCTTTCGATTGGCCCGCGTTTATGAAGGCACTGCCATCTAGAATAAATATAGAACTTTTTCGAGCTCTTTGCTATACGCAAATCTTTTTAAAGTGTTTGGATTTCGTGATACTCTTTCAACTCACAACCCATGACGTTTTCCACGATACCGTTCAAGAATACCAATTCCTTCGAAAAACGACTTCGTTTTCAAATTGCGTTTTCAACTCATCTCCCACGAACTCAAGAATTGGGGTCCAGTCCTTATACCGTCGTTATACCATGGTTATACCACCTATACCCAGGATGTACATGAATCCGGGTCTAGATATTTTACATCCTATATTGTTACTGCTAATACCATAGAAATTAAATCAACTTTGATAAAATTATTATATTTTAACATATAATTTTGCAATGGAACTTGAAAAAGTAATGAGATCACACACATAACAAAAACTTGTAGAAATACAGCCAAACCTTACACACTCAAAAGAAATGAGATCTAAAAAAAGGGCCAAGCTCATCTACCCTTCCACATTTGCGCATTCTTAATTCATAAACGTACAGTGTCCCATAACAGCATCCTCGAAAAGCTTGGCAAAATAAAATTTGCATGTTATTACGTTTAAATTAATTAGAAAAAAGAACTTGGATGAACTATTTCGTTTAAATTAATAATCGCAAATTCTATTTTGCCAAGCTTTTCGAGGATGCTGTTATGGGACACTGTACGTTTATGAATTAAGAATGCGCAAATGTGGAAGGGTAGATGAGCTTGGCCCTTTTTTAGATCTCATTTCTTTTGAGTGTGTAAGGTTTGGCTGTATTTCTACAAGTTTTTGTTATGTGTGTGTAAAAAACATACAACAACAACATTATAAAATCATACAACATTTGAATTGGAAAGAATAATGATAAAAATTGTAAAGGTGTCAATTATTATTTGAAAGTGTGAACTTTATTTACTTTACTTTATTGATTCCCTAAGAAGTTTCTTGAAGTCCAGTGCCTTCATGTTGAGAGCCTTCAGATCCAGAGGAAGTTCCCTCCACCGTCTTGTCGCATGAGGATAAAATGACAGCCTGTTAGCTTCAGTTCTTGCAAAAGGAGCATCGATTGCCACCATCTCACCTCGAAGTCTTGACCTGTTTCTACTTTTGAGAATATGCTTAGTGTCAAGGTCAACATCACCCACTAAGCACTTTCTTAGAAACAATACATCCAATTCTTCTAGGTGATCTTCAATAGATGGTAGCTTGCAAGCTGATCTTCTACTTGCAGAATCGAAGCGCTCAAAAACGTGGCAGTTCTAAGTTCAGAGATTTCGAAGGCCTCCATAAAATTTCATCGCAATCGGAGTATTGGTTTAGCCGGAATCGTGTTAACAAACACACAATAATACAAACAGAAAAAAAAGAAGAAGAAAAAAAAAACATTCCGGATTTTTTTCTCCAGTGGAGTGAAATGGAATCTTCGCTTCGCTCGCTACGCTCATCCAATTAAGGGTTGACGGTTCTACAAGACTATTTATTCCGCTTGAATTCTCACTTTACGCATCAATTCCCTGCTCCTCCAATTCACTGAGAAGGATCCCGTTGAAAACCCACCGAAACAAATCTGGAAATGGGTCTCTCTATTTGTTACCATTTTGTCAATGTGCGTCACTACATCAGTACTATTTATAACTCCATGATTACATAGTATAAAGACTGTAAAGAGTGAAGCTCTCCTTGACTAGTTCTGTCCGTTCGTTCTTCCATCTTTAAGCGTGTCACGTCTAACGATAGAAACCGAACATGACCTCCGAATCACACGCGTCTTAACCACTGATCTGGAAATATTTACGTAGGTGGAGGATGCAATACTGTAACATTGTTTGTGCATTTGTTTTTATTTTGTTGTGCCGTAACTGCCATGTATTACATATTTTTTATATAGAATGTATTATGTCGCATAAATGTGCTATATGCACCCGGCGTCAGAAGTAAATCAATAGGTATTGGTGTATCTACAATACCCAACCATTGATTTACTTCTGACGTTTTGTGTACGTGTCAGTAGACTGCGAAAAAATAAATTAAAAAATAATCCAAACGAATGAAACCACTGCGCCATATTGGAAGTCCCGACCAATTTAGACAAATTTCAAAAACAAATTTCCTGGCTTCACTTCCCAGCGTCTTGCAGCATAAGAGATAGCCAGCAGTTTAGCCGAGGTCGTTTAACCGGTTCCCACTCGAACACCGAAGTTAAGCAGCCTTCAGGCATGGTCAGGGGTAGAGTGGGTGACCGCTCTGCCCTGAAACTCACGTATAGCGCTGGTTAGGGTTCGAGAGCTAGTGTAACAGCTTCGTTTTCCTCGACGTTTGCTCGGCAGTCCGGGTTAGTGTAGGAACCTATAAGACTGTCAAGGTTACACTATCCTTTCGGATGGGACGTTAAGCCGTTAACCTTCTTGGTACTTTTCGAAAGGAGTAGGCTACGTGCACGCACCGGGTTTCCCCTCCTCCCTCATGTTCATACATCATCTATCACCACTCATCGTCTCGAATAACAAAAGTGCGTTAATATGAGAGGTTAAACAATATCCAATCATAAGTCCTGACCAATCCAGACGAATTAAAAAAAAAAACAATCTCCCGGCTTCACTTCCCAGCGTCTAGCAGGTATGCATAAGAGATCCACATAAGTAGTTTCAAATCAGTGGTCTTCACTAACAGACTCGTGTCTTTGCAGCGGCTCCAAGATACGTTCAGTCTCACAAGAAGCCGAAGCAAAGCAAGGCCGCTCTGAAGGCGGCCAGAGAGAGTCTGTTCTCACCTACCCCGCTGTCAGAGATGCACAGAGAAGGTAACTTAGTTAGTTTAGTTAATGTTGTTTTAGGGCACTCAACAGTAGAGTTATCAGTGCCCATGTCAATTGTATTGGAATCTTCCAAATTTTCTTTTTCCATAATTGTGGATTACCACCATGTTTTCTTCTTTCCAATGAGAGGAACGTAAGGGAGGACGATGGGCATTAATGGGAAGGAGTGAGGATGTTGGATAGGATAGGTTAAACTGGGTAGGAACGGAGGAGGGCTCGTTGCAGAGAGGGCCGGCAAGTATGGACACGAAAAAAGTGAAAGAAGAAAATAAATATGAGTAAGGCTGTGTGAATGAAGAAAGAAGAAAGGTGTGATAAAAAGTTGCGCGAGAGCTCTCTGTGCAACACGCACCCAAACCGGCCAGAGCTCGCCCTTAGTTTTGGGGAATACACTACTCCCCTACTCACAGGCCAAACCACGGGAAGGTAGCGAGTTGTGCTACTTCAATGTAAGGGTACCATGAAGGAAGTAATACATCACCACAAAATATAAACATTTGTAAAAAAAAAAACGGCAGCCAAGCTCTCCTTCAAAAGTCTTCAGCTGTGAACGCTGTGAGATAAAGAAGTTGAGCCAAGCTTTTCATTCTTTCTCCCTAGTTTCGCATTGAAAAGAAGTAAGAAAACCTTCAAACCGTCTACGATTCTAAATGTTGTCACATACAGAGCTCGCAGTCTTTTTGTGTGTACCCTTCTCTTTCTCTAAGAAACTCCTCGATCAATTTCGTATAAAAATTAACCGATGCAAAACCCACAACATATTTTTTGGGATATACCCATACCATATGCATAATAATGATAATTTGAATTATTACAATCATTAATTCATTATAATAGGAGATCTCGCTCAATGCCCTGGTTCAAGCGTGCGTTCGCATCACCGTTGCTAAAAGATATAGGCTTAGTAATGTATTAGCTTTGATAACATTTACGGTGCAAGCACATCGTGGGCAAGGTCAGAGAGAAAATAGTACAGCCAGAGAGGTCAATATCCACTTACTTTGACTGTGTCTTAACGGTCACTCTTCCCATCGAGGATTGAGCTTCAAACATTTCTCACAGAGTAAGGTCTGATTAAGAAACGGTTAGAGCCAAAAGGCATGGGTAATAATATAGCAAGGTTTGATCTGTGCTCATTTGATCCACAATTTTTGGGAAGTTTGAATGCGTTCCGACGGAAATTATGAACTTTTAACAATATTTTATTAATGATCGGATTAATTGTCTGAACTCAATTGATAATAATCAATTTCTAAACGGCATACAATCATAGGTCTAAGCTAATCTAATCATCTAATAGAACGTCGTGTAAAGGAGAACAAATTATCTTTAATCGCTCTATGGTCAGATCTTTTTTATGAGCGTTTTTCGAAAATTATTTATAACAAAAATCCATCTCAGCGGGGTATCGAACCCCGGTCTTCCAATTACCGGTCGGTTACTTTACCCCTAATTTACCTGCAATTGGAAGTCCGGCATTCGATACCCCGCTTCGATGGATTTGTAATTTTTTGATTGATTTCCATTGATCATGTTATTAATTGAGAAATATTAATAACATGGTCAACAATTGTATGGAAAAGGCCAACCGGCTAGTTTAGTATACATTGGACAGGAGTTGACAGGTTGGGAAAGCATAGAGAACATTAAGTCCAGCCTTAGGGGCTGGAGTCTATAAAACATTTCAACTGCTGATGACAGGTACCTTGTAAGATAACAAACAACTTTAAATTAGCTGCAGTTTTCATCAGCAGGTGAAAAGTTTTGTCGCCCCCAACCCTTCAGACTGGACTTTATGTTCTCTGTGCTTTCCCAACCTGTCAACCCTTCTCCAATCTAAACTAATAACATGATGAAGATAACATGGGGCTCGTGCAACGGGAAGTTCCTTATACTCGCCCTTGTTGCAGCCTCGGAGGGAACTTACAAGGTGACCACCAGCGAGGATGAGGCTCCAACCTACGGCAACATCTTCCCGGCCGCCAGTAGCAAACCTCCACTTTACGGAAGCTCAACCGACCCGGTCTACGTAACTTTATCGCCTTGTTGCACATCGGGAGACTACAAGTGAGCCCACAGGAAACTTCAGGCCCAACCACGCACACTTCCTCGGAGCGCAAGAACCTCCGAACTTTACGAGCTGCACCAGACCGGTCTACGTAACTTATACTCGCCCTTGTTCAGCCTCGCAGAGAACTTACAAGGTGACCACCAGCGAGGATGAGCTCCAACCCTTACGGCCTATCTTCCCGGCCGCCAGTACAACCCACTTACGGAGCTGCACCACCGACCCCGGCCCTAAACCGGTCACTTATACTGCCCCGTAGCCCTCGAGGAACTTACTCCATGGTGACCACAGCTGGATGGGACTCCAACCTACGGCAACATCTTCCCGGCCGCCAGTAGCAAACCTCCACCTTTACGGAAGCTGCACCACCGACCCGGTCCTACGGTACTTCTACGCGACTTTTGCAGCCTCGGGGGAACTTACAAGGTGACCACCAGCGAGGATGAGGCTCCAACCTACGGCAACATCTTCCCGGCCGCCAGTAGCAAACCCCCCACTTTACGGAAGCTGCACACCGACCCGGTCTACGGTAACTTATACTCGCCCTTGTGGCAGCTCGAGGGAACATTACCAGTGACCACCAGCGAGGAGAGGCTCCAACCTTCGGAACATCCTCTCCCGGCCAGTACAATACCTCCCTTTACTAGGAACTTGCAGACCACCCGGCTGAGGTAACTTAACCGCCTATGTTGCCAGCCGGAGGAACTACAACGTTGACCACCAGCGCAGGATGACCGTTAGGATCGCCTGTCAACCTACGGCAACATCTCCCCGCCGCCGGTAGCAGAACCTCCACTTTACGGAAGCTGCTACCACGGACCCGCGCTAGCGGTAAACTTTACTTCGCCTTGATTGCAGCCTCGGAGGAACTTAACGCGTTGACCACCGAGGATGAACTCCAACCTACGCAACCATCTTCCCGGCCGCCATAGCAAACCTCCACTTTACGGAAGCTGCACCACCGACCGTCTAACGGTAACTTATACTCGCCCTTGTTGCAGCCTCGGAGGGAACTTACAAGGTGACCACCAGCGAGGATGAGGCTCCAACCTACGGCAACATCTTCCCGGCCGCCAGTAGCAAACCTCCACTTTACGGAAGCTGCACCACCGACCCGGTCTACGGTAACTTCGAGGTCATCGCTGAAACACAGCCGACCTACGGTAACTTTCAAGAGGAAGACAGCGACGATCCAGTGTACGGGAACTTTGAGGTGGTTAACATAGAACCAAGCAGTGATGCCTATTCACATGACGTCGGTTGTTATGACGACAGCGATCCAGTATATGGCAATATCTATCCTCAAAGACCTCGATGACGGTGAGGCTATGTACGGCAACTAGGATGGGCCAAGATAGAACTAAAACAATACTTCATAGAAAAATATAAATTGTAAGACATTGATAACTGTGATTTAATTTGATTATTGAAATAACATTGACATTACAAAACACAGACTAAAAACGTGAACCCATTATATTAAGTCTATTCCAGATCACTCTTAGGCCTACCGATATTTTGAAAGTGAAAGGAAAATGGCTGAAACTTAGTTGAATGAAAGAGGAACTTGAATAAAAAAGAAAAAAAGTGGATGGGACAAAAGTTCCATTTTTGACATTTTATGCAAATTTTGGGTTAGTAAGAAAATGAAAGTTCGAAGTGCAATACTTTTTTTTAGTTTTTAATTGTTTTAATTGTTTCAACATACCTTTGTCTCCGTACTGAGTATAAGGGAAAATTATTTTCTGAAATAATGTGCGATGTGCGTTTTTTTCGTCCCATGGTACAAATAAGAGTTTTGAACCGATGGACGAAAAAATCGTACATCAAAACGTTATTTCAGAAAATTATTTTCACTTGTACTCTGAGCGGAGACAAAGAAGTGTTTAAAAAATTATAACTTAAAATTAAGTATTTCATCTAGAACTTTCATTTTCTTATTTCAAAAGAAACTTTAGTAGAACAGGTAAATGATATTTAACAAATTTAATTGAACTTAACACTGCTTCTTAGGTGGGAAAATAAGTTTTTATTATGTTGCATTATTTCGAAAAGTTTCACTTTTCTTCGACAGGCAGACAATATTTACAAAAAATACAATCATCTGAACAAACAATAACCACTGCTATGTGGATGAAACCCTAAAAAGTTATTTTCCCACCTTAGAACAGTGTTAGGTTCAATTAATTTGTTAAATTTTATTTTCTTATTGACCCAAATTTTGCATATAATGGACAAAATAGAGCTTTTGTTCCGTCCAAAAAAAAGTGTTTTTCTCTTTTTTATAAAAGTTCCTCTTTCGTTCAACCATCATTCAGCCATTTTCCTTTCACTTTCAAAATAGTATCGATAAGACATAAGAGTTCTCTGGAATAGCCTTAATAAAATTAGAATTACAAATTTAAATGTCTTATTATTTATATTTTTAATGTATTGCCTGTTATGTAGTTTCATTGTTCTATTTAAAACTCACTATCGATATCGTATTGAAATATCTATGTCGATATTACAGATAAATTTGTTCAAAAAATTCACACACACCTTTTCCTCTTCGAAATTAATTTTCGGTCAAAAGAGTTATCGTACAATATTGTAAAAATATATGCGGTTTAATATACTCACATACAAGTTGAAATCAATAGGATGAGCATGGGTCAGTGTTCACTTGAAATTCGCTTGATTGCCAAATAAATTTTCCTATTTTTAGGCCAAATATTTTCAAATAGTTCTTCATTACATGAGAAAACATTTCCACATTTTACATTAACGTCACCGACATAAGCTTGAGATATATTAAAAACTACTTTATTTCAAGGTATGTTGTTTATGTTCGAAATTACTTAAGAAACTGAACGAAATTCTCTGAATACTCCGAATGAGGGTAGCATACATCTTTTCTAACTTATTAAGTTTTTTTTATTTTTGGTTGTGAATATGAAGCCAAAACGTGCCCGCTTTCAAACTGGGTTGAAGCCTGGTTTGCGCAATATCATATAACAGTCTTCAGGGTCGAATAAAGGCTAAGTTAGACACAGTTCGTTCTAAAACTATTGTAATATTAATATCAATGAATTTTTCCTATCACCAAATAATGCTGATCTAATTGTCGTCCCTACCTTTTAGGTTTTGGGTCTGATTGTGTTGTTATTAAAGGTTGAAAAAAGAGATATCAAATGAAAGTGGTGTTACCAATATCCTTAAGAATATAACCGTATCGTCTGCAAGACAAGACAAGCAAACGAACTTGGAGAAATCATTTAAAAAATTACTTTTATAAAGTTCAGCCTACCCCGAAAACATATAATTATTAATTTTTTGTGGAAACTTTAAAAAAATGTGTGTTTAAAAAAATGTAATCTTAATATTATTTGCCAACGGATCGGATTGGTATCATTAACTTGAGAGGCTGAACGTTTAGATTTTAATGTACTTGGCAGTAAATAAATAAACTAAATAAATTTATATTTAGAGTTACCCACTCAAGCATATAACTGATTTTCAGTGGGGGACATTAAACCAAATCGACCAAGCCAACCCTGTAGGCCCCGACGCAATCGACGAGTGAGCGCTAACCATCCAAAGATCGATATTATTAATAGGAAATATAGGAACCAGTGGTATAGACAGTGCGAACACCCGCGGATCAACATCAGAATCAACAAAGCGATTCAGAACAACTTTGAATTTGCTATGTTCCTCGTTGCTAGGACGGCTCCAAAGTCACCGTTTACTTATTCCTACCCAAGAACTGATGGACTCAAGTCCAAATCATAAGTTTAAAAACTTCTGCCTATAGCTTGAATCGAACCCTGGACCTTCAGCATTGGAAGCAGAGACGCTAACCACAAGACCAACGAGCCACACATAATTTTACGACTACCTGTTTTTTTACAGAACTTTATTTTCAAATCTAAAACAACTTTGCTTATTTAAAGTGAAATATCTCTTTAATAACTATATAAGTACAATGTTGTCTTGGGTTTCTGTTGCGTTTGGGTGTCGGCAGTCTCGCTGATGGTGGTGGGTGCCATCTCCCGACGACCGCTGTGCAGTGACACAACCTACGTCATTTCACTGACTGATAAATATAAAACAATTATTGAAAGGGTAATAAATTACAAATAATCAATAACCACTAAAATACACAACAAGTCACATGAAAAGTGATTTTTATTTTCCCATCAACAAATATTTTACAACATAGTTCTGTTCAAAATTTAGTTTTTTTCTTATTATTATATTCAGAAAAAAAAACACAGTACAAAACTTGCACCATATTTGACATAGTTATTATATCATAAGTCTAATGGCAAAACTGAAAAGTGTTAATTTCTTTATAAGGAAAATGCATGTGAGTATTTATTAAAAACCTGAGCCTGCACAAGCGTGTCGAGGGTTTAACATATAACTCAAAGCCAACGTGGCGTTGCATGAGGCATTTACATTATAATTCAATTTGATATTAGATTTTGTTTATTTTTGTTTATTTATAGTTTGTTCAATGATATTTCCCTGTAGTTTATTTAAGTGTCCGGGAAGAGGTTTTGATAGTCGGGTCGGGTTTGGGCAGTGTGATTTAAGTGCATCAGATTTTAGGGTTGGGTCGGGAAAAGATGTCCTAAAAATTGGCAATTAATTTTACTTGTAAAGAATCTTACATTATTATGTTCTCCAAATTAATTTTCTTTTGTTTTGTTGTCATTTTATACACGATATAAATTAAAATGTCTGTTGTCATTTTATACACGAGAAAAATTAAAATGTCTGGACCGGCACCTCCACCAATAAAGTATATACATCATGGACCGGCACCTCCACCATCGTCTAAAAAACATATTTTTTAACCCGAATTCGGGTATCTTTTTGACTAACTGTTCAGCCCCCAAAACACCCGACCCGACCCGAAGATTCGAGTACTCGCACAAACTATATTTTATACAATAGCAGATTTGTTGTAGTTGATTTCCAGCGCCGTGTGTTATCTTCGTGTACTATGATTTATGATGATGTATTTATTGTCTTTGTAGGCCTAAATCATCCCATTCAAAACACAGTTATAAATATGTATTTCAAAATAATTATAATAATATTCGTTCACCCCTACACCTGGAATATAGGGATTTAAAGTGAAATCCAGGGGCAGCACCGTCGGTGGGCGTAACGTGCATCATGGCCGGCCGGAGTAGCATTAGAAGTAGTCCTTCCCTAAGCAGCTGTGTATAAACTGACGATTTGAATGCTCAATAATCAATCGTTGGTGAATGTTGTGATATGCAATTAGGATGTAAATTAATGTTATGACATTAGTTAGCCTATTGTGATGTTCAAAGTCATCCTGCAACTCTTTGAAATATATTTATTTCCTTTTCCGAAGAGTCAATTTAGGCCTACTTTTCCCGATCGGTACCGATTTGATTTCCTACAATACCAGATAGTTCCGGGCCATGTGTGACAAAATTATAGGACATTATTTTACTTACATCAGTGTAATTTCTAATAGACTAGACCTACAGCCATTTCGTTAACCCATTTATTCGGAAAAGGCTGTCGTTGGTGGTGCTAAACTCGGAAACTCGCAGCTAGGGCCTAGGCCCTCCTACGGAACGCCTAGATCTCTCTGAGAAACAATTTCGTGCACAAAATTGCTATCAGAATCTTTTCTCCATGGGCGTAATATTATTGGTATTGACCAGCGTTAGTTTTTGTTAATTCTTTAATCAATGGTTTATATTAAATAAGTTGCCGAGCAGGCTCGAAAAACAAATGATTGATGTGGTGTGTGTACACACGCCCACTTATAGGCCTAGAAATGAACGGCCTTATGACTAGCTGATGCTCGATTATCGCATGTTTTTAACAATCTTGCAATTTTATTTCATTCATAGATAGTTTTAAAATAATGTTACACTATTTAAACGTCATCTACAGTATTTTTTCACGATTTCACTGACAAAAACATCCTACATTTAGAGCTGTGTGTAGGTCTATACACACGCCCACTTGTAGGTCTAGAAATGAACGAACTTATGACAAGCTGATGCTCCATCATCACGTGTTTTTAACAATCTTACCATTTTATTTCATTCATAGATAGTTTAAATATAATCTTATACTATTTAAACGTACCCTACAATATTTTTTCCCCGATTAAACCAACGAAAACATCCTACCTTACTCCGGGTTAGGTACTTCAAATGTTATCGTCCCCGAAGTTCAACTTTCACGCTTATTTTCATTAACATTTTCCTATCTAGGATGTATACGATGTGGCTACAGATATTCCACTAGACTTACAAACTCAATTTCATAAATTGGTGGTGTAGTTTTGTCTTTATTGAGTGTTTATTTCAGTCGTGATCCATTGCAAGTGCCATAGGAAAACATACTTATAAGCGGCCATATCTCAACTTAATGCTACTCCGGCGGGTTCGCGCTTCGCTCACCAGATGTCGGCCACTTTGCTTTTAAATCCGAATATTGGCGCGATTTGAATCATTAGTTGTTAGTAAAATAACCTTCAACTAACAAACACATATTGATAAACCATGAAATATTTTTAAGCATATTTTATTTAGGCCAACGTTTTACAAAAAAATATTACTTAAAACATGAAAATTTGAATTATCGGTAGGAGGAAAAGATCAACAGTTTTTAAGTCCGAAACTTTTTATCTGGAAAATTGTTGTGTTGTCATTGTTGGTTGAAGCTTTCAAAATCATCAAAGTCATCCAGATCATCAAGATCATCAAGATCATCAAGATCATCAAGATCATCAAGATCATCAAGATCATCAAGATCATCAAGATCATCAAGATCATCAAGATCATCAAGATCATCAAGATCATCCAGATCATCAAGATCATCAAGGACGTCAAAATCATCAAGATTAACTTGGTGGATTCGAAAGCAACGTGAGGAGGGAATAGAACACATTTGGCAGTTGACAAATAGCTATTCGCTCGGCCAAGAAGCATCCGAAGTATATACAACTCTGAAATGTTGTCAATACACGGACAGCCCTACAGTAGAAGATTTAAAAAAAATTGCCTCGATTAGCCACAAAAAACTTATGAATATAGTAAATTCTGTACGTTTTTACAAAATCGCAAATCGTGATTTTTTTAAATTTGTTTAAAAAAATAATTTTAGAAAAAGTGTTACTGTAGAGTGCAGAGCCCTATATTTCCACTTTCGTGACAACTGATCACAATCTCACACACTTGTGGTGTCAGGCAGCCGAGCGATCATGAATGTGGCTAACACACATGTGTCCTATATCCTTTTAGTTTAATTCCGATCTCGACCGTTTAATGCAGATGCTTTAATTGATCTGTGACGAAATCAAAAATGCATTTATTTATAATATTAAAATGCTTCATCCTGCCCTTCTCCTTCCAACGCACCTGCTTCATCTCGTGAGTTCATTAAACTCTCGGTACGCTGTGCCGCTCCTGTATAAGTACACCCTATAATAGTGTTTACACCTTCATTATCATATTATCCTAAATGTACAAATACTGAAAACATTATTATGCTCACAATTTCGTTTAGCTACGTTTGTGATTTGGTATTCGAATTCACGTGCAAAATAAGCTTAATAAATATACCAGTCGAGGGTAGGATTTCAACCCCTTTACATCTACATCTCTAGAAAAGGCAACAAAGCTCTATAATTGATTATTATTATATTATTATACTTTTTACATTTTTAAGAGCTTACTTAACATAACTGGACATGATGCTTCTACCTAAGCTAATTCAAATGTCAGGCAATTATTAATTGAAATTGTTTTCTTATAATAATATGTCGAAGAAAAACAAAATGTTTTGAGCAGACCATTTTGAAGAGAATTAACAGTTTTGTAACTATTTCAATTCATAATCACAGTGCCTACACAAAGCTAAAAATTTACCATGCCAGTTTACAGGGATATTTTACTGCACGGCAAAGTGAAATATTAAAGGTGGTATAGGCCTGTGTAGGAGGACATATCTGTGACATGACTAGATTAACATTGTTATGATTCCTGATACAATAATTATAATAATAATAAATAACAACAGTACATAAAACAATTAACAAAATGTTAGACAACACACTTAAGTTTCAGGTGACTTTGAATCCCAACATTTTGGTGTTAACCATATCATTCCTCGGTGCATGTTATTTTCTAAAGGGCTAAAAGTTTCTTACCAGTTACCACTTTGCTTAACATGCATGGCCTTTATACACCCTTTTTTCCTGGTGATAATAAATTGCGATATTAGTTTTTGCTTTGCCCAAATTGGGGTTTAAATTAATTTAAAATGTATAATTGAAAGACGTTTATTTTTTGTACCCTTATTCTTCGTGAATTTATGAGTAAGACAGATAAGTGTGGTAAAATTTATCTCAGATTTTAATTGTTAACCAAAGAACTGTGAAAATTATTCTAAATTAATTTTGTTTGTATGTATCTTCACTGTAATTCAGCCAGATTTTGATTCACTAGTTTTCACTTTTTTGTGGGATTTTGGGCAAACTAAGTAATATGGCTGTGTTATGTGATTATATTTATTTTTCGGCCCAATATATTTTTTATGAGGTTATTAAAACTGAAAATCCGCCAATGCCCCACAACCTAACGCATACCTCTTCTCACTCAAAGTACTCGATTTAACTGTAGAATATTTTATTGATTAATCACAAACAATTCTAACAAATAAATTCACTCTGACGAGTATGGCAGGTACAGCCATTGTATGGCACCTGCCCCGGTAGTGTATTAATACCAATTACAGTATGTTTTTGTTTAGATTTGACCACAAATTTTAACAAAGTAGTAACTTACCTAAGTAAATTTATCAGCTATGAAACGTTTTGATGTAAGTTCAAATATTTTTACCGTTCTCATTTGCGCAATGTTTTGTAACGACCTCGAGGTAAGCTCTTTTGTTCACTCTTTTGATTGATTTGTAATAAGAAGACTAGATGAGGACGACTCTTTGTACCCTTCATCCCGGGGGAAACCAACTGCGGTGCTTGAGAGGAATTAGTAAATTTCGACAATCTTTTGTCAGGGTAACATTGTTATTTAAAAAAATGGAATTCATTTTTATTTTTAGGTTTGGCATTAAAGTTAGAATGTTTCATTTTGATGTCAAGTTAGTGGTCACTAATACACTCATTCAACATGAAAAAAGTGTTTTTAGTTGTAAAGATTGCACAGAAAAAGTCTTTAATTTATAATTTGTTATAATTTGTATTTATTGGTATAAGTGAAGGTACCACAATGAAGGGTACAGTGAGCAGTCTGACAAGTACGAAGATGGCTACCGCTCTCTCACGGGCACATGAACAATTAATTATTGATTATAAATTGGTACGTTCAGACCAAAAGTACTTACAATTAATTAAATTGCAGCATATAATACAACCATTATGACATATCGCCCAAGACTAGAATTGTTTACATATTGCTTCTCTAAAATAATATCTCCTCCGTACAAAATAAAAAAAAGACCTACAACTGTAGAGAAATATGTTAAAGGGGCTTTAAATTAATATGGGGAAAATACTCAAAATAGCTTAGGAAATCAACTTTCACATCCACACCTTAAAGATAAGACTTATTAACAGTTATGTTGTAGGTATTGAGTGTACCTTCATTCTTCTCGATTTGGTTATAGTCGGGAAACTCTCTTGGGTGGAATTCTTGTCCACGTGTCCGTAAGTTTGAGCTCAACAAGAAAATGCCTTTTAAATAATTATTCCACACCTTTAATAAAGTAAAAATAGCATTAAAACGTCACAATTTGTTTATTGTAATTAATTAATAAATAATGTCCTATACGCTTAGGCAGGCATACAGGTTTTAATATGGAATGTAAGGGTTTATCCTTGAACCATGTTTAATCTCTCACTTTCACCCACAAATTTGAAACTTTTCGGCTTTGGATAAGCACATAGGTCTATAGATAACATTTCAGTAATATTGCTTAGTGTTTATGGAACTGAAAGTAAACGAGTCATAAAAAAAACCACTTTCCGTAATTTCCAAAGCTTATCGAGGATAATTCTTATTTTAATATAGAAATGTTGTCTGACAGCCAAGAGCGTATTTTCAATTTATTGGGTGAAAATTGGAGGTCAAAACATGGTCTGGAATGTATGTGAAATTCGCTATTTTTTAACTGGACATTTTACATGATTAAATAATGCGAAACAAGACACAAGCTTATCTAACACTGTTAATAATTATCTTATATTGTCAAGTAAACATAATAATTATATAGGCCTAGTTGTAATATTTAATAGTTTCTGGACATGGAAGATCCACCGTGAAATTAGCATTTAGCATCGATCTTTTCCACTGCGCTTATTTTGAAAATACATAATATATTAGTAAAATATTAATGACTATACCAGACAATAATGATTGTTTGTTGTTTTATTTATTTTAGAAATTTGACGCACGACTTAATTATAAGATATCGGTGTACGAAAGAAATTGAAGACCACTAAATTCTTAATCTTATTGTGAAAAGGGAATAACATTGTTTTTGGTAGTGCAAAGATTTTATATTAGTTCAAAATAGGAAACGTTAACATAAACAAACTGTTAATTTTCAATTACTTGTCACGATAAATTTGTCGCTTTTTTAAGATCTAAAGCCTCGGTTAATTAAGTCTATTTTTAATAAGGCGAGAATTTCTCTTTCTCCCCTTAGAGGGCTTAATTTTGTCTTGGAAACAATGATTTTATGAGAACGTGACAGTAACTGTCACTGGTACATTTTATTAAACCAATATTTTCAATATTATTATTAATAATAATGATCATATTGAATTACTCAATTCCTTGAAATTAGAACAAATACCATACCATGGATAATTTAAGAATATATTATGTTCAATTCAATCACAGATTGTTAAAATGCAAAATGTGCAAAACTTTATATCTCACCGAGGAAAATATTTTTCTATTACGAAATCATACCAAAATGCTGAACTATCATTATATCGTCAATGATTCGTATTATTAAATAAAACCTTTAGTTTAAGAGGTTTCTGGTTAGTGACCTTGTTTGTTTGATCTGCATTAATTGTAGACGGTAGACAAAAATTATTTAATAAATTTTAAAATATATATTCTTCGACGCATTAAAACAGTCTTCTACATATATCACTAATCAATGCTATTTCCACGGCGTTCTGAACCGTAGGATAAGATTAGGTTAACACCTTGATACACGAAACACAACGCAATACATTAATAAATAACTAACACTATAGAAAAACATGAGAAAATAACAATTACCACAGAGCGCGTTTCAATCTAGTATAATGCAGGCAGTCGCGAGGTGATCACATAATGCTGATATCGTTCAGGGGAGAGGCAATCAAGATATTTACAGTTTAATGATTGCAAGCTATAAGGTTGACTTGCCCCATTGATCGATGCGACATATTATAGAATATTATAGTACAGTGCAAAATGTATTTATATATTAGCATTGAAAACACGGCCGAGACAAGAGAAGATGATTGTTATTCGTATCAGAAGTGGGATGTACGTAACGCCGTCTTGAGTAGATCAGGGTCAATGTCAAGGTCAAGCATGACGTAGAGATGCTTCATTTACGTCGGCAGTTTCACATCAAAACTTATTATTTGTGAGGACGTCTTGGATAGAGTTGCCGTTCGCTGTTTATTTTTATGTATAATAAACAAAACTTTCACTATGTTAAAAATCAATGTTTGTTATCGATAAATGGTATAAAATGCAGGCTTATACGTAAAATGTCTAACTGTTCAATTCCTCGTTCTGTCAAGTAAGTAGATAAGTATTCTAGCATTGATCATTTATACATTCTGTAAAGTCGAATAAGCATTCGATTCGAAATCCTTGTCGTAAATTCCTTGTTCTGCCAAGTCGTTAAATATTCCATAATTATTTAGCAGATTCATATTTTAATATCGTTCATTTGTCGATTTTGACAATTCTGTTAAACATTCAATTAGTAGATTAATAATCTAATACCGATCATTTATCAATTATTTACTAATCGATTAACTATTAGTCGACGGCAACTCTATGTTACTATTTACTCGATATCAAACTTCAAAATGACCGTCCAGTGCAATTATTTCAAACTTTCCAAACACTGAGAAACAAAATTTTAAATTTTAAATTTTGTGTCATACTAAAAAAAAGTCAAGGCGTTACATCGTAACATTCCCCACTCCTGATTCAAATACCAAACTCGCTACAAAATTATCTTCACTACATCTTACTAACAGATAACTACTTTTGCTTTTTAAAAATCAACAATGCCATAGCTTACATTTTGAATTCTATTTATTTACATGTAATAATTGTTAGCTGACCGTTAGAAAGCGATTACCCTCGTGCAATGACGTAACATGCACACTGTTGACACCGTCATGGAGTAGGCTAGTTTAGTCGCAGCAATTGCACAATCGTTTGCAAGAGAAACAATGCTTTTATTATGTATGCCCTTCACATCAAACCTTCAATATTGTTTTCCTTTTTACACATCACAAACTGAAAAGACAACGTTTTTATTAATTAATTTGAAAGCTATCTCAATATTAAAACTTTATTTTTTTTCAATCTTAATTTTAAGCAACCAATGTTTCTAATAGTCTAGTCGTTATTAAGGTGGTGCTTCTTTCAAATGGACAGGTATTAAGGCCATGGATTCACTTTACTTAAGTCAGGCGAATGTGCTGAATGACAAAGATGCTGTCGTGATTATATTAATGTTTACTTTTCAGTTTCTTTACTTGTACCATTGATCAGTGATAATTTACGCGTTAGGATAGTTGACTGATCTATATTGAAATAAAAATATTAGGCCTAATATAAACCTATGTAAGTTTCTGACCCTTTCCTGGCAACAAATATGTAAACACTTTTGCTTTTTTTTTATATAAATTACCTTGTTGTAAAACCGGTATTATTACTTAAAATATTAAAAAAAAAAATGTTTTACTTCCCTTTTTAATATTTTGCAGTATTATTTCGAAATTTCAAATAAACTTGCCAATATTTCACGACAGCATCTTTCAATCATCTTGCAACAGGCCAACGTCTTCCCAAACACTACCCTTATTTCTTTCCACAGCGTGGATGATACGAGAGAAAACAACATGGCAACGACTTCGGGGAACAACGCAGGATACCTTTCTTAACCCTTTATAGGCCAATACTTTTATATCATATGGCTTCGGAAGCCATACAAATATATCACTGTATTTTCTCTTTTTACGGGATTGCCAAAAAAATAAAATTTTAACATAAATTTTCCTTTAATTTTCCTTTTTATAACTTTTAATTCATTTCATTTCATATTTCTATTATGTGGCCCTACAGTTGTCTTTTTATACATTGTTGAGATATAATACCTTAACTTAAATTAAACATAATTAGTTTTTGTATTAAAGCAGTTAGTTCGATTTTTATTAACCATCTTTAAAAGTCATTGTTTATAACTGAATAGGATATACGTTAAATTTATAAATTAATCAATAAATACAACAAAGCTTACTTTCATTTAGGAAACAATACTCAAAAAATTATAATATTTTGTCAAATTCGCTATAAATCGTGAACTTTTGTATTGTTTATTTTTATATCTTCCATCATATTCAGTAATAAAATCGGATAAATAAGCGGACAGTAAACAACACTAATTGCATTAATGCAGAAAAGTTAGTGAACTGTATGTAGTTAGGGCCTAAACAAAGGTTTAAATAGTAATATAACAGCAACAATATAATATAGTTTAGACAACATTATTTTGATAACGTACCGTAATCAAATTGTATATTAACAATAAAAAGTGATTTCTTCGTGTCCCAGTTTGGCATCCAAAGTCAGCAAATAAGTTGGTAATTTGTATAGTTTTTAGTTGTTTATACATTTCAGGCCCCACTCTCTTGCCCTACAAAGGGTTAAGGGCATCCGTAGCCTTTTCCTCGCTTGCTTTTTTTTTGCCACAGCAGCAATTCGAAAATCACTTACATAGACTTCATTGCATAAGAAGGGAGAAATTCGAAACGAATTTTAATTTGAATAATTATTTTCTAATATTGAATTCATATGCCTAGTAGCTTGCTCGCTGCTCAGCCACACAAGGAAGGATCCGCAAGAGATATTAGGCGACCATTTAAATATCTGGACTTAACCGAGAAGTATGACTAGATGAAGCAGGCAACAAATAAAACATAATATCACAAGAAGAGTATTAAGTTATAACTTGGGATGGGACATGAATTACATATCAAAATAACATTTTGATACTTATCAATATTTAAAAAAAGTTTATTATATTTTTTAATGTTTTTGTTTAGAAATGCATCCAAAACTGTGGTTTGACTGTCAATAATTAGTTATTCGCTTTCACGTTGCCCATTTATATATCTTAAGGGGGTATTTATTTATGTTTTGTTTTCAAAATTCTTGTTCAAAAATCTGGTCAAAGAAAGAAATTGAGTCCATATTCTAAAAAATTACAAATGATAACCCATCGCCATATGATCATCATTTCCCATCTCAAATTAAAATAACCATTTTTCATCAAATTCATTCAAAATCTCTTAAATCTATAAATATCTGACTAGCGAAGAAAAATAATAATACAAAATCCAACATTGGTTAAAAACAGAAGTTAAGTGAGATTTGTGAAGAGTAATAAACAACAGACAGATGACGAGTGGACATAATGCGACCCACAATATTATTATTATACCGTTTCCTCACCCGCATGGCGATCTGTAACCTACAGCGTTCACTACTTGCTCAGCATACAGCGTTAGGCAGGCTTCGTTTCTAGCTAAGTGCGCAGCGCGTCAAGCGCCGTCAAGTGCGCGCCGTCAAGTGCTTCGTCTCAAGCTACAACGGTGAATTTCACCAAAGTCAATTTCATCACATAATTAGGTTTTGGGTTATCTGAAAGGAAAAGAAAAATACATTAGACCAACAATATATTGGTATAATTGGCCAATACAATGAGAAGCTCTAACTGAATGGAGATAATTATCATGTTTACAAAAAGTAATTAATTTAATTGATGTAATTGAATCGCCCTCTGTATGATAATTTGAAAGGCGAAGAAACGTGGCTGAAAAGTTTGTCTGAATGAAAGAGGGCATTTAATATAACAACAATTTATTTCTAGTGGGACATAACCGAGATTGAAAATTATATTCTTTTAACTGATATTTGTGGACACACTTAACTGAACAAAGTGCAAAATCATATTTTGATCATCGATTTTATATGTGGTTTCAAAACACAAAAATAGATTTCTTTAATAACAATAATTGCACGAATTTGTCCTTCTCCAGTACAAAACTTGTACTTATACCACCTAGCAAAAAAATCGTTCACCAGTAATTATTATTTCAGAAATCCATTAACCTTATTCAGATGTCGAAGCTAAAAGAGTTTATGCAATAATATTACAAAAACCGATGCTCAAAATGTAATTTTGCACTTGGCTCAGTGTGACCACAAATATCCCATTTAAGAAATAAATTATGACCCGCTCGAAAAAAAAATATTATATTAATATATAAATATTATCTCTTTATTTCTTGTAATCGGCAAACTTTCATGAACTTAAAATTTATACAATAGCCTGAAAATACCATTTATACTACTACTACTGCTGCTGCTACTCACCTCATGCAATCGAGTTGGACATGGTGTTGTCAGTGGTTTCGCTACTCGACCTTGTCTTGATGTCCGGACTGTGAACTGACTCCGAGGAGGGCGGACAAGACACTGTCATGTTGGTGTTACTACTCGTCGGAGAGTTGGCATTGTTGTTGTTCGTCGGGTTGGTACAACTGCGTCGTCGTCCGTTCTCCCTGGTCGGCGACTTGACGTCAAATACGGACGTGTCGCTCTCCATGTCCGACTCGATCTGTGAGAGGACATCACAGAGTCAGTACCGGTGTATCACGAGGAAGAGTATTTTTTCACTTAAGGAACAAAGCCAGTTGCTTACTAATGATCAAACCTAATTTAAATTAAGATTTGAATCAATATCCACAACAATAACTTATTAGTAATATATTAGCCAAACGAATGCGTTGTTGTTAACCGACTCTGAATTTCTGGTCTCAAATCGCCAAAAAAGTTACACGTTACGTTACAATACCCCCCAAGTTTTTGCACTATAGCATTGAATAACGCTATAGCGTTGATTAAAATATAACGGCTAATATTAATTGGAGAATTTGTATTTTAAAGCTCAGATTTTGTTATTCCCTTTATTTTCTAACCGTCAAAAATGTACCTTGGTCCTGGGTCTGGTCAATGGTGATGCGTGATTCACCACTGGCTAGGTTGGCATTGTAACTTTGTCGCAATGTTTGGAGTTTGGATACTTTGCGACCAAGTTAAGTTAAATTAAATTAAGTTAGAGGCAGATTGCTGTGAATGAAAGTTCTATGTTCCAAAAGTAACTTGCGCTATTTAAGTTAGTTATTTGGTTGTTAATGGATCTTTAGCTGGTCACATATTGCTCCAATGTTGACTTTGTAAAGCAGAGGTAAGTTTTTAGTTAATGCGACAACGTAAATTAATTAATGAAGAATGAAGAATGGATGAAGGAATCAATTACTTCTATATTTTAAGTCTGCCTTTTTAGATATATGATTGATTTTCTTTGGGGTTCAATCAGAGCTTTCAAAACAGCCCAGCCAGTCGGATGAACAAATAATTACATAATATAGAGTTTGGTGGAGGTGCCGGGTAGGCAACATGCGCTTTTTATTAAATAAAAATTTATAAGAATTTAATCATGTAAAAATGGTTAAAGTAAATATAAATTCATTTTGGTCTCCAATTAAATCAACAAAAATCGTGATATCCCGTTTGTGAATTTAGTTAATTACTCAACCGTTTATAAAATAATAAACTGGTTTACCTAGAAAGCAAAAAAATGTGAATTCAATTAAATTAATTTTTCTTTCAATTCAGATCGATAAAGCACCAGTAATTCTGATTGGTGGTCTAGGCTAGTAGTTAAGGCATCTTCCTGGCAAGTGATACACGACATGCGAGTTACATGAGTTTTATTTTGACATTTTTGTCCTTCAATAAGGATCATACATACTAATATTTTGCATATTGAACTCTTTGTAGATAAATTAAAATAGATAATACAATGTCTGAAGGCAGCACGCACACTTGGTACCTGTCTGGTCCCGGGGAAGGGCGACAGCCTGTCCGAAGTATCTGAGCCACAGCTGCTGCTCTCTGACAGCTCGGCGGGGAACTTCCTGGACGCCCGGGGCGAGGGGGGCGCCCTCCTGCTGCACACCTGGGACTGGATGTGCTCGCACACCCGGCGAAACCTCCGGATGTTACCTGGCGCACACAAACCACTCACATCCAGATCAGAGTCCGGGACGGGAGGAGCTACCCGTGAAAACAACCAAACACGGGCAGAGCATTGCAATGAGGAAGCACCCAACGAAATACTGGACAAGAACATATTTACAAACCAAGCAATGAAGAAGCATTTAATGAAATACTGGACAAGAATATATTTACAAACCAAGCAATGAGAAAGCACTCAATGAAATACTGGAGAATAACAATACCACAAACACAAAACACATCCAAGCAATCAGGAAACATTACAAATTGTATTAATTGTATTGTAATTATATTTGCACATTTTTTTTTGGTATAATTGTACAATAGGTTTTTATATTTGACATGTTGTTTAGTTTTTATACGTTTATCACTTTTCTTTACATTTTCATTCGTAAAATGTAAAATGACAGCACCGCTGTATTCAACAACAAAATTTTGTTGGTCTTCACTCCCGTATTTGGAATTGATGTTTAGTAATTCAATGAGGTCATTCAAAAATCCCTACACGATTAAGATTTTATAATTTTTTATTGTTATTATTAACATTAATTTTCTCACAGAAGTCAATACATAATATAGCATACCTAGTTTTGTAAAATCTTTGGGATTGTTCTTGAAATATAAAACATTTTAAAATCTTTATGCAGTAAGTACTTTTATCTAAAAAATTAAATAAAATGTTTTAGTTAAAAATAATTTTAAATTATGACAGTATCTTAAATGTAAAATGAGGTCAGCAATATATGATCATAGCAATACAATAATTATATAGTAGTAAAAAAATTTGTCTAACAGTTACAACATAAACAAACACAAAACACAACAAGAAATAGGATTTTATTCAAAGGAATGTGGGATAACATAAAACATGCAACATTTAATATACCAAGCAATGATTTTTTATCAACAATTGACATTCGACACCTCATAATAGTTAGGAATACGAAAGTACACAATATAACGATGAACTATAATAATATATAAAAAGTAGCTATACTAGAATTGGGCATAAACATCAATCACAATGTTATGAACCTTAATATTTTTGTAAAACAAAAACACAACCCCATACATATTTTATAGTTGTCACAATATATATATGTTTTTAAGTAACTACCAAAATTAGTATCAACATTTTTTAACTTTTGTAAAAATGAGCATTAATCAGTTTTATCAATCTTTTAATAGTATTTAAGTTCACAATATTCACCGTGTGAAATTCTGCTTTACTGAAACTGGATGAAAACTACTGGCAAACGTTTGTTAAGCTAGCACAAATTATGTTTTACTAATGTATTCATTACACTAGCTAAAAATATGGTTACTTTTATAGTTTTGCAATATTACAGAAACTCATAAAGTTAGTCATAAAGTTGAGAGTAGAGCAAGATACGAGTGTTAAATTACGACCAAACCTCACCCGTTCTTACAAGTACACAAGCTTGTGTAGGCTTCCGCCTGCATCCGCTTTCTAATTAATATGACATACAAACTACAAACTGTGTTAGTGCGACAAACATTGACACCTCATACCTTTCATAAATTTATTTAGATCACTTTCTCCAGGGTATTAAGGATATAGCGTTATTGGGGAATCCAAATTATCCACGATAGATATATTGTGCATTTTGGACAGGTCCGAAAGCCATAAATATTTTTGGTGAATTTAGTAGTACTAGGGAAACGCCAAAGTCGTTGTTAAACGAGTGAGTTAGCCAAGTGTTTTGACTTCTAAAACCGGACCGTCTGGTCACCTTACAGGAACTAACTCTGCTTGCCACAATAATTATTTAAATTGAACATACAAAATGCGAATCGTATATTCAAAATGTATTAGCGTGAAACATTAACAAATTTCCAAGATAAAACAAAATCACCTAATTTTTATAACCCATTTAACACCCCTCAAAAATAATATGTGGGTGTAAAAATATAAAAAAGTTAAAACTGACGGGTATCGAACCCCATCCATCCGTGCGGTAGGCTAAATGGTTACCACTAGGCCATGCAGGCCACGTCAATGTCGTCCCGCTAACTGCTACGAAACAAATGCCATTGATATTATTAAAAATCACATTTTTATTTATTGTAGGCTTCTATCGCAATGGATCAAGCTGATTTTGTTAACAGTTCTTAGTAAACTCGTACCGGATGTCTGTTTAAAATTTCAGAGCAATCTGTTCAGCGGTTCGGCTGATTTTCGACGTACAGACAGACAGAATCACAGAATGAGAGCCGTTTGAGTTGAATGGAGACACTCAGTCGCTCCACTCCCTCGTTTAATCAGTAGAATGGTTAGTTCTATTGTAAGCTACAATTATCCAATTATAATTTTTTAAACTAAAAAATTTAAACTTTACCAAAAATGTAGGATAACCGATTTTTAAAACTAAAAATAGTGATATTAGGAGAAAAAACTTCAATGCTGGAGAGGGTTTAGTTTAACATTTGTCAGTACGTGTTTCTAGATTGTAAAAACTATCATGAACCTTGAATGATATGCCTATGTTCTTTGTGTGGACCGGAACAAGTTGAGTGAACAACACCCGGAGAGGGCAAGTTACCTGCTAGAAGCGTGAACGTTATGGCAAAGAGATACTCCTTCGGGTTCTCAGTTTTGGTAATGGCTGCGATGTCTACTTGGAAGCGCACTTGACGTTGGAACATGGCGGGCGCCGTCGAGCCGCGCTTGTATTCCACGCGGAAGGACATTGGACTGGACACACTGTGACTCAGTTCCGCTATCTGCAATTACAAGGCAAGAGTGAGTTACTATCATCTGACTTACCTCTTAATTGTCATGGATCTTTCATCATATTTTGGCACTATGCTGACTTGTTGATTTCTGTAACCAGGGCTACAGATTTACCTTTCAAAACAAATAAAATTATTATTGTAATACGACTGGACTAGCCAATTTTCTTACTATAAGACTTTAAGCTTTTTTACACATACCTTGTTTGCCGTTCAAATTTAATATTATGTTTTTTTCCCATCACTTAATTATCTCATACGATTCAATCCGACCTAGTTTAAAAGAAAGTTAGAGAAAAGAGATCCGTCAGTACAGCTTTATCACAAGATAAATAAAAAAATAGCAATAACAATGCGTGTGTGAGGTCCGCCTCGACGGTGGCTAGAGGTTTTCCCTTTACAAGGATGGTGAAAGTCATCAGTCATCACTTTACTCACCGAAAGGAACGCGTGTATTAGGTCGGCCTTGACGGTTGCTAGAGGTTTGCCCTTCACAAGGACGATGAAAGTCATCAGTCATCACTTTACTCACCGAAAGGAACGCGTGTATTAGGTCGGCCTTGACGGTTGCTAGAGGTTTGCCCTTGACAAGGATGGTGAAGGTCTCGTCCTTCTCAGTCGTCATCAGGGAACCGAACCAGCTCTTTTTGGTCAGCTCCGGGGACGATTCTGGAGTTAGGTGCACTTCTTCCGACGACGCTGGAAGAACACGAGGGTTAATGGTTAATGTTATAGTAGATGATAATGTTGTAGTGAATAGTTCAAATTACATGTTTAGAAATTGTGCACGCTAGGCGCCAGTTATCATGGACTTGATACTTTCGAAATGACTTCACACAGTTCGTGACACAACAGCTAACATTTTATTTAAATAGGAACCTAAGTAGGCGTTGTCCGGTTCTCTCCCGTCAGCGAGGTATAGGCGATTAACCCGTGCTAAATGTTTCGTAAGCGATAGCGCGAGAACCCGCCCACGGACCGGAATTATATTCATACTGTAAGAAACTATAATTTTTCCTTTTGCGTGGATATACATAACTCTGCTCTATCACAAATATTAATGACATTTATTTTGAGTTGAAGTGAACCCACATTTACACTGTTGCCAAACCTTCCAAATTGCTCATGAAAAAGTACGTAAAAACATTTTGTCCGTGGCATCAGCAAAAAACATTTGGTATCCGACTTGCTTTGAGGCAACTGTGAGGTCACTGGGTTGTATTAGATTATACATTACTAATAATATATCTTTAAATGTTGCCAACAAATCTTGAATGCGAATTTACATTTAGCAACCATGGACAGGCGCGTGGTATGCGAGGATGCCACAGCTGCATACAATGTGGCTGCGTCTCGCTAGGTTGCCGCTCAGTCAGAGTACATTTGCGACAGCGCGCAAACATGGGTCCATTTAACTCATAATGTTTTAATTTAGGAAGCGGGCATCGAGCAAAGTAGAATGCCATCATCTTCTTCACAGAATTATGCATCTTGTGATGTTATTGGTTTAGATTTCTTTTGCGCGAGTCAAAAGATACGGCGAGTTACATTTTCGTACCATGCTAATTCTTATGGGCGCTGAGACCAGAGAGAACCAATTTCCTTCCCGCCTTTAAAACTTAGGTTCCCTATATATATTTTATTCTGCCCCATGTTTGGCGCCACTATCACGGACTTCACACAGATGGTGTCAAAACAGGGAATCTTTTTCATTTGGCTTCATGTTGGGCGCTAATAACACGGCTTGTGACACTCGAAATGACTGCACACAGTTAGTGACACGTCTTATCTTTTATTCAAATATCTATTTCATAAAGCCCCACATTGGGTGCCAATTGTGTCGGACTTCATACACTTGATACTTGTGACCTACTATGGCATGTAATATACTCTGAACATGAACTACAGTAAAGAGTATCACATTACTCAAATAAGTTTATCTATCTATGACTGCACACAGTTTGTGTACAAGAAATCTTTAATTTATTATTTTGATTTATCCATTATCATTTATCAATCTATTTTCATTTCACAAATCTTAGCAAAATCAATATCTTGACCTACATTCCAACGTTGTACCAGTGGCACGTAGTGTGCCCCATATTTATAATAAAACAGGGAATCACATGCGAGCTGATAAGCGCAGTGTGATTGGAGTTCAGTGCTTATGGCAAATACACCAGCAGCCACTAGTGTGGTGTTTCTAGCTACACTTTAAACTCAATAGTTCTAGGTAACATTCATTTTTCCCTCAACTCAATAGTTCTAGCCTAGAGTGTGGAGAGGAGAGGTTCTAGCTTACTCTGTAGTTTCCTCAACTCAATAGTTCTAGCCTAGAGTGTGGAGAGGAGAGGTTCTAGCTTACTCTGTAGTTTCCTCAACTCAATAGTTCTAGCCTAGAGTGTGGAGAGGAGAGGTTCTAGCTTACTCTGTAGTTTCCTCCTGTGAAATCTCGGGGAACCAAGGAAGCTGTTCTTAATGGTTGTTAAGCGTGACCTCCAGTGGTGGCCGGTGGTGCTGGTGTGTGGCGAGCCGGGGGGTGTTGGGCTCACCACCTCGCTCAGACCTACAACACAAGGCGGTTACGTTATTAGGGAGAAGCGGCGGACCATACATAAGCCTACAATGAGGGTAGTACTGGAAGAAGGTTCTGCTGGTAGTGAAAGTATTACATCATTTAAGCTCTAAGGTTTAGCAGAAAACTATTAATTTATCATGTAAACAATAAGAATTATATTATTAAAATTGCTCTTTTAAAATTAAGTTGGCCCAAAGTAAAATATAAATGTCATCTATAAAAAACAGATTCTAAAATCGTCTACATTTTGCGTTTTATGCCGCAATGGTGGGAGTATCATCATCCAAAGAAATCATTTTATCTTTCCCCAAAATACTATTTATTAACTGATATTCTGTCTTCAAAATAACGTTCTATGTGTATTTTGGAATATGGATTTGGGAGTAATTGGATGATCTATAGGTGCCTAACCTGTCTTGACTGCGAGCGTATCCGGCGCGGTGGTGTCGCTGCTGGTGCGCTGGTGGTTGGGCGAACTTGGCACAGACGACTGGTTGTGGTTGTGTATGCTGCGGTGCTGGTAGTTGGCGCGGTGAGGGGTGGGGGAGAGCATGCCGGCCAGGGTGGCGGTGGCGTTGTGGTTGAAGGGGGAGGCGAGGATGCTCGAGCAGTTGGTCTGGTGGTTCGAGACGGGCGACACACCCACCGGACGTCGGTTGTGGTGACGAACGGCGCCGCTGCTGTAGACAGACACAAGACTTTACTTTCATGTGGATTTATTTTATTTTTGGTTAACAAACATCCGGCATCATCATGCTCATTTTACGCGCTTTCAAATTCCTCGGCCAATTTTAGTCGCATATTTTTGTGATTTTATATAATTGTGTAAACATTATTATGAAGGCATCAATCAGGCACTTTTCCATTTGATTATAGAAAATAAACAAAACATAAATTCAATATTCTAGAATTTAGAATCTGTCAAAATGATCAAAAACACCCAAATAACTACGCATTTTCTGATTGATCTATGATAATTATTGAAAATCTGATACGATAGGGGCGTACAGATGTCCTTCGTTATCGAGTATGCCAAGTTCTCTTGTATTAGGATGTTTGATTTATGGCTGCGGGACAAGGAACGCGCCGCGCGTACATCAAATCGCGCCGGCTTCCTTTTAAGAGCATAGGACATTCCTGCATATTCCTGTCCGACCTGACTAAAACCACATATTAATGATAGTTTAAATTTTGGAAAGTTGTCACGGAAGCAGAAATAAAGGGCTCTACTGCAACACTTTTCTAAATTTTGTTTTCAAATATTTTTTTAATAAATTGTCTTTATTCGTGGTGTTTTCCTAGCTACGAGAATCTACTACCGTAGGGCTCTCCCTGATGCTTTATTAACAACTTTGCTTAGTTTTATGTACGTCTGATACTTCCTGGCCGAGCAAATAGCTATAATGTGTCGCATAGGTTCTTAAATATTGTTTTTGTTCTAACTAAAATAGGTATTTGTTTTGTTTAAAACAAAAGTCCACGTGGAGGGTATATTAATATCTATGGTCCACATATTTTTGCGATAAAAGATCTTACACAGAGAATCGGAGATAATAGGGAACCTAAGTGGGCGTTGTCCGGTTCTCTCCCGTCAGCGTGGTATAGGCGATTAACCCGTGCTTAATGTTTCGTAAGCGATAGCGCGAGAACCCGAGCACGGACCGGAATTATATTCATACTGTAAGAAACTATAATCTTTCCTCTTTGCGTGGATATACATAACTCTGCTCCATCACAAATATTAATGACATTTGTTTTGAGTTGAAGTGAACTCTACATTTACACTATAGCCAAACCTTCCAAACTGCGCATGAAAAAGCACGTAAAAACATTTTGTCCGTGGCATCAGCATAACATTTGGTATCCGACTTGCTTTGTGGCTACTGTGAGGTCACTGGGTTGTACTAGATTATACATTACTAATAAAATATCCTTTAATGTGCCAACAAAATCTTGAATGCGAAGTACATTTAGCAACCATGGACAGGCGCGTGGTATGCGAGGATGCAACAGCTGCACACAACGAGGCTGCGTCTCGCTTAGGCTGCCGCTCAGTCAGAGTACATTCGCGACAGCGCGGAAACATGGGTCCATTTAACTCATAATAGTTTGAATTTAGGAAGCGTCATCGAGCAAAGTAGAATGCCATCATCTTCTTCACAAAATTGTGCATCTTGTGATGTTATTTGTTTAGATTTCTTTTGCGCGAGTCAAAAGATACGGCGAGTTACATTTTCGTACCATGCTAATTCTTATGGGCGCTGAAACCAGAGAGAACCAATTTCCTTCCCGCCTTCAAAACTTAGGTTCCCTATTAACTTTTTTCCATGAAATCGCAAAAATCAGCCTTTTTTCGCCGTGGGTTTTGAGGATCAGAACTTACTTCAACTGCTGCCTGTGCGGTGTGAGGGGCGAACCCTCGCTGATCTGCGCAAGGTGGTAGGTGGGCGTGCCGTTGATCTTGCACGTGTCTATTCTCTTGCGCGGAGGATCGGACGACTCGGACCGGATGCGGACGATGGACTCAGTCTCGTCCTCGAAGGCCGGACGACGTCGTTTGCGCTCGAGCAGAAGGTGATAGATCACCTTCTCCGTGTTGTGGCTGGAATCATTTTAATAAATACATTTCAGGCTTTACCGATTGTAAGGAGTTCTCTGCAAACTCATTGGACACATTGACAGTATCGACCTCTGATTGCCATTAAAGGCAGAATGAGTGAGTGAGCCTGTGGAGGATAATTCGTGATCCGGGGTGTCTGAGATAGCCTGGGGTTAGAGACGAGGGTTAATTTTTGGGAATGGCAAACTTGTTGCATTGGGTATAAAGTCTTTTATAGCTCGGTGCACATACTTTCCGAAGGTTTAAGGTTTATGGTTTATGGTCTAAGAAAAGTTTTTCTATAACGTTTCTAGTACGCGTGCTACCATTGGCCGGATTTATGAGAGTTGGCTGAGTTTAGTGTTTAGTGTCTAAGAGCCGAAATTAAATATTTTTATTTTGTTAAATTAAATATTTTTATTTTGTTAAATCTTGAAATCATGTGATTGCGATAACGCTTTGGGCACGTTTCAACTTCATTAAACCATAAACCTTAAACCTTAGGAAGCTATGTGCACCGGCATTATCTAGCGTTAAGCACTAGAGAACACCGAGGATTCCACCATTACTTCACTGCTTTCCTTCTTTTTCTTGGTGGCAACTTAAGTACTGTTACAGGGTAATTAAGTGGTAAACTTTAAGTACACGTTTAGTTTAGGTATCGTACTTTAGTTAATACCAAACACGGGGATAAAACTCCCGGTCTTATAAATAGATATTTGCTTTACTGGCTTATCCAATAAGGAACTTACAATTTGAACAGGATCAAATAGACTTTCAAATAGCACTTTAGTCATGAAGGTTAGTAAAGTTTGGCAATCTATCTGTGAGGACCATGTAGACCATTAGCTGAGGGTCTGCCCCAAAACTCCCTTTTGCTATAGTCGACTGAAACTAATTCAATGATTCAATATGAAAGTGACGCAGGCGGCAATGAAGCTGACTCGAGAGTACCATTAAGATTGTTTGACCATGGAGCTGGATGAAGAGGAGGTCTAGCTCAAATGGAACAGCACGTTCACGATCGTTTACTTCCAATTTGTGCCTTTTCGGCCATTTTGATTGTTATGAACAAGTTAGGCCACTACCATCAGGTTACTCTTTGCTACCATGAACTTGGTAAGCCATAGGTTACCTTGGTTACCATGCGTCAGTTGAAAGTAAACGGTCAAAATGTATCCCGATCTGAAGTACTAACTTGTACAACGCCGACCACAGAGCTACTCCTTCAGTACCAATGGTAGGGCCTACTATTAAAACTCCGTAGTTTGATCACAAATACTTGCAGGTACTTCGTTTGTGGAGGATTGTGCCGGGATGATATTCGTGTAAGCCGAGCTCTACTCACTGTGGACTGAGAAGTTCCGTGATCAGCTTGTCCCGCTCCTTGAAGCAGCCGAGCGAGGAGATGGCCTGGAGGACGTCGGGATCCATCGCGTCTATCGTGGGGATGATGTGGGTCTGCACCACTTCCATCATGGGCAGCTCCAGCTCCAGTTCGCCCTTGCCGCCCGCGGTCACCCAGGGGTGGCGGTTGATGTCGGACAGCTGGAAGCAA
Source organism: Sweltsa coloradensis (assembly GCA_024449915.1). Classification (NCBI taxonomy): domain Eukaryota; kingdom Metazoa; phylum Arthropoda; class Insecta; order Plecoptera; family Chloroperlidae; genus Sweltsa; species Sweltsa coloradensis. The sequence continues at coordinate 403,369 of JAMZAV010001662.1, read as the reverse complement.
GGGGCGGTATTATAGCCGAGGAGTTGACGACTAAAAATTTCGGGGCGGGGGTGTGTGGATGAAAAGTCCAAAAAAAGTCAATACGTCAATATGCAAAAAGAAGAAGAAACCCAAGGAAATGGTGATCAATAAAATGATCAAAATTGTAAAAATCCAAAAATTCAAGAAAAACTTGACAAATAAAAGGAGGGGGAGGGGAAATAACTTACAATTAAAATAGTGTGGCTCGTTGGTCTTGTGGTTAGCGTATCTGCTTCTAATGCAGAAGGTCCAGGGTTCGATTCCCGCTAAAGTCAGAAGTTGTTTAACTTCTGATTTGGACTTAAGTCCATCAGTTCTTGTCTTAGGAGTTTGTAAACGGTGACTTTGGAGCCTTCCTAGCAACGAAGCACATAATACATTTTCAGAGTTGTTGAATCGGCCTTGTTGATTCTGGCGTTGATTCGCGGGTGTTCGCACTGTCCATACCACTGATTGCTATATTTCCCATAAAAATATCGTTCTTTGGTTAGTTATCGCTCACTCGTCGATTGCGTCGGGGCCTGCAGGGTTGGCTTGGTCGTTTTGATTTAAAGTTTCCCACTGAAAATCAGTTATATAACTGAGTGGGTAGACTCTAAATAAATTTATTTATTTATTTATTTATTAATTGAATAATAATAATGATAATTGAAATGAAATAAACGGATTTATTTTAAAACCACGTTTACAAGAATCACCCAGTCATGTTTATCACCTTAATCCTAAAAGAATACATAATGATCTTATCTAAACCACTGTTTTCAAGGAAGTGTAGATAATGTGAACTTACCGTGAGCCTCTTGTCCGGATTCACCTCTATCATCCCCCTGAGCAGGTTCTGACAGTCAGGGGGGACGAAGTGGGGGATGTGGAACACCCCTCGTTTCACCTGCGCAGGGAACACAACACCACACATTATTAGACGAGGGAGCGAAGCGACTCAGTTCTAACTGAACTCAATGAGACTGACGGAGACATCACGGTTCTTGTGCCTGTGTTGTCTGTGTGTGTGTAATCGTCGAACACAGGTCACACCATGGAACCGATTATTTCACGTCTATCCTATTCAGTCATTGAAACTGATTTTAAAAGATAAAAGTGAATTTAAATAAACTATTTACTATCCAGTCAGTTGCTATAGTTCACTTGGATTTTATTCGTGAACTTCAATTGTAGAAATGGGCAAAATACACTTATTTCAATTAATATTATCGATATCAATAAATATATTTTAAGTTGCTACATTTTTAATATTGGCTATTATTCATTGTATTGAAACTTGAACTTCAAAATTATTTAAATCGTTTTTAATTATCATTTCAATGAGCCGAAAAATCCTCAGTTTGAATTTTGTTTTATTAATTTACATACCCAAATCTTCATGAGGGACATTTTATTAGAATAAGCTGAGTTTGGATTGTAGAGAATTGTTAGTACTTTTGGTATAGTCTTTTGACTAATCTTTTAACAAAAAACAATAAGTAGAAAATTATATTTTAATATCAATATCGATACCTACTATGATTATACTGCGTAACCTCTCTAGTGAAACTTATCCACCGATCAACACTGCGTTCGGGGTAAAATTTTGTCCAGTGCATGGCTCTGCTAATCGTAAAGTCGAGAACAGAGATAAACTCCATCTCGCAAACATGGTATGTAGGCGAGTAGGCCTATCTTACTTCCCGAAACTAGAGGCACCTCTAGCAATTGTCGTCGGGGACCTCTTCGCCTCCCGTTGACGACATCCCCTTCTACGACGACCATGACAACACGAACGATGACAAATACTACAACAACCACGACGTGAGAACTCCCACCCATCTCTACCAGTGGCTGGTTCTGACCAGCTTCCTCCCCATAGTCCTATCCCCTAGGCTAGAGTGGCGAATTATCACCTAACGGTTGACGCGCCCTTAAAGTCTAGTGATGAAGTGAACTGCGCATTCAAAACTACAATTTCATGTCAAATAAAATTTAAAAAAATAAATTACTCTTGTGTTTTTATAAATATTTGTAAATATCTAACATTACTATAAACAATATTAAACATATCAATCTTCATTAATAATTATAGTATATACTAAATAAAGAATATTTTCGCGTTCTAAATGTGGAAGTGTTGTTTTGACTACTGCAGTATATCTACGTCATAAACAGGTCTGGCATTGTCATAAAACAAAATATTGAAGGATAATTTCAATTTTAGTCTATTTAGAAATTGAGAAAATAATCATTCAGAAATACCAAACGCACATTAAATCTCGATATATTTGTATGAAATCGACATTTAGTTTAGTATAAACCCCAAAATAAAGAGTTTAGTTCTAACTATCTAGAAGTGTCTAACTCATAGCAACTTGGCAACGCAGCACTGGTTGTTGAGGTGGCTGCACTGAAGAACGGGGCGGGGCATGGAACTGAAACTTGGCTGCCGACGAAATTATGTCTCTGGCGAGCGCACATAGCGGTTTATTTATTTCTAAAAACCAAGTTTTACTAGGCCTTAAAAAAACTCTCAACTAGGTTTACAATCAGCAAAGACCGAGCCTGTAAAGAAATGGAAAATTGCTTCTTGCTACACCTAAATAAGGAGCCGTCGGATCGGACTAGGAGAAATGAAATGACGTTTACTATAGCCCTAATGTGTCTGTAGTTTGGTAAAGTTTGTTTGCTTAGCTAGGCGGATAAGGCTAACAATTAGGGGTTTTGTGGTAGAGGTCTGAATTTTGGACTGTATATTTAGAACAATATTCTAAGAATATTGCCTCGAGGTGCCATGACAAAATTCGTCCGGTTAAAGGGGTGGGAGGGGTTAAAAAAATGGCATTTTTAAAAAATTCGAAAATTCAAATATCAAACTAAATTTTATCCTAAGATTACAAAATTAATACATATTGTAGATAAAAGTCCAAAATTTTATTTTAAAAAATGCATATTACCATATATGTATATCTAACCATATTTTACACCCTTTGACTTTTATTAACAAATTTTCTCACTGTGCTGGGAGGATTGGCCTACCAGACGTGGGTTTTGTGATAGGGCCGTGAATTTTCCCTAAAATATCTCAGAAGAATGTTCTCTAAAAAATGGCTTGAGGTGCCCTCAAAAAAGTTACTTGCTTATATTAGAAAAAGGGGGTGTACTAAAAGGGGTTGATAACACTAAAAATAAATAAATCTGTATTCAAATATAATATAAAGGACGCCAAATTAACATTTATTGTAGATTAAGATCTAAAGTTTAATTTAAAAAATTAAAATTTCACCATATATGTAAAATCTGATCAGATTATGCGCCCTGACCACTTTTCATAAATTTACTCGATATTAACGAAAGTGTATCGTGTGACCACTGTTTTGTCCCAAATATTCCAATATTACGAATTAGGACAAAAAGAACATTTTACAATGCCTTGGGTACATTTTCGCGCAATGGACTTTGACCCCTTTTTACAAATTTACTCCAAAATAACGAAAGTGTATAGTGTGACCACTCGTTTAATCTCAAATTTTGTCAATAATACGAATTAGGACGATTTTTTTTTAACACCTTGGGCACAATTTTTTGGGGCTACAATCACATTTTCAAATACAAATGTTTACAACATTTAAGTTTTATTTTATTAAATCGTACACGCGGCACAAGGCAACATACTCGTAAAATTAATTTGTCAAATTTAGGGCTGCTCTATAATAGCCTGGCAGTAGCTTCCCGTTATCGTTACAGTTAACAGGCAATGTTAAATCATAACAAATATTCCCGTTACCATTGCAGGGCCTCGTTCCCGGGCTATTGTGAATAGTCCTTGTGTAAATAACTCAATAAAAATCTAAATGAAAATTAAATTCGGAAAGTGTTATGGAGCAAATCTACGACTTCCCGTGCACTAATAAAATAAATATACTGTACCTATTTGTATAACATCAATAACTGTGCTTTTAAAGACACACAAGACCAGACAAGTTTATATAACTAATTACCAATTCACTGATCTTTAATTCAAAACATAAGAAAACAGTATGAAGACCATATAAAATAGAGGATCGATTGACCAAAAAGACTCATCCATCAACGTGGCTATATTATTATAGCGTTAGCAAAGCGGCCAGTATTCACAGTACATGATTCACACATCATGAATGTACTATTTTGATCCAATAGGTGTGTTGACACTCGACTACAAAACCACCAAATTGTAAGGTTACTCTTAATAGGCTATTTGACGCTTATTGTTAGAAAATGGATCAGAGTCCATTGCGTGAAAATATGCCCAAGGTGTTACAAAAAAAATCGTTCTTAATTAATATTATTGACATGATTTGGGATTAAACGAATGGTCACACGATACACTTTCGTTACTTTTGAGTAAATTTGTAAAAAAAAAAGGGGGGTCAAAGTCCATTGCGTAAAATGTACCCAAAGTGTTAAAAACTTATTTTCGTCCTAATTCGTAATATTGGAATAATTTGGGACAAAACAAGTGGTCACACGATACACTTTCGTTAATATTGAGTAAATTTATGAAAAGTGGTCAGGGCGCATAATCTGATCAGATTTTTATATGGTCACATTTTAATTGTTTAAATAAAATTTTAGATCTTAATCTACAATAATATTAATTTGGCGTCCTTTATATTATATTTGAATACAGATTTATTTATTTTAGTGTTATCAACCCCTTTTAGTACACCCCCTTTTTCTCCTATAAGCAAGTAACTTTTTTGAGGGCACCTCGAGCCATTTTTTAGAGAACATTCTTCTGGGTATTTTAGGGAAAATTCACGGCCCTATCACAAAACCCACGTCTGGTAGGCCAATCCTCCCAGCACAGTGAGAAAATTTGTTAATAAAAGTCAAAGGGTGTAAAATATGGTTAGATATACATATATGGTAATATGTATTTTTTTAAATAAATTTTGGACTTTTATCTACAATATATATTAATTTTGTAATCTAAGGATAAAAATTTAGTTTTGATATTTGAATTTTCGAATTTTTAAAAAATGCTATTTTTTCACCCCCTTCCACCCCCTTAAGAGGATTTACCAGACAGCATTTGAGGGCGTTTCGCTGTCAATGCAGTTGCACAGGAAAAAAATCGCAACCGTCTCAAATTTGTACTCTGTGTATATAACAAAAATACAGGAGCATTAAGCACAATAGTATCTATGTCATTGCTTTTTAACTTTATCAATTCGCCACTTAAATAAGCGATAAAAAATCACAAAATATGCATTAAAATATATTTTAACCATATTAGACAAAGTTTGGCTAGTTATGGGGGAAATTAGAACCGAGATAGATGAATTTTTCAAAAGCAATAACCTAGATAAAAGTCTAAAGAAGAGTACAGACCCAAGCATATTGCTATTTTTTTTAAAAACACACTTTATCGGTTTGTTAACAAAACGATGTGTATCTCAGAACAGAAAACACAACTCTCGGAAACACCCAAGCTACCTAGTGCGCCAGGCCCCAATTTGCCCCCCGTTCCCCCCCTTAAACGCCGGCTCCGGCACCCCGGTCGCCGATGTGCCGGCTGAAGCGAGGCCACCCCGAAGTCGTCTATCTTGATGTTGTTCTAACCACGTTATACCCCCCTACTCACCCTAATAACTTCTGGACAGGCGTATAGGCTAGGCCAGTTTTTGAAAAAATGTGTCTCCTTCTCAATAGTGGTGTACCGGGGTGTTAAAAGCTGACACCAAAGTTATTCCTACTCAGAAGTATATCCTGCATACGACAAACATTGTTGGCAATTTAAATTTTGGATATTTGCTCCCCAAAACCCTCCAAAACCTCCTAAAAGTACATTTTCCCCAATAATTTTTAATAATTCATAAAGAGTGAGATAATTCTCCTAGAATAAACTTTAAAAAAATCAATTAGTAGAAAAAAGTATTTTCAAGAATTTGGCTAATTCAGATTTTCAGATTGTATCGAAATTACACAAGAAATGGGCCCTCGAAACAGTTCGAACGCAAAGTTTTCAAGTTTTTGCTGAGCACTAAGAAATGTTTTCACTTCATTGCAAGAAAACGGTAAAAGATTGAGATGAGACTTTTTCCACAAAACATCATAAACTACTCGTGGCTAGGGTGCAATCAATGTATTCAACATAGGTATTTTTAGATATTGTGTATAACTGAAACAAGATCGCAAAGTGTAATAATCCTGGGGACGGCGGAGCCTAGCGCGCGGCCACGGAACCAATCACAGCGATCGTACGGATCACGTGATCAGTGCGAGGCACATGCAATCCATGCATATGACTGCTTGTGCTGTGGTTCGCGCCTCGCAGTTGTAGGCTTTGCTGATGTTCAGGGCGAGTTTGACTGTACTAATGACAATAATACTGTTTTAATTATGACATAATTATTATTACTACGTCGAAAAACAGGGTGGGGTGGGCTGTCTCTTGGCCTATAGAGCTGCAAGAATCGACCGGGTGGTTTTAACATTTTCACAACTAATCTGCATTGTAAACATATTTTTATACGCCTATATAATTATATACACTCATATGACACAAAAAAAAAACACAGTGAACGATTACACGTTAACCTACGCCAGCGACCTGCTTATCGGAATTAAAAGATTAACACAATATGATTGATTGTATCAACATAAATAACAGTTCTTTCAGTGCGGTAATGCTGAAATTATTTTATTGTAGCAGATAATGGGAAGTTTTATTTCTTGTGTTTACTGAGCATGATTTTGACTACTACCATGTCGTAGCCTAAGTAATAAAAATACCAAAACAGCTGTCCATAGAACCGCGCCAGACTATTATATAATATACGCCAACGACAATTTATAAATTGCCTTATGTGTTTCATTACACAATTTTACAAAATTATAGATTATTACATTTGGTTTCGACGGCCTGACAATAATACCCATTATATTGTTTGTTCTATAATATCTATCAAGTAGATTTTACTCAATTATTGTAGATAGTTTTCTTTATAAGGCTTACAGACTATCCAGTTGGCAATGCAATGCATATTCTGCACAATGTAAACCAGAAGATTTGGAAAATGTTACTATCAAAGGAAATAAAAGGTTAGACAAGCTTGCTCATGACATTAAATATTCTCCGATATTTAATACTACCAAAAATGTTCTGTCTGAGACAACTCATTGACATCCGAATATGTTACTCTGATTTTACTAATTGGATGAGCGAAGCGAAGACTTCAATTTCACCGACCCCCCAAAAATTTAGCTCGGGTGTTTTTTTTTTTTTTTTTTTGTATTTTTGTCTGTTTGTTCGCTCTCTACCGGCAAACGGCATATGCGATCTTGATGAAATTTTGACAGGACCTTCGAAATCTCTGAACTTAGACTTGCTACGTTTTTTGGGTACAATCGAAGAAATATTTCTCATGTATATCGTACTTGTAATGTTTTTTTTTCGATTTTTAGTGCGATATTTTCATGACATTTAGGTCGATTCTGACCAAACGGGTGGGGCTACAACGTTCATATGGACATTAAGGTTATGGTTATGTAGTACCTTTTGAAAGAAAAAGTTTAAAAAGTTAGTCAGAATCCACAGAAATAAAGGTTTTAATATAAGTTTTTTTGATTTTTTATGCAATATTTTCGTGCCATTTGGGCCAATTCTGACCAAACGGGTGGGGCTACATCGTTCATATTATACATGGACATTAAGGTTATGGTGATGTAGTACCTTTTGGAAGAAAAAGTTGAAAAAGTTAGCCAGAATCCATAAAAATAAAGCTTTTAATATAAGTTTTTTATGGTAAATCTTCCCAATTGACAAGAAACAAAAGAAACTTGACAGCAATCACCTACAATCCGTAGGTAGCAAAACAAAGCACTTGCAAAAGTAAAGATATTCCGCACAAACTAAAAACTTTAAATAGCTCATCCATCAACGCGGCGGGACTTTAGCGTTTTCCTAGTATGACTACATAAATCGCCTCGTTTCAAAAAGTAAAAAAAGGAGCCGGTTGTGATCAGCCCCCCCCCCCCCTCCCCCGTTAAGCCCTCCACTTCTTCATCCTCAGCCTCTCATACAACCCAGTTAGTACGACATTGAACAATTCTGGGAGTTAGATGTATAGAAATAGCGGAGAGTCACTACTTTTTGACAAATCACTGCATATTTTTCAGAAAAGATTTTATAAATTAAAATCTTATCAATGTTGAAACAAAATCTATGAGCGAGTATTTTAGAAGATGCAAAACACCACCGCTCGATTGGTGTTCATGCACCTAAAGTGCTAAGTGTATTTTCGTAGAGAAGTGCAGAAAAACAATATAATTTCTTGCAACAATGGTAGCATTAGCGCTATGGTGTGATTAGTGAGCGAGCTACGATGTGATGGTAAATTTAATCATAGTATCTCACTGGAGTCGCTACCTTGAGCTGTTAATTGAAGCAAAATGCCCCAAAGAAGATGCTACTATGCCAAGGAAATTTCTACCGAAAATAGTGCATGAGACAAAAGATTTGTAAATACGTGCATTCGTTCTTCTAAAGGTAGGAGTTAAGAAGATCGACATTATTTCGTCGTTGAGTTGATGGATTGGTACCGCCGAAGATTATATATACATTTATTAACCAATCATAACCTTTCAACGAAGAACTGATGTGCATGGTTCACGTTGTTTTCTCACATACGCGCAGATATATTATCGTTGAATAATCGGTGGCCGGTGCTCGTCATTGGTATAAGTCAGTGAAAAAGAAATTTTGAAGTGTATTCCGGAATCTCTAGATAATAATATATTCATCGAACTCTTGTTGGGCGCTACTCAGAAAACTCGGAGGAATTGATTGACAACATCAAAAATACTAACTTGTGTGTGCTGTTGTGATTAGAGTTATATAGTTTTAATTGTTCAAGAAATAATTTTTAAATAATTATTATTTTATCCAGTGATTTTGCTGAAAATCCAAACAAAATGTAAAGGGAAATTATTTCTTGTTATTGTCTACTGCTAAAATAATTGAAAATTATTTCATCAGAAACACAAGCTTAAATTCCCCTTGTTACCATAACAATATAACTGACTAGAAACGTTTGATATACACGCGCCCTGATGCCATTGGTTCGCACAATCAGCAGAGCGCCTTCTTCGCAAAGTGACACGGCGTGGCACTGTGGGAGTGCGGTTTGCTATTATTTGTAGTATTGGCATTTTGGCACACTACTTTGAAAAAATGTATTGCATTCCACAGGTATCGAGCATACATGCATGGGAATGTGAATTATTTTCGTTGAGTAGTTCTCGATACACAGCGTTGCACAGTAGTTGCATACACTTAAACTGGCAATATATTATTATTGCACCCCTGTTTTAACCACCCCAATAATTAATTTATTCGGAGGTTTGAAGTAGCTTATTGCATTAATTAATCTTTGGGGAAGTATATATTATGTATTTTGTTTTAGTTTTCATGTAAATATATATTGTGGATTCTGCAATTTAATTACTTCTGGACGACCAAAACCAACCCTTAAGATTTAAGGGTATAAAAAGTGAAAATAGCGATTGCCAACAATGTTTTTCGATTCAGAGTGTAAAAATCTATTCAAATCACTTTTTGGCAGCTTTTAACACGTCGGGCCACAAAGTTCGAATTTTTTTTTAAACTGGCCTAGTCTAGTAATGCGGCGACCCACAGCTAGTCTCCAGCATGCTGCCGGCCGGCTGAAGCGAGGCCATCCCGAAGTCGGCTATTTGATGTTGAACCACGTTATCCCTCCTACTCACCCTAATAACTTCTGGACAGGCGTAATGCGACGACCCACAGCTAGTCTCCAGCATGCTGCCGGCCGGCTGAAGCGAGGCCATCCCGAAGTCTGCTATCTTGATGTTGTTCTTCTCGTCTAGAAGGAGATTCTCTGGTTTCAAGTCTCGATGGCTGGAAGAACGACATGACATTGTGGGCAATATGATGTACACAACTTGTTTTTGTGGGAAGTGCATGAGGAAGTTGGATACTAATCTGCAAATTGCTGAATAAACGGGAATGACATGTAGAAAGTTTCGATTTTTTACCCTACAGTTTGCTTCGAAACAGATGGTAATAAAGCAGAGGAGTTAATTATATAAAAGAAAAACAGAATGATTAAAAAAATGTTTACTGGACCTTGCAAACAGGTAACAAACACAGTTAAAAAGTTATTGGGATGAGAAAGGTCTGTTTTTGGGAGCTCGAGTTGCAGTGCCTCACTTCTTCCAGGACTTTCCTCGGGAATTTTCGACCTGTTTTGATAATAGAAGACCTAACTCTAACAATTCTGAATGCGTTGGCCATTATTTTGAAAAACCATTTAAAAAAGAACTGTTTAGTTTATAATTTTGTAAATGTATTTAATGTTATTTTATTAAGCTGGATACTTTTGGTCACCCAACAATGGTTGGTCAGCAGCCAATAAATTGTTTATCACTCTACAGCCTGACAAAACAAATTCATTCAGCAACGTTTATTTCAGAAATTTGATTCTCAAATAGAATTGAAAAATAAAATATGTGGCCTGCAACAGAATACAACTTGTTTACATCTGTATCAAGCCAAATTACGGTACTTTACGATAGTGTTGACAAATTAAAAACGGCAAAAACATTGCGTCCGGAAGATCTGTATGGCCACTCTCTGGTAGTAACTTATCCATGCTCTATATCGGCTCGTGGGGAAATTGACTACCTGGTTTCAAACTCTACATGGAATACACTGCATGAAGCAATGGCTCCACCTCGCACAACGTACCATATCGAGTGGCTGTGACAGAAGTCTAGAGCAGAGATGATCTGGCGGAAGAACCTCCGCGCCTCTTTGGGCGTGAGCCTCCCCTTCTTCACCAGGTAGTCGAAGAGTTCGCCCCCGGACACGTGTTCCAGGACCAGATACCTAGAACAACCAGACGCACATTGCTGATATGTTTTTATTAAGTTCAAGTTCAATTTCATTATTAATCCGTAGATTTACGCATTGTGGATATCATCATTTCCTTATAATATATAAAAATAAAAATCTAAGTAGATAATACATAGAAGTACAGACAGAAGTGGCTGAATGATAATTTTATTCATAATATTTACAGACTAATTACTGTGAGTTTTCACAATTTTACCAGTTAGGCTGAGAAGTATTCATGGAGTGAGTAAAAGCTCTAGAATGTGAGGAAGGATTTTAACATAAGAATTACCAGATAAGGGTTCATGTAAATTTAACTGCAAGGTATCATGTTATCATTTATTGCAACCACCAATCAGAAGCTTTGTAATTATGTTATTCGAAGATTTCCTAACTGACACATAAAATGTTAACTGGGCATAGATATTATGGACCTAACCATTAGAAATCTAACAAGGAGCAGGAAAGTCTGTCAGTTCTAACACAAAGGAACATAAAAACTTATTTTATCACATACATTAAAAATCATTTATTTAAACAATATCATTAATATTAAAATATATATTATTTTGACTAGTCATTTTACCGTGTCAATTATTTATTATTAATGTTAATAATAGAATAAATAAAAGTAACCAGAAAAAATAATTTAACTTGAAATAAACCGGGCCGCGAAAGCCATCGTTTTGAAAATTCACTAACGTGATTATTTTAATAAAAGGGCTACATAACAATAAGATGAAAATACACCTAGCCTTATATGGTGGACATTAACTTTGGTAATAAGGAACTGGAGAAATAAGAAAGAGTCTCGTAATTATTTTCATGTTTGATGGCCATGCAAAATATAGACACTAAAACAATTTTATCAAGAAAAAATGTGTCACTCTACCTACAAGAATTACTTAATTATTCCCATTGTTTTGTAAAAAAAAAAGCTTTTAATTTGTCTTGGATTAAAAATCTATTATGAATCAATATGATCGCTATTCGCTTTTTAATTAAAAGTCGATAAGTACTTGAGTGTTTTACTCATACTCCTCGTCCGCAAAAGTTCTACATACGAATCGAGATTCGGGACGAATTGACCATGGACTACCCGGCACCTCCACCAAAATTATTATTATTTTGATAATCGAATATACCAAATACTCGACTCGACTCAACTCAAAATTTTAGTACTCGCACAATACTTTTAGTGAGTTAGTCTTTCTTTGCGTAATATTTTAGTTTGGGACAGACAGGAATTGAACAATTATTATCGACGAAGATTTAGTCTATTCATTTAATAGATTATTACATTATATTATGGTAATCGATCCAGAAATAAACATAAAGCGCTGTGATTTCCATATAATCAATTACACCTGTTCTTTGTCGATCAATTAAATTTAATAATAGATAACAAACAGTGTATCGAATAAAAGTTTAAATTATTAATTACCAAAAGTAGCATCAAAATTTAACTGCCATAAAGAGAAACGCTACAAATTAAGGGAATGAGGAATGAAAGGGCGGGAACATGCTCGAATACAAGCAAACTTTTCACTGATCATCTTTATAATTCATTCAGGTGTACATTTCTTAACATTATTTTCAACGATTGAAGGTTTTGATATTGATTTGATTTATGTTGTTGATATTTCATACTGTTATATTTTAAAATTTATTTATTTTTATAAGGTTGGCAGTCACCAAGTGTGTTTGGAGCTATACTTTTCTGCCATCCTCGTGATACATTTAACTAGGAAAACGCCAAAGTCGTTATTAGACGAGTGAGCGAGGCATATGTTATAAGTACCCGAGAACATTCCCTTTTCCCCCTTCCTGGCTGGATCCAGCATGGGCCTTTCCTCCTTATAGCCTAGGAGTGGCGCATTATGGCCTTACAGCTGACGCCCCTTACACTAACCAAACTCAAAACCATATCGTTTATGCCTTATATATCAATCAACTTAACAGCAAATATTCCCGGGTTCTCAACAATTGACTCGCTAACTCGTCTAACAACGAATTTAGCATTATCCTAATCTTGAAGGATACCCGGAATGTGGGTGACTGGTTCAAACAACGATCGGGATAGATTATTTTTATTTGTGGATTATTTTATTATTTTGGAAAATTATAGAACATATTTTGAAATGCATACAATATACTATGGAAAACATAACCAATACAAAGTATGTGTAACAATTGCAAGGTTTACTTAATCTTCTAGCGGAATTTTGGATAATCTTGAGTTTGTAAGATTCGCTACACCTTGGTCACTGCATGCATGTAGAATCAAAACCACCATTAAATCAAATTCTACGTGTTTTAATTATATTTTTCAATTTACTGTTTCTTGTTTGTTTAAATCGCAACGGTTTTCAATCATGTAGTTAGCAGTTCTCAGGAGACTGTCACGGATGTCCTTTGGACCGATCAAACAAACAAACATACATACAAACATACATAGATATCAAGGTTATCGCTCACTCGTCGATTGCGTCGGGGCCTACAGGGTTGGCTTGGTCGCTTTGATTTACTGTCTCCCATTAAAAATTAGTTATATAACTGAGTGGGTACACTGTTCAAAAAAATCGTCAAATTACTGCAAATGTTTATTAGTAAATTTACTGCACGTATTCAGTTTTTTTTATTTACTGGAAATGTTGTAGTAAACTACAAATTAGACGACAAATGCAGTAAAAAAACTAATCAAATTAGCTTAAGTTGAATGCACCATCAAGGAAAATTAAGACAACGACTTCTTAAAATAAATGTTATCACAGTCTGGAACTTCGACGAAACTAATATCAAATATATTCCTAGACAAATAGTTAATCAAACGAGTTAATTGTTGCAAATAAATACCGATTTTCTGTAAATTTACGGCAAATGATCACTTTATTCTACGGACATTGTTTTCAGTGTTCTTACTGCATATAGTTAGAATATTATCAATTGTCAGTTGTAAATAAATTTAACTATTTCACCAAACAAATCATCTACTTTCTGTAAATTTACGGCAAATGTTCACTTTATTGTACGGACATGTTAATCACTGTTCCTACTGCACATAGTATAAGAATATCATCAATTGTCAGTTGTTAGTAAACTAAACTATTTCACCAATCAAATCATCTACTTTCTGTAAATATACGGCAAATGTTGACTTAAATAAAATAAATAATAATAAATAAAAATATAATTTTGCAGCTTGAAATAAAATGCGGGCCGAACCAATAATTCCTCAAACAGTGAATCATAAATTGATCGGTATGGTTCTAATATTCAACTTTTTAGGTCGTTAAATGTACTTCTATTGGAGTAATATTCACTTAAAAATGGACAGTTAGCAGACTTTAAAAGGTACGAGAATTCGTTCCTGAAGGGTAGATAAATATCACTTGGCAGACCGAAACAATTATCCCTATGAAATTCTAACAATCGCCCAATATGGTTCCAATCTTCACCATTTAAGAGTTGTCAAAGTAATAATGTAATCATATTTTCATAATATTCTCTTACTAGTGACCAGTTAACAGCGTTTAAAAGAACGGTTTATTCGACACAGAAGAGTAGATTAATATTTATATCACCATGCATGGCGGATTTCCGAAAGGACGAAATTTCGACCCGGAGAAGTACATTAATAATTATATTAATTATATTATAGGCCTATCGTTATATTGTTATATAATATGACCAGGAATCCGAAACCCTACTTTTCGTATTGAATTTCTCATTTAAAACATAACTACATCTCCCAACATGATTCACTACAGACGCGCTTCAGGTATACGGTGTCTTGGTGTATTGGGTTTATTGACTAGGACAGTGTATACTCTCTCTCCAGGTGTACCAGGTTCGAGCCTCGCTGACTTCCGAGATTTTAACACCATGAAATTTATATGTAATATTAATCTTCATACTAGCTATCAAATGATGCTTGTCTTTCTTACAGGAACGTTCGTTATCATAGTTTAATTGTTAAATTAAATAATTGTAATGCTCCATTAATCCCACTACAGGAGGAGAAATTTCAACCTGACGAATACTAAAATAATATTCGTACGGGTCGAAATTTTTTGCTGGATCATGTAGTCAAATAACTAAACATTTGTCGTAAAATTACGGCATGTTGACTAGATTTAAAATTGCCTATATTGAGTTAACAAACGGAATAAAATGCCGTATTAATACTGGATCATGTAGTAAGAAAAATAAACATTTGCAGTAAAATAATGAATCGGACTTGCAGTAGAAAAACTGGAATTAGTTAGTAAGCAGTACTTCCAACGACATTTGCAGTATTTTGACGAAAATATTTTGAACAGTGGTAGACTCTAAATACAATTTATTTTATTTTTATTTATACAGACAAACCTACAATTTGCAGACAAATTAATCACGATCAAGACCCATTCGCTGCGCTCACTCGTCTCATGAATGTGTTGCCGAACAAATAATACATAAATAAAACAAACGTTCAAACACGGTGTCTCCCACAGATTATTTTAATCTTCGCAGCTATATACTGGTGAGTTAATTCTGTCGAGTCATTGTTCGGTAAGTAATGTATGTTGTACTTACAAGTACTTCTTATTCTCGTACACGTCCGAGAGGCCGAGCACGTGAGGGTGGTCTATCAGCTTCATTATGGCAATTTCTCGCTCCACCTGGACAACATTACAACACATTAAACACAGTCATTTCATTTCATGTTACATATTATAACATTTCTTGTGAGAAACCTTTACTAATTTTTTTATGTTTTTCTTTACTTTTATATTGTAGCCTGTGGGTTTTATCATTGGTTATGCCTTATTCACCACAGATTTATACAAAGGATTTTAAATCACAAATACAAAAAAGATAAACATGTAGCACACAGAATTTTAAATAATTTTCAAAATGCCTTTGTAAAAAAGAGTCATTACATTAATGATTTCTATTTTTTCTTAACGTTTTGAATTACAAGATTTTAATAATTGTTATAAGTTACAACTTTTTAGATTGTTAAAATATGAACGTGTGCCCAACTTTATTAAATATTTATAAAATAACTGAATATCAATAAATTTTGAAATTTTGAAATTTGAAATTAAATAACGACAAAATTAGGAAATAATGTAGGCCCATTATGTTAAAATCATAAATAAACAAACATTGTAAATCAAAATGTTTGATTGTGATGAAATAAAACTATAATATCATATTGGCCCCAGGATGATGGCTAATAAAAGTTAACACATTTAAAAAAAGGTAACAAAAAATGAAAATATATATAATGTGAAAACATTGTTAGTCAAAATGTATAATGCAAGGCCCCTGCTATTAATGGCTTCCGCGTTCCTAATTATTATTGAGTTCTATTAGTTCGAGCCAGCCCCGATCACGACCCCTCAACACCTGCCTCTGACGTCACTATGATTGATGAGGCTACGTTGTTAGGGGATCCTACGTGTAGCGTCGTGACCGGTAGCGACGCGAGGTACAAGACATGACACGTACGGCGTTATTGTTCATGTTCGCGTAGTTATATACGCCATTCTCAATCATACCCACATCCTACCGCCAACATTTAAACCACGCGAAATTATCCTATTTATGTAATATCTCACAAAAAGCAACGCAAAGTCGATAAAGTGGATAATAGGCCCTATGTAGTTTTGTTAGAATTATACCCTCCCAAGATTTTTTTTCAAAATTATAATCAGTTACGTTTTTAATTTCAGAAAAAAATTAAAAATTAAAAATTTAATCCGGAATAAAATCAAAACGATCAATATATTTGAAAAACGTTTTTTGCCGGAAAAATAGTTCTAACGAAAACTACATAATCAACTATAATCTACTTTTTCGATTTGCGTGGCTTGTGTGAGATATTACAAAAATTAGGGTAATTTTGCGTGATTTAATGTTGGCGGTAGTCCTTATAATTTCTCTTAAACAAAAAAACGCAATAACTTTTATGTTTTTCAATTTTATTTTGGGCTATCAAAACATAATAATATGTGTGATAGCCAGTGGAAAGGATTTGCTTACATAAATAACTAAGAGTTTGTCAAATATTATATTTTATATAAGGTAAATTTGTTATAAATTAGACGTTTTTTATGGGAAAACACTCCTGTAAATTGTGATTTCAGTCCTTCATAAAACAAGGTAAGATAGTGCCTCCCACGACCCTGCACTAATTTCGGGTTTGTATGCACAATTTTTCATATACAGCAAAAAAATTTTTTTTAAGTATGTGTCCTTTTAACCATTTGAAAATACAAAAAATTAAGTTTAATAATACTAAGATAAGACTATAAAAAAGTCTTTTTTTTTTAGAGACTTGTAATATGCCAACAAATTGTAAATAAGTGAATTAATATTAAGCAGTAAATCAACCCAAACTCAACACAGAGCAAATTTCTGTGAGCGTATCCACAAAGTAATTATTAAGACAATGGTACGTGCTATCAACGTACATTATCTCTTGGTTTCGCCCCTACATACAGTACAAGTACAAGTACAAGTACAAGTACAAGTACAAGTACAAGTACAAGTAAAAGTACAAGTACAAGTACAAGTACAAGTACAAGTGCAATAAGATGAAATCCCACTATTTACGTTAGTGGTTGGAGTGGTAGCACTCATCGTTTTATAACATGTTGCCCGGTCAGATCGAATGTCTAGACTAAAGTAAAGATTAATCACATTAGAAGCAGATTATTGGATTTCTTGCCAAGTCGAGAAGCTATATTGGCATTTTTTTGTTTCCTTGTGCAATCAGAAAAAAAAAGGGTCCCTAGACTCCTAGCTCGTTATACCCTCGAACCACTCGGCGCAGTAGATTCCCCACAGCGACGAATCTAATCATTTGATCTTTATTGACAACGGGAGCGTAGTCCTAAAAGTGTAATATAATTAGGGATATGTTTTTTATGGTTTAAATTTAGAATGTTTAGCTTCAATATCAAATCACACGAAAATTTCGATTGAGTAGGTCTATAAAAATTATGAATGACAAATTATGGAGAAAAAAAAGTTAGTTAGTGTCTAAAACAACACTTTAAAATTTTCACAATTTTTCATTTAATTAAAAAAAATAAGTTAGTGCCTAAAACACCACTAACTTTATTTTTTTCATAATATTTCATTCATTCATTTTTATACTCAAAAACAAATTTTAATATAATATCGGTAGGTATCGAAATTTTCGTGTGATTTAATAATTGAATAACTTGTCATAGTCCAGCGCTATTGTTGTATTGATTGTGATTTGTGCGAACGGCTTTTTAGCGCCATTAGACCAATATTTAATCCGTGCTTCAACGTAGAAATGTTTTTTTTAATGGAATAACAAGCAGAGTTTGACGGTAGACTTCACTTTCTACTTAATGCTTGTATTAGATATCTATGATTTCCAGTGTGTAAGTTTTGGCTGTCGTTTACAAGTTTCTTTAAGAGGATAATATAGGGCATACGTTTAAAGCAAATTACTCTTCGCTCAGCTGACTGACATTACAGTTGTTTGAAACTTAATGAAGGCCTCAAGCGTCATAGTTTTCACAAAATAATTTTAAAACGATATTTAAAAATAAATTGATTTTCATGGTTTCGGATTGAGTTTAAAATTTCATTCAAATGCCAATGGCATTACATGGCAATCACATTGCTGTTGATTTTTTTTCTGGCTGGTGAACAAAACAAAATGATAATCTACTGGCTATACGACAAAGGTCTGTCCATCGTATGTTTTCTAGATAACTAAGTAAAGTTTCTATACTTTGGATGTCCCCTGTCCGAACGAATAGCTATTTGCTAACTGCCAATGAACTTATTGCTCTCAAAGCACTATATCCACTCAATTCACTTACCTTCATTAATACTGATTCACTGAGTTTTTCTCTGTTGATGATTTTGATGGCGACCTTTTTACCCATCACACAGTGGACTCCAAGTTTCACCAACCCTGCAACACGAAACACAAAACACTTTAGTCAAGACTACCACAACATCCCGTTAAAAAAAAATGTGGGAAACTCTCCCAAGGGCAATTTGTATTCCTCTCTTCCGGTATCGACGTAGTTATGGTATTGTAGAGACTAGAGAGAAATACCTAGGGATGTTTGATTGATTGAAGTATTTGTATTGCTTGACGTCTCATATTAATGCACTAAGGCTATTAGAGACGATGAGTGGTGATAGATGAGGATGAATGATGAATAGAAGGGAGGAGGGGAAACCCGGTACCGGCACGTAGCCTACTCCTTTCGAAAAGTACCAAGGGGACCAACGGCTTTACGTCCCATCCGAAAGGACGGTGTAACCTTGACAGTTATATAGGTTCCTCCACTAACCCGGACTGCCGAGCAGACGTCGAGGAGAACGAAGCCGTTACACTAGCTCTCGAACCCCCCATCTGTTCTAACCAGCGGTATACGTGTGTTTCAAGGGAATAAGAGTCTCGTGCTCTATACCTGACTACATTTATTGGTCGATAGTATACGTTGAAGTTTTTCTTAGAAACAAAATCTCCTTGACTGGTGTTTGCAAATAACAACAATGTTCTCAATTACAAATAGATTTTAATTTCCACTTGTAAGTGGAAGTAAACCGTAAACTTGTAAGTGGAAGTAAACCGTAAACTTGTAAGTGGAAGTAAACCGTAAACTTGTAAGTGGAAGTAAACCGTAAACTTGTAAGTGGAAGTAAACCATAAAATTGTAAGTGTAAGTAAACCGTAAAATTGTAAGTGTAAGTAAACCGATAACATATTAAATTTCAAATATTCATTGATTATATTTAATAGAATGGAAGATCAATAAGTACATATATTATTGTTTATTGTCGTTTTAGAGTGTACAAAGCGCACACAAAATCACACATAACACGACAAACATTCACAAACACTTCACCACTGTTTATGTTTATTAGGTTGTAGGCACAAAATGTGTTGAAGGTTATGCTCTTTTTTAACATCCATTATCACATTATTGTGTTAAAAATACAAAATAACATACATACTCAGTAACTAGTTATGTGAAACTCATGGTCGCCAAAAAAATAGAAAATTATCGAAAAAGTTTGTCTATCTTTCTCATTGGAGCCGTGAGTGGCGCAAGGGGGGCATTAACCCCCCCCCCCCTGGATTTCATGAAACATTCAAGTTTAACGGCAGTAGGCTATCAATGTTTTACACACATCAGAATAGTCTCGTCGTCTAGTAGCTGGGGTCTCACATCATATTCTATACACTTTGCATACACTACAATATTGCCACATTGACATAAGACATTTTTATCCTATTTTAACATCCCAGAATCGGTAATTTAGTACCAAACTTAAAAAAAAACTTGCGACGTTATACTCACGCCCTTTACAAAGAGGTGTTTTTTAGGCTTGCCCCCCCCCCCCCCCCACCCCGCCGCCCTTGAAACAATCCTGCCGTCACTTAGTTCCGTAACTAAGGGAGGGTGACCGACCCCAAATTTGGTCAGAGGGGGGCGAGGGGGGGCTCAATTTTTATTTTATGTGAGGCATGTATTGAGATATATATTGATATTTATCTTATTTTGCAATTTTTCATACATATTCTATAAAGATTTTATCATTTAAAAAAACTCAAATTACTCCAATTACACTCTTAGATTTAAAACAAAATCCGGGACTGTGCGCCCCGGACCCGCAACGACTGGGGGGCCATCCCCGGACTCCCCATTGTTGACAAGCGTGAAGAGCGTATACCCATAAATTATTTTTGTATGACTCCACTGCCTATATATATATATATATATATATATATATATATATATATCCACTGCCTATATATATATATATACTGCCTATAACTAGCTGTGCTGACCATTGATCTTTGGAGGATAAAAAAAGTTCGCCTATCTCCTCCCCCCCCCCCCCCCCCCCTCCCCCAAAAACAAAGGCTTGTTACGCCCTTGCCGGCACCCATGATCTTTCCCCCTTGATAAGAGAACGTAGTTTTAAGATGCAAGGAGCCCAGCACGAAGCTGTGGCTGCTCGGTAGTCTACGCTCAATACTCGCTGAGTCACAAGATCTCCCAGTGTTTACCCCATATTAATACACCAGAGTTGGAGATAGAGAGAGTTATGAGGCCGCCTAGTTTTAAGAGGGCTCTTCTCGGCCAGAATTTAGTAAAACTTTGCTTACGGAAAAAGGTCTGATTGCCAAACTAATAGAGCCAGAAAGCTCAAGTAAACACTTGATCGTAAAGAAAAGCTACATTTATGCTAAAATGCTATTAAATTGGCAGTACAATTCGAATGCACTGTATCGTTCATAGTCGGAAGTATGCATGCTTGCTATGCTTGCTTGTATGCATGCTTGCTTGCTATGCATGCTTGCTTGCTTTGCATGCTTGCTTGCTATGCATGCTTGCTCGCTTTGCATGCTTGCTTGCTATGCATGCTTGCTATGCATGCTTGCTTGCTATGCATGCTTGCTTGCTATGCATGCTTGCTTGCTATGCATGCTTGCTTGCTATGCATGCTTGCTTGCTTGCTATGCATGCTTGCTTGCTATGCATGCTTGCTTGCTATGCATGCTTGCTTGCTATGCATGCTTGCTTGCTATGCATGCTTGCTTGCTATGCATGCTTGCTTCAGTCATTGCTATAGTTGCTTCGATAAACCCAGGGGGCTAAGAATGTGGTGGGATCCTGATTGATTGATTTGGAAGCGATGCTACATCATTTGTATCACTTTTCTATCAGTCCATCTGTGTATGATGTGTATTTCAAGTCTTGCGATGAAAACCAAACGTGACCCCCCGATTCGTATCTGCTCTTTGAACAAATGTATTGCGAACATTTGTTTGACATATAACTACAAAATGAAATTAAACTAGGAAAACGCTTAAGTCCCGCCGCGTTGTTGGATGAGCGTAATTGGTGCATTGAGCTGCCATGTGTGTATGTGAATTTTCTGTTGTTCTGTGAAAAAATCATAACTAAGTTGAATTTTTTTAAATTTGATTAAATAAAATTAAATAAATTAAAAATTAACTTAAATTAGTTTAATTTATTAATCATATTTGTTAAAAAATCGTAAAATTGCGATTTTTTTAAGAAATAATTTTCGATTGCGCTCAAATTTAACACTTATATATAAATTCATAAAATTAAGGTTCTGCGAAAAAATCATTACAATCGGATAAAGCATGTAGGTGTTATAAGTCAAAGAATTGTTTAAAAAAAGAAAAAGACTTAAATTTCGATTTTTATGATAAATATTTTTTTAATTGCGCTCAAATTTCTCAAGAATATCTTAATTCATAAAGTAAACGTTCTGTGCAAAAATCATTAAAATCGGATAAATCATGTAGGTGTTATAAGTCGAAGAAATTTTTAAAAAATCGAAAAAATTAGTAAATTGCGATTTTCATGAGAAATAATTTTCCGATTGTGCTCAAAAACGTGGCAGTTCTAAGTTCAGAGATTTCAAATGTCTCCATAAAATTTCATCTTAATCGGAGTATCGGTTTAGCCGGAATCGTGCGGACAAACAGACAAAAATACAAAAAAAAGAAAAAAGAAAGAAAAAAAGAAAGAATGAAAAAAAAACATTCCGGATTTTTTCTCCAGTGTAGTAGAATGGAATCTTCGCTTCGCTCGCTACGCTCGCTACGCTCATCCAATAAGAAACGATTAAAAAAAAAAACATACATGATTCAATTTGTATTTCTGCAAACGTTCGAAAAGAAACATTTTGTAAATATAAACAGTAGAACGAGTGAGACGAGGTGTCATTGTCTGCCCTGTAGACAACTCTAGCCCTGGTGTGCACTAATTGCAGCACGTCTCGTTCACTAGTTACACTCCCGGGATCTCATCTCTTGCGCCACATTACATTATGCATAGCTAGCTCCACTCCTGTCAGTAGAGGGTCTTGTGAGCTCAGTGGCGGATACAGGGGGTGGGGGGAAGATAGACCCCATGAGATTCCGATTTTGATTGCGTAGTAAATTACACTAGACCGCTTCGCGAACGCTTTTTCCAGTCGCGTTGATGGATGAGTTTTTTTAACCATGTCTGCCTTCAATAATTCGAGGCAACCGGCTGTGATCCAGCGAGTCCGAGAGAGACAGAGAACCGACACGCGCCTCGTTGAGCCAGCCGCGGAAAAGGTGCGGGGCGGCGAGGTTTTATTACCCTAAAAGTACGATTTTATTGAGAAATGTTTCTTTTATTGCCCCTTAAAACTTATAGAAGTTCAGTGATTTCAAACGTTCCCATAGAGTTTCATTAAAGATCGGAGTTGCCGTTTGCCCGGTCACGGGCCATATCACTAAAATGTCACATTTAAAATCGGGCAAAAAATCGTAAAAGTACTATATTCATGAGAAATATTTCTTCTATTGTACCCAAAAACTTGGCAGATCTAAGTTCAGGGATTTCGAAGGTCCCGCCCAATTTTCATCAAGATCGCATATGCCGTATGCTTGGTAGAGAGCGAAAAGACAAAAAAAATCACGAGCTATTTTTTCAGGGTAAGTGAAATTAAAGAATTCGCTTCGCTCATCTCATAAATCTTGTATATTGCACAGATTGTATAGCTTCTCCGAAGAGAGAGTGTGAAGTAATATCTGACAAACTATTCTATATTGTGTATAAAACTAAATCTAAAACTCCAACATTTGGTTGATCCAAGAACACGAAGCCCCGTACGTTGGTAGACCCTCTAAAGTTGACAACCGCGAAGCTCTAGAACTGCGCTTTGTCTGATCGTCGTCACTCGAGTGTTCAGCACTCACCACTCGGCGAGCTTTATTCATGCTCTCCGTTTTACTACCCTAGTAGAAGAAACATTTAGAAGAAGAATTTGTTGTTTGTTTGTTGAAATGTTATGGAATATTTAAATAACACAAATAACAAAAAAACATGTAAAAATACAGCCAAACCTTACACAATCAAAAGCAATGAGATCTAAAAGAAATGCCAAGCTTATGTACCCTCCTACATTTTCGCAATCTTAATACATAAATTCACCTTGCCCTGTGACTGCATACATCCTTGTAAACGTGGCAAAATTTTATTTGCAATTGTTTTAAATGTAAAAGTTCGTACAAATTTATTTTGCCGAGCTTTGCAAGTATGCAGTCACAGGGCAAAGTGAATTTATGTGATTGCAAAAAATGTAGGAGGGTACATAATCTTGGCATTTCTTTTAGATCTCATTACTTTTGATTGTGTAAGGTTTGGGTGTATTTTTTACAAGTTTTTTGTTATTTGTGGGATCTCATTACTTTTTCAAGTTCCATTGCAAAATTATTTGTTAAAATATAACGATTTTATCAAAGTCGATTTAATTGCTATAGTATTACCAATTAACAATAGAATGTAAAATATCTAGTGGTCCAAAGACTAGCTCTTTTGTTTACAGTGTAAGTAAGCATTGTCAAGTAACTATAGTTACTTGTTGATTATATGCCTGTACAAGGCTTATATTAAAACCTTTATTTGGAAACCTTCCAGCAAACTTTTTAAACTTTTTCATCAAAAGGCACTACATCACTATTATCATATAATGTCCATGTAAAATATGAACGTTGTAGTCCTACCCGTTTGGTCACAATCAATGTGCAATTGAAGCTGACTTATTGGACAGTTACTATCCTAAAAGTGATTTTGAGCATGTTTCAAGTCATTTTTTCCACCAAGAAGGAATGTTCTTACCCCAACCAAATTTGGCATGTGTTGTCAGGTACCTAAATCCCCCCCCCAGATTTTTATATTTTCAAGTTCACATGTTGTTTTATGACAGCTGGGTGACACCTCAAAATCACCCCAACTTGGCTTGCTGTATAAGCTGCCTGAGTGTGAAGCGCGCCACGGCTTGGCTGCGGCGCATAATGAATTCAACTAAACAATAACCTTCTACTAAAAAAACAATAGATATAATAAAATTAAAGCTAAACTTACTTCATGAGAAATAGTTTGAGCTACTCCCCGCAATCCCCCTAATAAAGCATAATTTGAATTTAAATATCACTCCCCCCCCCCCTCCCCCCCCCTAGATACGCTGTTGCAATATTTAAAAGAAGTCATGTTTAAATTTGTTTGTCAGGATGATATTATATACTTGAATTGAAAAGATCATTTTGTATTGATATATAGGAGTTAGATTTCAAGGGATTAATTTTTGTTTTACTATGTACCCATGTTTAAAAGGGATTTGTACCTGCAGATAAGCTGGTATGCAGGTTTACGGGCTGATTGACTGTATGTATAAAGCCACTTTAAAAAAATTACATTATTGTTTTTATATAATATATTATTTTTAGTGGCCAAATTTTAAAGCGGGTTTGCAGTTTCTTAACAGATAGGAAACTTTTAGTCAAAATAGGGGAGTGTATCAGTAAAGAAAGAGAGATTGTGACTGGAGTTCCGCAAGGCTCCAATAAGGGCTGTTATTACATCTAATTTGTGTAATTAATATGACTAAGTGTATGAAAAATTGTAACGTTTTTATGTATGCTGATGACACTGCCTGTTGTTTGCCCACAAGGTCTTATCTACAGCGGAATTGAAGTTACAGCAGAATTTCATGCAATTATTAATGTGGACACATGATAATAATCTCATAATCAATGCGGGCAAAACCAAGATGTTACATATTTCTTCCTCTCTGAACCATAACCGGCAGCAACCTCTTCAAATATTGTTTCACTCTTATGAGTGCCTGCCTACATGGTATGGTAGTTGGAGATAACTGTTTAAACTTTGTCGTATTTATTGAGAGTGTTGATAGTCACGTGTATTTAGGTATCACAATTGATAGATTTTTGTCGTGGAGGCCTCACATTGTATCATTGTGTAAACGCCTAAGATCTTGTGCATTCAAGTTGTTTAAGTTGGAAATGGTGTAACCTTTCAAACTTTTACGGTCTGTATACATTGCTATAGCTAATCTAGGTGCCCGTTAGGGCGCCGCAGCCAAGCCGCGGTGCGCTACACACTCAGGCACCTTATACAGCAAGCAGAGTTGGGGTGATTTCGAGGTGTCACCCAGCCATCATGAAACATGATGTGAACTTGAAAACTATCAAAATCGAGGGGATTTATAGGTACCCGACAACACACGCCAAATTTGGTTTGGGTACGAGCATTCCTTCTTGGTGAAAATATGACTTGAAACATGCTCAAAATCACTTTAAGGACTTAAGTTACTACTGGCTACTACTGGCTACTACTATCTAATTCGTCAGTTTCAATTGCCCAGCGATTCTGACCAAACAGGTGGGGCTACAACGTTCATATTTTACATGGACATTAAGGTAATAGATGATGTTATTCCCTTTGAAAGAAAAAGTTTTAAAAAAATTGCTGGAAGGCTTCCAAAAAAGGTTTTAAAATAAGCCTAATACAGGCAAACAATCAACAAGTAACATATAGTAACGTGACAATAATCCCTACATTGTTTACAAAAAGCTAGTCTTTGGTACACTAATTTTTTCATTCTATTGTTAATTGTAATTACCATAGCAATTAAATCGATTTTGATAAATTTATTATATTTTAACAAATAATTTTGCAATGGAACTTGAAAAAGTAATGAGATCCCACACATAACAAAAACTTGTAAAAATACAGCCAAACCTTACACACTTAAAAGAAATGAGATCTTAAAAAAAGGGCCAAGCTCATCTACCCTTCCACATTTGCTCATAAATGTACAGTGTCCCGTCACAACGCCCTTGAAAAGCTTGGCAAAATAGAATTTGCATGACCATTACGTTAAAATTAATTAGAAAAAAAGAATTTGGATGAACTATTACGTTTAAATTAATAGTTGCAAATTCTATTTTGCCAAGCTTTTCAAGGGTGTTGTTACTGGACACTAGACGTTTATGAATTAAGAATGCGCAAGTGTGGAAGGCTAGATGAGCTTGGCCCTTTTTTTAGATCTCATTTCTGTTGAGTGTGTAAGGTTTGGCTGTGTTTTTACAAGTTTTTGTTATGTGTGGGATCTATTATACCTTATGGTTTGTTGGCTTGGGGCTCTGCTTCGCTCTCTCACGTGAATTTAATATCCAACCTTCAAAATGCAATGATTAAAACAATTACACCATGCTTTTTACAAAACAATGCGAACTACAATAGTGTTGCCATGAAGTTTAACTTTTGTAATGTACTACCTTTAGCATACCTACCTGTACATGTATAAATTAATTTTAAAATTTTGCTTTGATAGATTGTATAATGTTCCGTACGATGGTGGGGGGTCACAAGGTGGAGAACAAGAGGAAATTACATTTTACCAAAGTTAACAACAAATGGAAATAGAACAATTTTTTACCTAACACCTGCAATATTCAATAGCCTTCCCATTCATCTACGACATCTAGATAAAATATCAGACAAACAATCAAAAATTACAAGTCATTATCTTGAAACCTTGAAACTATGCGCATAGACAGAGACTGGACGTATGTTATGTTGCATAGAGAGAGACTTGACGTTTGTTATTTTCTTGTTATTATTATTTTATTTTATTATTTATGGAGTTCCTAGTAAGTGTTTATGTATTGTTATTGTAGTAACTCACACTTATCGCAGATGTTTCGTGTATATTATTTTGTTATTTATTTAAACCACAGACAAGCCTTTTCATAAGGCTTTGTGGAAAGAAGCATATTTAATTTTGAACATGCTGTTATAAATATATTGAATAATAAAAAAATAATTATTGTTATTATATCATTATTAAATGTATTATATTACACTAATCTGTTATCGGCGCTAGAAGTGAACGCGGAGTGCTGGTTGACATGGGTCTGCAGTGGCGTAACTATGAGGGGGTACAATAATTTGTATTTGATATGAGGCTGTAAAAAATGCTTCCCCCATCACCTAAACAATTACTTTAAAACAGTAATCATAACAATGTTTTAAAAAAAATCTTCTTGTAGACTATTCAAGACTCTAGCTAGAGTATAGCGTTGAATAAAAATACACTGTTGTGACTTGAGTGGGTAGGCTCTAAAAACGAATTTAGTTATTTATTATTCATGTGGTTATTTTTAGAAATCGTTGTATGTATTATTAAAATGGGTGCCGCTGAGCGGGACGAAAAGCGTCTCGCCGGATTGTCTGTAGAAACGCGGGACAACGGAGATAAAATCGATAATGTTCCGCCAAAAGTGGAACGTCTGGACAAGTTATAAATAGATCACTTAACATATATTAATATTGATGGAAGTGCTGTTGACTTCAATTTATTGTTTATTAAGTGTTTATTGCCAGCTTAATCAATGTCTTTCGATACAATATTCTATAGCATTAACAAACTTACACCAATCAATATTACCAACCTTCCAACATTCACATCGGCAAAAATATTACCCAAATGGGCAAGTCAGGGGTCTGAGGCAACGCCCCAGATCCTGGAAAGTTTTCCTTTTTGGCGACATTATTTTGGCCGTAAGTAATTTTTGAATGTCAACCCCCCCTTTAAATGCGTTCGGGGCCCGATCGGCCCATGTGTAGTCCAACTGTAATTCAGCCGGTTGTGATGTTGTGTTGGATTCTTTTGACGGGTGGTGAGTAAAAAAGCACTTTCTGAAGTAAGAAAAGTTTACTCGCAACCTATCAAAAGTCACTCAGAACTTGCGAGCTAGCGAGTTGATTTGAGAGCAGCAGTTACGAAAGTAATTTAACTGATTGATCGAATATGTACGTCAGAGTTTAGGGGTATTTACCCGCTAAACACAAAAATAAATTATATTCAGTTCTGACTAAGAATGTATTGACGGGTCGTAACGTAATAGTTTATCCAAGTTCTTTTTTTCTAATTAATTTAAACGTAAACATGCAAATTCTATTTTGCCAAGCTTTTCGAGGATGCTGTTATGGGACACTGTACGTTTATGAATTAAGAATGCGCAAATGTGGAAGGGTAGATGAGCTTGGCCCTTTTTTTAGATCTCATTCCTTTTGAGTGTGTAAGGTTTGGCTGTATTTCTACAAGTTTTTGTTATGTGTGTGATCTCATTACTTTTTCAAGTTCCATTACAAAGTTATTTGTTAAAATATAATATTTTTATCAAAGTTGATTTAATTTTTATGGTATTAGCAATAACAATTGGATGTAAAATATCTAGGCCCGGATTCATGTACATCCTAGGTATAGGTGGTATAACCATGGTATAACGACGGTATAAGGACTGGTTAAGTCTAGGCAACTCACATCCAATTAAAACTTTCCCCTGTAACAACAAACACACAACTAATGTTATTTTACACCTATTTCACTGCATCCACAGCCATGTAAATCATCAGATAATCAAAAGAATATTGAAAATTTTCACCATCTTTTGTTTAACATTTTCATTAAAAGTGACAGGAGATTGCGTGAGTTTATTAATAGAAAAGAAAAGGCTTATTATTGCCGTAAATTTTGGAATAGCCTATAGGACTATCATACCATTGTTTATCTGCATTAGGCTTGTAGTAATCAAAACTAGTTATTTGTGCGGGAAGTGTGTCAAAACAAGGTTGTGCTGGTCTAGGGTTGGCGAAGAAAGGCCTAGGGCTTGTCAAACATGTAGTGTAAGTATTTATTTATCTAGTCCTATAGCCTAATGGAACTTTAGACCTACACTGTTGTATTATAAATAATTTTCTACATCTGGGCCTAGGCCAGGGACGGTTTCTGATTTGTTTTATGAGAGTATAATGACACCTTTTCTCGTTCCACACAAAGATGAAAAATTTAAAATGTCCGCTATTTGTTTACGTATCGCACTTTCCCGCCTAACTCTGCTTGTACCGTCAACAAGTGTCAAGTAACTATAGTTACTTGTTGATTATATGCCTAGTGTATAAGGCTTATTTTAAAACCTTTATTTGGAAGCCTTCCAGCAAACTTTTTCAACTTTTTTTTTCAAAAGAGACTATATTACTATAACCTTAATGTCCATGTAAAATATGAACATTGTAGCCCCACCCGTCTGGTCAGAATCGCGGGCCGATTGAAACAGACGTATTAGATGTTAGTAGTAGCAGTAGCTAACATCCTTAAAGTGATTTTGAGCATGTTTCAAGCAATTTTTTCACCAAGAAGGAATAATCGTACCCCAATAAAATTTGGCATGTGTTGTCAGGTACCTAAATGCCCTCGATTGTGATAGTTTTCAAGTTCACATCACGTTACATGACGGCTGGGTAACACCTCGAAATCACCCCAACTCTGCTTGGTATATAAGGTGCTTGAGTGTGTAGCGCACCGCGGCTTGGCTGCGGCGCCCTAACGGGCACCTAGATTGTTTATGTAATATTAAGGCACGTGATTCAATCAAAATATGATTATTAACAATAAGAGGTGTATTTTCGGGATGCATATTTATCCATGTGTCAGTGAATATAGACATTGTGCACAGTTTCAAGTTAAATTTTTTGAATGTACATTTTAGATTGATGCAATGATCTAGAATAATATGTGAAACAAAAAATAAGCATGTTAAAACCGATTTAAGAAATTCGTTTAAACGATTATTTTCATAAATGGCATAAAAAAGTTTTAAAATGTCGGATAAAATCATAATTATGTGATATTATTTTCACATGGTCACTATTATGCTAAAAAATGTGGTAAAAATTTGATGTAGGGGTAACAGCCCCTTTAAAAATAAGAAAAATTATAATTTGGTGGAGGTGCCGGGTTTTCTAATACAAACTAACAAAATAATCCATAAGAAAATGCAATGAAAAAGGGTTTGGATATTATAATGAATCATAAATATAAGCTTATAGTTGTCAATGACCATTATTTTTTAAAGGTTTTACCCTTTGTAAAGTTGAATTGCTTCACCGACAGTGTTGGCTCGAGCAGTTTCGAATCCCGTCGAGACCGGCAATCCTGACTGAAGGTTTTTTCCGATCTTTTCCACAGTCGTTAATGCGAATGCATGGGATGACATCCCTTCACAGTCATTTATCCTATCCGCAACATACCTGAAGAGGGGCATGAATTACACCCTGGGAAGGCAATTCACAAGAAAAATTATTATAATACTCAATTTCAACCTTCTTCTAATTGCAAAACCTTGCGACAAACTTCCAGTATTGATGGCCTAAAGCAAGTATCGAATCATTGGTGACCTCCATAGCTATAAAAGTGTGGAACATACTAAATCTTAGCCATTGATGTCGTAGCTTTAGTGATAGAATATAAGTATAACATTATAGTACATTTAATATTTAGAGTATGCCGACTCTGTAATATACAACCATGCAGTAGTGTAACTAGCCCTTGTTTCTGCAGCCAGCAAACCTTGCTCATAAAACAATTTAAAATGTTTAGAGAAAAATATGTGAATAATGGGGGTTTGCCCCCCCCCCCCCAGCTATTGTGGGTAATTCATAGCGCCAGAAAATGGTCGATTTCTTACAATTGCAAATGGCCGTATTTTGCTTGGTTTTAGCGTGGTTTCGTCGATTATTTATAAAACTGTGAGACTGTCAGTTTTATTGTCAGTTCACAAAATCTCCTAAATCGCCCCCCTTCCTCCCGTTGTTACGCCACTGCACAGAACGGTATATACGGAATTTAAAAATGTGTCGTACAGGTAGCCAAACAAAAGTAAACCCCCAGCCTGAAGCATCCCCCTCTATCGCCGTACTGAGCGAGGGCCCCATACAATGAGAAAACCCTCTTGACGTTTCCTCTCCAGACATTAATATTTAGCTCAGCGCAGTGTACGCTCGCCTCCTGTGTGCAAAGCCAGGGGCTTGATAAGCTTGCAGTGCACAAACACAGACATCAACTATTTACAAGGACAGATTGCAAGGTGGAGGCTTTTCTTTCAGTGTATAGAAGCTGTGGGCTAAACAAACAACATACAAAACTACGCTCAGGTTAGTGATGGTTGGTGCTGAACGGTTCATAATATCTTGGACAGAGTTCAGTATTACGGTTTGGGACAGCGCGGTACATTTCCGATACCTTTTTATGTAATAGTGATCTTTTTATCACGGTAGTAACTTTTAACGTTGAAAGTTACTTGTTTCGGGAGCTTTCAAGACATGTTTAAAAGTTATTTCCCAGCAAAAACTCTCTCAAAACGGATATTTTCGGTTGATAATCATCTGTTACTACCTTAAAATACTAAGTGTATAGTAAATAACAGGATTTGTACATCATCATTATCTGTTGCCACGTCCAACTCTGCGTTGGGTCAGCATTGAAGACAGCATTGAAGACATCTTCTTCTGTCCTGCCACCACTCCTCTCCTTCCACCACATTCCAGTCTCCTCCTCGCTGTTCCACATCTTTTCTCACAGTATTCTGCCATTGTTGTCGTGTTCTGCCTCTTGGTCTCCTACCTGGAATTTCCAATTCCACCATTCTTTCTCGGTAATCTCGCTCTTTCCATCCCTTGACATGTCCGAACCACTTTAATCTTCTCTCTCCAATTCGCTCCTTGAAGTTCCCTCACACCTGCCTGATCTCGGATATCCTCATTTTGTATTCGGTCCCATCTGGTCTTACCTACAATGCTCCTCAAAAACTTCATATCTACAGCTTGCACGAGGTTCTCATTCACTGTTGTCATATTCCAAGTCTCTTCTGCATGCATATGTCAGTATTGGCACAAAGTAGGTCTGGTAGATGGTAACCTTGCACTTCTATGGTACTTCTATGTTCCATATGAGGTATCGGATAGATTGGAATAACCCAACAGCTTGCTGCGTCCTTCTTCCCATCTCATGGTTAAATCCTTCGATCGCATCCTACTATACTCCCCACCGTACTTAAAATTCTCTACTTGCTCTCCACTTCTTTGCATTACGTCACGAAAGTCAGCATACTATCTTCGTTCAGCTTTCACACTCCAACCAATAGATAATAAATCGTTATTGCTTGTAGGCCTACAATGTACACACAGTCCGTTTTCCATAACCAAATTAATATTGTTATCTACTCGACGATGCTAATTTTTGATCGATCTTTTCAATTTTGTGTGATCAAACGAGACCAAAATCTGGAAAACAAATCATACTCGATGGTAGACTCGATCTTTCCCGAGTATGCGCAAACACACCAACTTGATCGATGTAAAATTAAATTTGTGCCTAATTTCATTGTGTGCTATACGCTATAATAACGTTAATTAATTGTATATACTAGGAAAACGCTTAAGTCCCGCCTCCCGCCGCGTTGATGGATGAGCTTTTTTGTAAGTTTTTAGTTTGCGTATAGGACCACTTTTCCTTTGCAAGTGCTTTTTGAATGCATTGTAGGTGATTGTTGTCAAGTTTCTATTGTTACTTGTTAATTGTTATTATAAACCTAAAAAAACTCATATTAAAACCTTTATTCTATGGATTCTGGTTAACTTTTTCATCTTTTTCTTTCAGAAAGCAATACATCACCATTATACCTCAATGTCCATGTGAAATATGAACGTTGTAGCCCCACCCGTTTGGTCAGAATCGGCCCAAATGTCACGAAAATATCGCACTAAAAATCGAAAAAAAATCGTAAAAGTACGATATTCATGAGAAATATTTCTTCGATTGTACCCAAAAACGTGGCAAGTCTAAGTTCAGAGATTTCGAAGGTCCCCTCAAATTTTCATCAATAACGCATATGCCGTTTGCCCGGTAGAGAGCGAACAGACAGTGGAAAAAAAACACCCAAGCTCAATTTTCATCCAATTGGATGAGCGAAGCGAAGACTTCAATTTCACTGACCCCCAAAAAATTTATGCTCGATTGTTTTTTTGTGTTTGTTTTTGTTTTTTTTGTTTTGTTTTTTTGTCTGTTTGTTCGCACGATTTCGGGCAAACGGCATATGCGATCTTGATGAAAATTGAAGGGGACCTTCGAAATCTCTGAACTTAGACGTGCCACGTTTTTGGGTACAATCGAAGAAATATTTCTCATGAATATCGCACTTTTACGATTTTTTTTCGATTTTAGTGTGATATTTTCGTGACATTTGGGAAGATTCTGACCAAACGGGTGGGGCTACAAACTTCATATTTTACATGGACATTAAGGTTATGGTGATGTAGTACCTTGTGAAAAAAAAAGTTGAAAAAGTTAACCAGAATCTTAGAATAAACGTACTTTACGATTTTTTCGATTTTTAGTGCGATATTTCGTGACATTTGGGCGGATTCTGACCAAACGGGTG
This sequence comes from Sweltsa coloradensis, assembly GCA_024449915.1. Taxonomy (NCBI): domain Eukaryota; kingdom Metazoa; phylum Arthropoda; class Insecta; order Plecoptera; family Chloroperlidae; genus Sweltsa; species Sweltsa coloradensis. The sequence goes on along the minus strand of JAMZAV010001662.1, from coordinate 369,287 downwards.
GGGCTACAACGTTCATATTTCACATGGACATTAAGGTTAGAGTGATGTGTACCTTTTGAAAGAAAAAATTAAAAAAGTTAGCCAGAATCCATAGAAATAAAGCTTTAAATATAAGTTGTTTACGGTAAATAATACCAATTGACAAGAAACAATAGAAACTTGACAACAATCACCTACAATGCGTAGGCAACAAAACAAAGCACTTGCAAAAGTAAAGATATCCCACGCAAACTAATACTTTAAAAAGCTCATCTATCAACGCGGCGGGGCTTTAGCGTTTTCCTAGTTTTATAAATTATAAAATACGCAGAGTATGAATGGAGGGGCTTAGAAGCAAAGTGAACCAACCTACAATTTTCTTTTCCTGTAGATAATTTAAGTAAAAGTTATGAGATTCATAATGTAGTTTGTATTGTAATGTAGCATATTGCTTCCATCACATATGAACTTAAATATCACTTTTAGAAATTTAAAAAATATTATAATTAGACGAGTGACGCAGCGAAACGAAGTCTTTCCTAACGCTACTCGATAGGGCCTTGGCCGTGAGCATTGTCTGTATGTTAAATGTATGTTTGTCTGTCCGATCACATACGGCCGAACGGACAAATAGATCGAGCTAAAATTTTAAACATACATCCGTGACCAGGTAACTGAGAACTGCTAACAAAATGAGCACGATCCATTTCGATTTAAACCTACAAGAAATAATAAACTGAAAAATAGACTGCCAATGTATAGTTTTCATTTTAACAACAATGATTTGTACTTGAAAAAGTCATTTTAATCAAATAACTATTGGTAGGCCGTGATTACATGCATAGCTGTGAGCAAGGTTTATCGAATCTGGTACGACCAAGGTTCCCCAAATTCCGCTGGGACATTGAGTAAACCTTGCAATCTTTACTCGTATTTCGTACTGGCTATGTTTTCCATAGTATTGTATGCATTTCAAAACATGTTTTACAATTTTTTAAATACAATCAAGAAATTAAAAAATCTTTTCCGACCGGGGGTTTGAACCCAGGTCTCCCACATTTTGGGTATAAGGGCGCCTTAGCCAACTAGATTAGGGAAACGCCAAAGTCGTTGTTAGACGAGTGAGCAAGTCATGTGTTGAGTACCCGGGAACATTTGCATTTAAAATTGATAATTATATTTGTATAAATAATAGGGTGTTTAAGATTAGTTGGTGTAAGGGCGCGTCAACTGTTAATATAATCCCCATGTAGCCAAAAGAAAGCTGGGAAGGGCCCTAAGGTGGGGGGGAAGAAAAGGAATGTTACCGGTACAACACAGGCTATCACTGTCTAACAACAACTTTGGCGTTTCCCTAGTTTTGGCCTAAAGCAATAATAATTCTCGTTGGAGAATAGGTGAGGAAATACTAAAAATGATTCACTAATTGTTATATAAATAGTATTATTTTTTAAAATTACTTTTAACTTATTTTATATTTTTTTTTGTGTTTAAATATTAAAAGACATTTTAAGATTCATTGTTATTTTCTGTTTTAGGTTTATTATTTTTTTCCCATTATTTTTTATTTGATTTTATAAAGTTTTATTCTTGCAAATTATAATATATATTATTTTTTTTATTTTTTTATTTATTAAAGTTTTTTTTACAGTAAGTTTATGGGGTTAAATTTTATGTTTATTCAAAAAAAAATGATGGTCTTTTTTCCCTATTAAAAAATTTCCCTGCATGTTTTCATTAAATTTGTGGGGTTTCAAAAAATTGTTGTTATAATATATATTATATAGTCCACGTTGACACTCAATATTTTGAATGAACTCAATATAAAAAGTGTGAATTTGTCCGCTTTGCTTTTGAGCCCCTCGAAAAAGTGATGCAGGTAGGAGACTTTCACTCCCTAATAAAAGCATATAAACACACAGAGAATACATGATTGATCGATAGGTTGTGAAATACGAGGGCGCACAGATGAGTTAGCTGATACGAGTTAAAAATAAAACTTCATTTCTAACTATTCGATTCTCTGGCTCGGAGAGGAGGAGGTTATTGTTCTTCTATCTGGGGCCCCGTTAGGGCGCCGCAGCCAACCCGCGGTGCGTCCCACACTCAAGCACCTTATACACAAGCAGAGGGGGGTGTTTTGAGGTTTACCCAGCGCAGTAACGGATGTGAATTTAAAAAACTATCACAATCGGGGGGATTTAGGTACCTGACAACACATGCCAAATTTTTTTGGGGGACGATTATTCCTTTTTGGGGAAAAAATGGGTTGAAACATGCTAAAATCACTTTAAGGATGTTAGTACTGCTACTATCCTATATGCCCACACGCTCACATCTAATACGTCGGCCCCCCGATCTGACCAGACGGGTGGGGGGCTACAAGTTCATATTTTTCATGGACTTAAGGTTTTGAATGATAGTTCTTTGAAAAAAAAAGTTTAAAAGTTGTTGGAAAGGTTCCAAAATAAAGGTTTTAAATAAGCCCTTTAAAAACTTGGGGATACAACAACAAGTAACCATAGTTACTGACCACTTGTTGACGGTAAACAGAGTTAGGCGGGGGAAAATCGATACGTAAACAAATAGCGGGCATTTAAAAAAATTTTTTTTCTTTGGGGGAAAGAGAAAAGGGGTCATTATATTCATAAAACCAAATCAGAAAAAAGTCCCGGCAAAGGGCCCCAAAGTGGAAAATATTTAAGCAAAAGTGAGGTTAAAATTCCCTTTTGGTTTGGCTAGTAAAATTCAACTTACATACTGTTTTACAAGCCTAGCCAACCCTATGCCAGCCAACAGTTTTGTATAACTTTCTCAACTGTTTGTTTACATAATTTTAACAACAAATCATTTTATAAAAACTTTTTTCGATTGGCCAGCGTTTTTTGAAGGGACTGCCATCTAGAAAAAATTAGAACTTTTTTTGAGTCTTTTTTAGAAATCTTTTTTAAAGTTTTGGATTTTTTGAACCTTTTCAACCATAGACACTATATAATGGCTAGACCCGCAGTTTCGGTGGTCCCCCTTCCCCTCAATTTGAAAACCATCTTAAAAAGACAGTTACAGTTTAATAAATGGGAGCGATTTTTGGCCAAAAAGTTCAAGATTTCCGCCGGTTTAAGGAGATACTAGCCTTTTAAAACCCAAATGATTTGTAAAATTTCCCCATGCAAAACACTTGTATTGTTTCTTTTTTTAATACCATGTGACAAGCTAAAACCCTATCAAACAATCCCGTAAAATATTTTTTGCATTAAAAAAGCATAAATTTTAAAAAACCAAATCGCCATCTTTAAATGGCGGGATCTTCAATTTTCTACGCTCGCGCCCGTGCGGAGGTATGGGGAGTAACTAGCCTACTATAGGGGTTTAATTTAAAATCAAAGCTTCAACTCACAACCCCCTGGGCGTTTTCCCCGATACCGTCAGAATACCAAATTTTTCGAAAACGAAAAAAGACTTCGTTTTTAAATTTCGTTTCAACTCATCTCCCCCGAACTCAAGAATTTGGGGGCCCGTCCTTATACCCCGTTATACCATGGTTATACCACCTATACCCAGGATGTACATGAATCCGGGTCTAGATTTTTTTACATCCTATATTGTTACTGCTAAAACCATAGAATTTAAATCAACTTTGATAAAAATATTATATTTTAGCAAATAATTTTTGTAATGGAACTTGAAAAAGTAATGAGATCACACACATAACAAAAACTTGTAGAAATACAGCCAAACCTTACACACTCAAAAGGAATGAGATCTAAAAAAGGGCCAAGCTCATCTACCCTTCCACATAAACGTACAGTGTCCATAACAGCATCCTCGAAAAGCTTGGCAAAATAGAATTGCATGTTATTACGTTTAAATTAATTGGAAAAAAGAACTTGGATAAACTATTACGTTAAATTAATAATCGCAAATTCTATTTTGCCAAGCTTTTCGAGGATGCTGTTATGGGACACTGTACGTTTATGTGGAAGGGTAGATGAGCTTGGCCCTTTTTAGATCTCATTCCTTTGAGTGTGTAAGGTTTGGCTGTATTTCTACAAGTTTTTGTTATGTGTGTTGTACAGCATACAGCGCCCACGATGATAAATCAATGGAACCGATCTGAATTTATGTTAGCTGCCCACTGCCCTCTATATGCATCACTCGCGTCCCCTGTGTATCGAACACACAGCCTTTGCGTCTCATCTATCTCAAGCGCTTTAAATAAATTAAACAACATTTTCCCTAGAAAGTCAGTGGACTCTACGTGTATAGAGTGTGTGGGAGTATCAGGGAGATTGTAGTGCGAACAAGATGTGTTCTTAAGGGGCTATTACCCCCAAAAAATATGTTTTACCACATAATCTATTCTATAGCATAATACTACACTAAAACGATTGTTTAAAAAATTATATATTTTGTAACTGTGATGTTACACGAATTTTTCATTTGTTTATCAAGAAATTTGCGAAAATTTTTGTTTTGGGTAATTTCTTGCTATTATCTGCCTCTTTTTGGATGAGCGAAGCGAAGACTTCAATTTCACTGAACCCCCCAAAAAATTAGCTCGTTTTTTTCTGTCTGTTTGTTCGCGCTCCACCGGGCAAACGACATAATGCGATCTCGATGAAAATTGGAGGGGACCTTCGAAATTTCTAAACTCAGACCTGTTATGTTTTTTGGTATAATCGAACAAATATTTCTCATGAATATCGTACTTTTACGATTTTTTTCTATTTGTAGTGTGATATTTTCGTGATATTTGGGCCGATTCTGAACAAATGGGTAGGGCTAAAACGTTCATATTTTACATGGACATTAAGGAAATGGTGAGTATTGTCTTTTGAAAGAAAAAGTTGAAAAAGTTAGCCAGAATCCATAGAAATAAAGATTTTAATCTGAGTTTTTTTAGTTGTATAATAATTAATAATTAACAAGTAACTATAGAAACATGACAACAATCACCTACAATGCGTTAAAAAAGCAAATCTTCGGGTCTCCAGATATTTTACATACTATTAATTGATATTACCATAGCATTTTATACTACTTTATAACAAATATCTTAATTTATCAAAACTGATTTTGCAATGGTAATGAAAAGAAAAGTAAAGATCCCCCACATATTAAAACTTAAGCTCACACATCAACGCAACTAGAAAAAGCGTTCACAAAGCGGACAAGTTTTAACCACATAGATCCCTTTATAACATTGTGTCTTGAAACTGTGCACAAAATATAGACACTCGTACACGAAAAAATATGCATTCCAAAATCACACCCCTTCTTGGTAATCAGCATATTTTGACAGAACCACTTACCCAAATTACAAAACAAAATACACAAGATTTACAGAAAAGGCTGTAGAGTATTACAATAATGGCCAATATATTTTTTATCAAAATCCTCCCAAGGTAACGGGGCATAAAATTCGTCCCATATTGTTTCTTATGGGAGATTTTTGAGATGGAACCTAGCTCGAAAAATTACAAGTTAAACAATTTTTTTCGGGTCATGGCGGACCCAATAATTTTTCTGTTGGTTTAAATTCATAACTAGTTAGCCTAAATGAAATATTAGTTTAGTTTAGTGGGTGAATACCCCTTTAAGTGTGTAGCCTACCGGCCACGAATATGAAAACCACGTGAAATTACAGTTCTTTGTAATATCTCGAGAACGCTGCAAAATATCGGAAAACTATTAGCCGACCGGTATGTGGTTTTGCGAGAACTATAGCATGCACGAAAAAATGTTCGTATTGTGATGGTCATTATGTTTTTTTATTTGATATTTAATTAACTAGATTCATATCTTAAATACAAACGGCACCGATTATTATATTAGAATATTTTGTCTTTCATTATTATCTTGTTCTAACAAAACCACAGCTGTCTGCAATCAGTGTTTAGATATTTTGCACCGTTCTCGGGATATCCATTGGCATGCACTCGGCGAGTGCAGAGATGTCATTGTTGTCAACCTCCACTTGAATAACATTACAAAACTGAACAAATGAAAAGACAAGTGGCAATCCAGAGCGCTCTAGGGCGCACTAGTGCGACCTGAGTGCGGCCAATGGAAAACGCCATAAAGAAACTGTAATTTCGCTTGGTTTTAATATTGATGGTGGTCTACCACCTAAAGGCTATTCGACCGCGTTTTTTTTTATTTTCCCAAATATGCAACCAAGTCAAAATATAGTGAATGGCTTTGAAACCTGGCTCTATTAGAAAATCTAATTTTTTTTAAATCAGATGGGCACATGTTGGTAAATATCGCCTTTTCAGAATAATTTCAAACTTAAATTCGCCCAAGCACATCATTCACATCATTCATTCATCATTGTGTTTTAGGACATGAATTTTCAACTGATTTTGTAGAGGCTGATTGAGAGAAAAATGTTTTTTTTTACAATTGTCTTTCCTGGAAAAAAATTGTTAAAAAATCTTGCCCGATAAGAAAATAAAATGGAAAAAATAGTTTTGATTTCTAAAAGAGACAGGTTTTGATATTTTGATTTGATAGCATACTTGAGAAAATAGAAAAACGCGGTCGAATAGTCTTATTGAACACAACAGCTATTGCAAAATGTAGAAATTTGTTTCGAATTCGAAGCTAATTTTGTCTAAAAGTTTCAAAGTAAACATAAATGTTTCATGATGAATATATTGTCCAAACGATTGGCAATGCTTACGCAGGTATGTCACATTTTCCACTATTGGGGGCGGGGACTGTACAACGGATATTTCCTAGGACTATTTAAGCATACCCTTCTGACTGGAAAATTCTAGAAATTAACATTTAGTCAGAATAGCTGGAAGCTGGTATCGACCTCCTGAATAGCCTTCGTATGGATTACGCCTTCCAAAGATTTTGGTAAGTGAACACACACAATAAACATTAACTTTCTGAGCCAAACAAAACGCCAAGCTGATGACCAAAAATCAAAAATACTAATTATTAATAATACTAATAGTGGTGTGCGTGCATCCGAAATGTCGGGTCGGGTATTAGGGTGCCGACCCAACTTCAAAAAGAACGTACCTAATTTTCGTAATTGAAAATATATATTTGTGGGATGGTGGAGGTGCCGGTCCAGGATTTACATACTTTATTGGTGGAGGTGCCGGTCCAGACAATTTTAATTAATTTTATATCCTATTAAGTTACATTCTAAGCAAATCCAAACAGTAGAAAATGATTTGGGAGGAATACAAGATTCTTCACTAGTAATTAATTTTTAACATCCAGTATTACAATAGCAGTCTTTTCCCTAACCTTCCCTACACGACCCAAAAACCCGAATCAGTTTAATATCCGAGCCCGAAACGACTGTTAACCCTAAATACTAACAATTAATAACTGTACGTGAATATAGCCATGCATTCTGTTTCGTGGTAATTGATCACGTGTTGACAGTTAGCAAATAGCTATTCGCTGGGCCGGTAAGAATCCGAGGTATATGAAACTTTACCTAGTTGTCAATGAAGCATAGGTGGACAGCTCTACAGTCGTAGATTATCAATATGTTATGTCAAGCAGCCAAGATCAATCCACGAAAATGGTAAATTTTGAACTTTATAAGAAAATCCAAAATCCTGAAAGTAATTTTTTTTATAAAGTGTTACTGCAGAGCCCTATATATTTCCACTTTTGTGACAACTACCCATAATGTCAAACGTCTGTGTTGTCAGTCGGCCGAGCGAATTGGCATTTGCTTAAAAACGCATTTACCGTATTCTCTTGTGTTTTAATCAATTTTTCAAAATTATTCTACCGCATTTAAAATTTAATAAACCAACCCCAATAAAGTGGAGGGAGGTAGCCTACACTAAACGCACCCAGCTAAAGCAGGCCACGTGCTCTGGAAGTGGTATCGACCCCCCCCCCCTCAACACCTCACACCAGACGCTTATTTAACTATGCCGGGCCGGCGTCGACCACATATTACTTTACAAATTACAAGTGACTGTCTGATCTATAGGTGTACGCTCTGCTGGCTTGACCTCCACGCCTACGTTGAGTCAATAGCCTAGTGTATCGCATTGTTTTATTTTTAAAAGCAATTTTAAAAACTTTATTACAGTCGACCAAATCACTCACATCCAATGATATTTAACATTTATAGTAAGCTAGATCCCCAGTTATTGGTCCACTGGCGTGACAATTTGAAGCCATCTTGAATAAGGCAGTTTGCACGTTAAAGTAGATGGGGGCGATATGTAGCCCAAATATTTTTCAAGATGGCTGTCAAGTTGACAGGTGAACAAATAAGCCATTAACACCAAGTGATTACTAAATCCCCTTATGCAATAACTGCTTATTGTTTCTGTTTGTGCATTCCCATGCTGTACAAGCTAAAACCACATCAAACAATCCTGAAAAATACTTTATCGCATTTAAAACATAATGTAAAGAATAAATTAAAACGTCAAATCGCTATCTTAAATATGACAAATTGACGCTTTAATTTGCTACGCTCGCGCCTGTGCGGACCTTGGAGACTGGGGATCTAGCCTACTAAAGATGTTAAATATCATTGCTCACAACACAGATTTTCAGCGGTGACATTAAATTTAAAGAAGACCAAGCCAACCCTGTTGGCGCAGACGTAATGGACGAGCGAACAATGGTCAACTAGAGTCCGGTACTTTTAAATAGAAAACACCGACCAAACAAGCTGGACACGATTTCACCTGCGAGCGGCACCAGATTTAACAAGGCTAATCCAGAACGACTTTAAAATGAATTACAAGTATTGTTGTTTATCGGACGGCTCCAAATTCATCGTTTACACATTCCCAAGTCAAAAATTGACGGACTAAATTCTATATCCGAAGTTAAAAATATTCTTCCTCTAGCCAGAATCGAACCCTGGACCTTCTGCATTGGAATTAGAGACTCGAACCAATAACCATTTGACCAACGAGACAAATTTTACTGCATAATCATACGGCAAGCTAGAATCAGGTTCGGAGCTATAGCAGTAGCACTATAAAAGGCACAACATAATGGCTCTTCAGATGGATTTAGATAGCATTGTTAATGGTCTCAGGAGAATGAAACGTCTATGAACGGAAAGAAGAGCCATAGTTTGAGAATAACTCGTGCTATACGTGATATTGATGGTCATTACACCTTATTGGTCAGTCTCTTAATGCATGTCAAAATTTAAAGCTTTTAGGCGTGAACATAACTTCAGACTTAAAATGGAACTATCATGTGCAAGTTACTAGAGATAAGTATTCTAAGCTCCTTGGTATCATTTCAAGAAATTTTAATGGTGTGAAATTTGAAGTACGTAGAAAAATATACATTCCATTAGTTAGGACTTCCCTGTTGTATGGTATTCCCGCATTGCACCCTCTACCTACAGACAGAACATTGTTTTCATCCCTTGAGGTAATTCAAAACTGTGCCACTAATAAAAGATTCTGGCTAAAACTTATCACTCTGTTCTTGATTCTGCAAGTAGATCAGCTTGCAGGTTACCATATATTGAAGGTCACTAAGAAGAATAGGATATATTGTTTCTATAAGAAAGTGCTTAGTGGGCGATGTTGATCTTGACACTCAAGCATATATACTTGCTCCAACGAAAGAATGCAGATGCTTGGTAGTGGTGGGGGTAGAATGAATGCGTGGTAAATGGAATGTCGCCTTTGTGTATGAAAGAGAAATATATTTTACCAACGCAAGCAAAATTTATCTGTACTAGGTCACAGAGTTCCTCAGTGTTCAAGATCCACGCTGAGCTAGCGTGAATAGAGTTGACAAAGTTGTTAGGTTGGGAAAACAATTTCGAACCATCTGCATTCTTTCGTTGGGGCCACTATAATAATAATTTTTGTGGGAAGCCTGCCCAGGGTACAATTCATGCCATTCGTCAGGTGTCTTAACTAGGTATATGTTTCGGATAGGACAATAATGTGAAGGGATGCCCGAGGGCTGTTTAAAATAAACCTTCAGTCAGGATTGCCGGTCTCGACGGGATTTGAACCCGGGACCTCTTGTACTGTCGGTAGACACTCAAGCATATTCTCAAAAGTAGGAACAGTTCAAGACTTCGAGGTGAGATGGTGGCAATTGAGACTCCTTTTTGCAAGAACTGAAGCTTACAGGTTGTCATTTTATCTTCGTGCTACAATTGACTGTGGAGGGAACTTCCTCAGATGAAGAGAGCCTCTCTTCATCCTTTTTATTTTTCACTCTTAGTAAATTTGTTTTATTTGTGCTTATCATTTTAAATTGAGGCTGTTCACGTTTATTTTTTCTAAGTGCATGTTTTAACGGTTTTTTTAATTTAAAAAGAAAATAATATACCAAAGAGCATTACCCAAGCGCGCAGCAAAAGACCAGACCAACACTTGTAATTTGTAAAGCAATATGCGGTCGACGGCGGCGTAGCTAACCCTGCGTCTGGTAGGGCGGGAGGGGGCAGGTGGGGGAGGGTGGGGAGGGGGGCGGTCGATAGCACTCCCCGAGCACGTGGTCAGCGTGCAGTGCTGTTCGGTAGCTGGGTGCGTAGCTGTAGGCTATCTTGACCTTAATTTGGGAAATTGAGTGACAAAATGTCACAATCGCTTGTTTACTTTTAAAATTAAATCATGTTTCACCAGTATCGTAACTAGCCCTTTTCTGTGGGCGGTGGGAGGGGGGGGGGGGGGGAATAACACCCTATGAAACAAATGGATCTGGGAAATTTATGCTTCCTGGTAAAATGGGGGGGGGGTCTAGGGGGTTTCCCCTAGCTAGTGTGGGTCCCATATAGCCACAGAAAATGTTTTAATTTTAACATTTCAAATGGTGGTATTTGTATACAATGTTTTATTATTTTAGCTTCATTTTGTCGATAATTTATAAAATTATGTAGCATATCAGTTTTATATTCAGTTTTCAAAATATTTCAACAAAATTGTGCCCCCCCCCTTACCCTCCCCCCCTCCTCCCAATATTCGTGATATTTATTATTATTTATTTCCAACTAATCAAGGTACACGCTGAATATTAAATTGTTATGAGAATTAGATAGGACTTTTACCCACAGCAAGTTATGCCTGATTCACTTCATTAAAACTAACTAAAATTATAAATATAAATCATTGGACTTTTTCACTGTTAGTTAACAAAATATTTATTTAATGTGATATTTCGATTTCTTTACAGAAATCTTTATCTAAAGAAATCGAAATATCACATTAAAATAAATATTTTGTTAACTAACAGTGAAAAAGTCCAATGATTTATATTTATAACGTTACTACCTGTTATATAGTTTCATTTTTTATAATAACTAAAATTAGCTAGTTCATAAGAAAGAAATTGAGTAGTAAATAAATAAACAAAACGTTGTAGTATCAAAATACATGACATACAATTACAAAACATCATCATTAAAAAAACACACTTAAAGTAAAATTATATTATTAAAATAAGTGATATCTTTGATATCTCGAGGAACCGTATTCCAAAAAGTAACATATTTCTTTGTTTTCTATTTGACCCGGAAATGTTCTGTGGTTGAGAGTTGTTCTCTTTCTCCCCCCCCCCCCCCTTCAGATGGTATCGCCCCTGCTACGTCACCTCCCTGGCAACACACGCACACACAGCTCTGCTCGACCTAGCAGCGCGTGACCCACTGACTGTAGGCCCACACCACGTTGCAATGATAACACATCTCGTGTGGTGAGGGGTAGCTCACCCCTACGTTGCCACAGACCTGCACACGAGTTAAACTAAATATACACGTCATTGCATCTATGTAGGCCCACACCACGTTGCAATGATAACACATCTCGTGTGGTGAGGGGTAGCTCACCCCTACGTCGCCACAGACCTGCACACGAGTTAAACTAAATATACACGTCATTGCATCTAAAATGCTTAATTTGCACTCGCATTGTTCATTATGTTATTACACCCCTTTCATTTAGAGTTTATTAAAACAAAAACTAATTAAGGGGAATAGCGAGTTCAGTCATAAATTATTATTATTGCAAGAAAACATGCACCAATTTGTGCCAAATTTTTAATTAATTTTTAAAGCCTCCACTTTTAAATTAAAACAAAATCATGGAAGGATATCAAAATATCAAAAAACAAAAATAAGTAACTAGGGAACCCAAAGTACCATAATAAAAAGTGGGCTACCATGTAGACTAGGAAACGCTCAGTTAGACGCGTTGATAAGCGAGCACGTGCTATAGCTAGACCCACATTGCACATTTTTTTAATTTTAAAATTTGCGACGTTCGCTGTCCACAGGGCCATGTTTCCAATATTATTTATTATTGTCAATAGTGGGTTTTGTTAACTAATCCCGTGTGCAATTTTGTGATAGAGTATTGAGAGTGGTATCTTTTTTTCCTTGTGAAGTACTGATTCAGAAAAGTGATGGTGGGGATCTGGGACCCGCGACTGGAAGGGGTGAGGGGTGGGGGTAAAAATGTCGAAATTTTGTAAATATAATCAAATATTTTTCTCATTTTTTCTTAAATTCTAAATTGTTTTAATTATTTTTAGCTTTTTAACACTATATTTAACTTATATATTTCAATAAATCATTAAATTGACCGCCATATTGGATTCAAAATGGCGGAAATAATTATTTATTAAAATTCCGCACATTGTCGTGTGGGATATCAGATTGAAGGTATTTAACGTCTCAATATGGATAAGAGAACTGTTTCATGGTCATGGTTATCACTAAAAGTACCAATATCGACATTGATTTGAATTGTAGACCAGTGTCCTACCGATTTCTTCAAAATATACATTAGTTTTATGTTGCCATTGCCAATATTTTAGTTATTTTTTACTGCAGAGTACAAATGTATGACATGGCATTATGATAAAGTAAATGACATCCAACAAAATATAAGTTCAATATATTTTTCCAATATATTTCAATATATTTTGATTTAGCACAAGAACATCGTACTATATTCAACAGTTCTTCAGGCCCTCAAGGGATGTCACACATTACTGGCTCATACGATTCATCATTTTCTATAGTCCATCAAAAGTCTGTTACTAATGGTATACGAGGGTTTGCAACATGCGATTGCTACCAAATCAATGCTTGATAATGAGCTCTTCTGATAGCTGGGCGTAGTGCAGCTTGAGTCGGTGGCATACTTATGCCTTATACTTGCTTTTTCGTAAAAAAACAAACAACCAACATAAATACCATCGTTTCTCACGTAGAGTATTTATTTTGGGCACTCGCAAGTACACAGAGCATATGTATTCTTCAAGGACTCGATACGTTTCTTCTCCAATAATTGTATTTGTTCCACCTAGTGATGCAAGGGCTTTCAGGACATTGTCATCAGCATACAAACCTGTTCCAGAAACTTATCTTAGATTTACCAGAAAATGAACCAGTAATGTCAGCTCCAGAAAGAGAATGCAATTCGAGTGAAGCAGCAACTCTTTTTTGTCCCATTGCTTCAGAAATTTTTCGTATTGAAATTTGACGTGGTTGAACCTCTGTTAAAACCAGATAAGAATCTTTTGGGAGTTGTGAATATCGATGTGTTTAGCCAACACTAGAACGTCAGTGTCAGGAGTGAAGATAGTCAAGAACTGAGCCCCTTTTTCGGTTGCATGAAGTGTATGGAAAATGATTTTCGTGTCGGCCTCTTCTTGAGAAATGCTTTTGTCGACATGAAGTTTAGTGGCTTTTGCAATGTTGCGGTAAAAACAACCCATTTTCATTCAAGTCTGTAGCCATTTTTAATATACTTTTACTCAAAAATTCTGTAATCGAATCTTTATTTTTGAAATGGGACATAAGTGTTTAGAGGGACCGATTTTATTATTGTGTGTGAGGTTCTATTTTGTACTGAATGGGGGGCTTTCCCAGCTGCCGTTTGTTTCTTGTGATTTTTTTTAGCGATTTCTCAACATACGTATCAAATACAACATGGACCTCTGAGAAACTCCCATACTTTGAAAAGACTTTCTTACAAAACTGATCTGCCAAATCTGAAATTGTCCTGGTGTCCTTCGCAAGTTTTAATGCGTGTATTTCTGCCATTCCATTTACAATCCCAACTGATATTTCAGAGTTGGGATTATCATTTGGATTTGTAGATTCTGTATCGACAGCTTGCAGTTCTTTAGATGCGTGGTCTTCCAAATGATGCGTTAGCTTCCTTTTGATTGAACGTGGTTCATGGTCCATTCATTTCCAAACATACTGCATGGAACAGCAGATAGCTTGTATTTACCAATTTATTCTTTTAGATTTATCTTTGGCAGAGAATGACATTGCTCGTTGGTCTTGTGGTTAGCGTATCTGCTTCCAATGCAGAAGGTCCAGGGTTCGATTCCCTTTAAAGTCAGAAGTTTTTTAACTGCTGATTTGGACTTAAGTCCATCAGTTCTTGTCTTAGGAGTTTGTAAACGGTGACTTTGGAGCCGTCCTAGCAACGAAGCACATAATAAATTCAGAGTTGTTCTGAATCGGGCTTGCTGATTCTGGCGTTGATTTGCGGGTGTTCGCACTGTCCATACCACTGATTGCTATATTTCCTATTAAAAATATCGATCTTTGGTTGGTTATCGCTCACTCGTCGATTGCGTCGGGGCCTACAGGGTTGGCTTGGTCGCTTTGATTTAAAGTCCTCCACTGAAAATCAGTTATATAACTGAGTGGGTAGACTCTAAATACAATTTATTTATTTATTTATTTTATTTAAACAACAAGACGATTGAAAAGCTTCCTGTCTTCTTTTAAGTAAACAAACACACTGTAAAGTTTTTACTTTTACTTTCTTTGTACATAGTCTTACACAGTTTCAACTTGTTTTGTGGAACTGTATCCCACAAATTACCAGTCATCAATGATACGTTCACGAACAAATTTCTGATAGTGCGCTAGGCCAAGGCCTGGCACTTCATGCAACCGAAAGAGGGACTCAGTCCTTGACTATCTTCACTCCTGACACTGACGTTCTAGTGTTGGCTAAACACATCGATATTCACAACTCCAGAAATATTCTTATCTGGTTTTAACAGAGGTTAAACCACGTCGAATTTCAATACGAAAAATTTCTGAACCAATGGGACAAAAAAGAGTTGCTGCTTTACTCGAAATGCATTCTCCTTCTGGAGCTGACATTACTGGTTCATTTTCTGGTTAATCTAAGATAAGTTTCTGGAACAGGTTTGTATGCTGATGACAATGTCCTGGAAGCCCTTGCATCACTAGGTGGAACAAAAACAATTATTGGAGAAGAAACGTATCGAGTCCTTGAAGAATACATATGCTCTGTGTACTTGCGAGTGCCCAAAATAAATACTCTACGTGAGAAACGATGGTGTTTATGTTGGTTGTTTGTTTTTTTACGAAAAAGCAAGTATAAGGCATAAGTATGCCACCGACTCAAGCTGCACTACGCCCAGCTAATCAGAAGAGCTCATTATCAAGCATTGATTTGGTAGCAATCGCATGTTGCAAACCCTCGTATACCATTAGTAACAGACTTTTGATGGACTATAGATGATGATGAATCGTATGAGCCGTATCGTAATCGTATGAGACATCCCTTGAGGGCCTGAAGAACTGTTGAATATAGTACGATGTTCTTGTGCTAAATCAAAATATATTGAAATATACTGGAAAAATATATTGAACTTAAATTTTGTTGGATGTCATTTTACTTTATCATAATGCCATGTCATACATTTGTACTCTGCAGTAAAAAATAACTAAAATACTTTTAAAAAACTTTTCGGGTTGTTAACCCATGGAACGACCTGCCGCCCGCCCTCAAAGACTGCCCAGTAAGTCATTTCCCTTCCATGTGTAAGGAGTACTTATGGGAGAACCAACTACAAGTGCCATGTTAGTTTCACGTAATTTAGCAAGGCTCTTCGCGGCACGAGACTTCCACAAAGATATCAAGTGTTTTAGCAAAATATTTGCTAGCGTCGACGCCTTTTCTTGTTGTTAAAAAATGAACAACAAGGATAAACAACAATAATAATGGCAACATAAAACTAATGTATATTTTGAAGAAATCGGTAGGACACTGGAGTCAAATAAATGTCGATATTGGTACTTTTAGTGATAACCATGACCATGAAACAGTTCTTTTATCCATATTGAGACGTTAAATACCTTCAATCTGATATCCCACACGACTATGTGCGGAATTTTAAGAAATAATTATTTCCGACATATTGAATCCAATATGGCGGTCAATTTAGAGATTTATTGAATTATATAAGTTAAATATAGTGTTAAAAAGCTAAAAATAATTAAAACAATTTAGAATTGTAGAAAAAATGAGAAAAATATCTGATTATATTTACAAAATTTTAACATTTTAACCCCCACCCCTCACCCCTTCCAGTCGCGGGTCCCAGATCCCCACCATCACTTTTCTGAATCAGTACTTCCCAAGGAATAAAATGATACCACTCTCAATACTCTATCACAAAATTGCACACGGGACCCACAAATACCATGATAAGAGAACCCACTACTAGGTATTTGGGTAAACCCGTGTGTAAAACTTTACTATGTGGATAAAATCCACCGCCATCTAGAGGACCTTGACTCCTTGGGAAAACTATTTAAACTCTTTGGTGACAAAGAATACAATGCTTCCTCGAAAGTATTTTGATTACTTCTAGGTGGCAGTGCATTAGAAACTTCGCGCGTCTTTTTCGTTGCCATGGCAACGTTACTTTTGTTACTAGGAAAAACGCTTAAGTCCCGCCGCGTTGTGGATGAGCGTAATTGGTGCATTGAACTGCCATGTGTTATGCGGATTTTCTGTTGTTCTGTGAAAAAATCATTAGTACTAAGTTGAAGATTTTTTTAAAATTAAATTAAATTAAATGAAAAATTAACCTAAATTTTAAATTTTTTTAATTAATTGTAATTTAAAAAAAGGAAAAAATCGTAATATTGAAATTTTCATAAGAAATAATTATTCAATTGCGCACAAATTTTACACAAATATATGAATTTATAAAATTAAGGTTCTGTGAAAAAATTATTACAATAGGATAAAGCATATAGGTGTTATAAGTCAAAGAATTGTTTTAAAAAAGAAAAAAACGTAAAATTTCGATTTTCATGAGAAATAGTTTTTTGATTGCGCTCAAATTTCACACGAATACATAAATTCATAAAATTAAGGTTCTGTGAAAAAATCATTAAAATCGAACAAAACATGTAGGTGTTATAAGCTGAAGAAATTTTTTTAAATCGAAAAAAATCGTAAAATTGCGATTTTCATGAGAAATAATTTTTCGATTGCGCTCAAAAACGTGGCAGTTCTTCGTTCAGAGATTTCGAAGGCCTCCATAAAATTTCATCGCAATTGGAGGATCGGTTTAGCCGGAATCGTGTTAACAGACACACAAAAATACAGAAAAAAAAAAAAAAAAAAACATTCCGGAATTTTTTCTTCGGTGTAGTGAAATGGAATCTTCGCTTCGCTCGCTACGCTCATCCAATAATGCAATTTCCATCTACACTACTTATCGGATCAAAATAAAATTAACATATTCGTGACCGGACGGACATTCTAAATGATTTGGCCACCTCAGATTTTGTCGCCGTTTAGTTTTAAAAAAAAATCGATTAACTTTAATGTAACTTTTTAACTTTTTGAACGATTTTGCCACAAAACTAATGGCATTCAATCGAGAACGAAGCTTGCGGATGGTGAAAATTTCAACTCGATCCGAGCCTCCGTTCGAACGTTATGGCGAGACATACATACAAAAAAAACAACAAACAAACAAAAAAAACAAACAAAACCAGTGACTAATTTTTCCGGCAGAGTCAAATGGAAACGCTCGCTACCATCATAACTTCTGTTTTTACTAGAAAAGGGTATCAACACTGGGATTGGCTTGTGATCCAAAATTCTTATATAAATGGGTGAAGTAATTTAAAGATGTTTCGTAAGGAAGAAAACTAAATATGGGGTGGACCGAGCCCTCACAAACACTATATTGTTTTACAAATGGAGGTGTATTCTAGTCTAGATAAAATTTAGATTTTCACCAGGGAAACCTGTTACAGGGATCAATGTTTGCCCCGTCTTCAGGTCAACTAGGTCTGTTGCGAAGAACACAATTTATGAAGGGATATCCGAGGGCTGTTTTAGAGGACTCAATCCCTTGAATTCGCATGAACGACTGAGGAAAACCTCAGAAAAAACTTCAGTCAGGATTACCGGTTTTTACGGGATTCGAACCCGTGACCTCCCGAACCGGAGTGAAACGCTCAGCGCTCGAGCCAACACTCGGATTACGGTTTTACGAGTACGCGTTAAATACAGTTTCCTACCATTGTCCGTTCAACCATTATAAACTTTACTTGCGTGCATGTTTTGCATGTCAGTTAATTCTACTTTCATTGGCATCCAAAGAAGACACACAACTGCTGGCAAACAAGTAATTCCAAGTGAGACTCCAAGGCACGTGGGTTCGAATCCCGCTTAGGACATGGATTGTTGTCCTTCATCCTCATACCACTACTTATCGTCTCGAGATGGAAAATTGTATTTGTCCCTCCCAATCAAGATATAAGACATACGTAGAATGATCACTTTTTAAGCAGCTTCGCTGACGCTTTATCCAGTCGCGTTGATGGATGAGTTTTATGGTAGATTATCGGCCCAAATATCACGAAAATATTGTATTAAAAATCAGGGGAAAATCTTAAAAGAACGATAATCAAAACAAATATTTGATCGATTGTACCAAAAAAAAGTGGCAAGTCTACGTTCAGAGATCTCGAAGGTCCCCTCAAATTTTCATCAAGATCGCATTTATGCCGTTTGCCCGCGGTAGTGCGCGAACAAACAGACAAAAATACAAACAAAAAACAAAACGAAAAACACTCTAGCTAATTTTTTGGGGGGTGTCAGTGAAATTTAAGTCTTTGCTTCTCTCATCCAATAATTTCACAAAATATAAATTCGTAATTTTTTATTAAAACTTCCAAATTATTTGCATTTCATATAAATCTTTATGTAATGCGTGTAGTGGCTTACCACTTCTTACTTCCTAAGCTTACCGTTCCACGTATACACTAATTTATTTGTAAAGTTATTTCTATACTAAACATTCCGTCCCCAGATAAGTAAATAACTCTTGCCTGATAAGACTATGGCGATCATGCGAGGTATTAATAGATACTACGATTTCTGAAAACGCTTTATAAACCACTTTTTTTTATCAATACACCACATGACTTTTGTCATAACGCCACAATAACAATCAGTAACGTGACTAAAGACCGACAATGTTGGCTCTCTGATTAGGGAGGTTCAGGGTTCAAATCCCGTCAAGACCAGCAATCCTGATTGAAGGTTTATACCAGAGGTTTTCCTCAGACGTTAATGCGAATGCAAGAGATTGAGTCCTCTTAAACAGCCCTCGGAACATCCCTTCACAATTGTCCAATCCGCAACATACGTAGTTCACCTGAAGTGGGGCATATTGTGGTCCTGGGAAGGCTGCCCACGAAAAATTGTAAATATAAATAGCTTTAAATATGATTTTTAAAAAGTTATTTTGTATTAAGCAAACTTCATACCTATACAATTTACGGTGCAGCTACCTGGACAGTTGGAAGCGGCAGAGATGACATTTTAAATAAGTATCAAGTTCTTCGAGGGAGTTACAAAACTTGACAAGATTTGAAGCACCGTTTAAAAAGAAATTCGGTCTGGAGAAATTGAGGTTTAAATTAGGAAGGGAACGTTTATGATAGTTTTGGGCATGGCATGAAGGGGATAGAATTGGATATGATCCCAAGACGACTTCGACGCAGGGGATGGAGGTAAAAGAAAAGTAGGATTAGGAAGACTGAGAGAAAGATGGGGAAGGTTGATCGAAGGAGACGTTAAAGAGCGAGGTGAACCGTGGAACCAGGTGATGGAAGTGAAGCTGTGGGAGGACAGGAGGGAGTGGGGAAAATTGGCGGAGAAGCAGATGCAGGATGAAGATGACAACGAAGAAACGTTGAGCCCGCGGCAATCCCGGCAAACAATTGTTTCCTGCCCTAGATATCGGTGTGAATTTAACACCGCTCAACCTGACATGGTTGGGAATGAGTATAGATTATTATTAGAGGTGCGTGTATATAGCAATTTCAAGTGCCATTTTATAGCGTTTTGTAGCATCTATTTTTTGGCTAATTTCAAAGCCTTGTGTATGAACCTTTTTCAGATTTTTTATTTGAAATTTGGTGATCAAGGTTGAATTAATATCAACTGAATAAAGATGTGTTTTAAACAAATTATAGATACTATAGAAAATAAAATAAAATAGGACTTGAAAACCTTAGTTTTAAGTGAAAATATAGCGCTTTGTAGCATCTATTCACAAAACGCTATTTTCACGTACCTCTAATTATTATCATTGATATTAAAAAATAAAAATAAATAAAAACTTTAATACGTTCTATGTTCTGCGGAGTTGAGCTGACTTTTTGGATTTGGTGCGACACCGTCGAGTAATACCCGATCATCTTCTTGTCGCACACGCACACGCACACGCACACGCACACGCACACGCACACGCACACGCTCACGCACACGCACACTCAAGCAGATCGCCTCACTAATTACCATGATCGTAATGATGATAATCACGGAATACGTAGTGAAACTGAGAGTGCACGCACGGCGGTGATTGAACCATGGAACTCGCTGTGAACAGATGGAGCGGTGTAGCCTAGTCCGGTATAGGAACCTTCACGCTATGAATCACTCGGGCCTTGTGGCTGTATGAGAGGGGAAAGCAGTGAAGATCCGTTATCAGGAGTTATTATACTAGAAGATTATCAGCAGATTTTTTATTTTTTGTTTTGCATTTGTCGCACAACAGGCTCAAAGTTTCAGAATATGTTCTCAACACTATGAGACATCTCCAGTAGGGAAAGTATAGGTCAAAAGTAGTTCAACGGAAGTTGAATAGGCTACATTTAAAATTGAACTTAAGAGCAGTAAAGAATTTTTTACTGTAACCTTTGACACTTTTTATAAATTTACGACTTTCAAAATATATATATATTTTTTTCAATAACTAGACGTTGTTAATTCACAACTTTTAAGACCAATTTTAAGACTCACCCATAAACTGCCGAAGATACAGAGATTTAGTGTGTTTAGGTTATTTTCACAAGGTTGCGTTAGTCTTTTGTTTTAACCAACTTCCGGTGAAATTCTTTTTGCTTTTTTTAAATACTGGAGATGTGTAATACTGTAAGAACATATTCTGAAATTTGTAGCCTGTTGTGCGAAATCTGCTACATACTTCTACATTTGAAGAGCTAGCCGTTTTATTGGATGAGCGAAGCGAGCGAAGCGAAGATTCCATTTCACTACACTGGAGAAAAAAATCCGGAATGTTTTTTTTTTCTGTATTATTGTGTGTCTGTTAGCACGATTCCGGCTAAACCAATTCTCCAATTGCAATAAAATTTTATGGAGGTCTTCGAAATCTCTGAACCAAGAACTGCCACGTTTTTTGAGCGCAATCGAAAAATTATTTCTCATGAAAATCGCAATTTTACGATTTTTTTCGATTTTTTAAAAAATTTCTTCGACTTATAACATCTACATGCTTAATCCGATTTTCATGATTTTTTTACAGAACCTTAATTTTATGAATTGAGATATTCGTGTGAAATTTGAGCACAATCAAAAAATTATTTCTCATGAAAATCGAAATTTTACGGGTTTTTTCTTTTTTTAAACAATTCTTTGACTTATAACACCTACATGTTTATCCTATTGTAATGGTTTTTTTACAGAACCTTAATTTTATGAATTGATATATTCTTGTAAAATTTGAGCGCAATCGAATAATTATTTCTTATGAAATCGCAATTTTACGTTTTTTATTTTTTTTAAATTACGATTGATAATAATTTTTTTTTAAAATTATTTAATTTAATTTAATTTAAAAAAATTCTCGACTTAGTAATAATTTTTTCTCAAAACAGAAAATCCGCATAACACATGGCAGGTCAATGCACCAATTACGCTCATCCAACAACGCGGCGGGACTTAAGCGTTTTCCTAGTTATCTTCTATTACTATATACGTGTTTCTAGGTACCTGTTAGTGCGCCGCATACCATTTTAAACGAATTTGTCCAGGCACCAGTCAATAAAGCATGACGTTCTGAGTTTATCCTCTGAAATAGTTTTTAGGAAAAGAGAATAGGCCTATAGTATATTATAACATTTGATTCTAGAATAAGTGTACTATCCGATCGAATGCCCAATTCTAGTAATATTTTCTCTAAATGTTGAAGTTATAAATATAATCTATTTAGTGATATTATAATCCGAGAAGAAATTATAGATATATTTCATTCTTCTGTCAAATTGTTCTCTCTATACGCCAGGGCCATCAAATTCCAACTCGCAACCTTCTTGTGGTTTGGCCCGTGATTAGGAGAGTTTTTCTCCCTGAAACTAATGGCGAGCTCTGGGTCGTCGTCGAAGAACTTTCCCCTTCCCTTTGACTAGGTACCTCCCCGACGGCGACGACAATGACAACACGGACGGATAATGACAAAGACGGAGACAATCACGACGGCCTGCAGGGTTGGCTTGGTCGCTTTGATTTAAAGTCCCCCGCTGAAAATCAGTTATATAACTGAGTGGGTAGACTCTAAATAAAATGTATTTATTTATTTTAACCCTTACCCTCCCTATAAGCTTGTGGCTGGTTCTGACCAGCACAGGCCTGTCCACCCCTTGTCCCCCCCCCGTCATCCCTTACGTCCCTCCCTTCGTCTCGATTAGCCAAGTTGCATAAATATGAGACGTTAAGCAATATCCAATCAAAAATCTATACGCCATTGCACCCTCACAATTAATTTATATCAAAGTATATTCTCTAGACTGTGGACGTAACGTTAGGCCATCACAATCTTAAGGCTATTCCACCGCGTTTTTCTATTTTCCAAAATATGCTACTAAGTAAAAAATATAGTGAATGGCTTTGAAACATGGCTATTTTAGGAAATCAAAAATATTTTTTCCAAATTTTTCTGATCCGGTACACGGCCAATATAGCCACCTCAAAATAATTTCAAACTTCAATTCGCCAGGGCACACCATTCAACGTAGGGTGTTGTGCTTTTGTGACATTAATTTTCAACTGTTTTTCTTTGGACTGACTGAGAGAAAACAGATTTATTTTAACAATTGTTTTTCCTGCAAATTTTTTCGTTTGGCGGTACAATCGGTAAAAAATACCGCCAAACGAAAAAATTCGCTGGAAATACAATTGTTAAAATAAATCTGTTTTCTCTCAGTCAGTCCATAGAAAAACAGCTAAAAATTAATGTCACAAAAGCACAACACCGTACGTTGAATGGTGTGCCCTGGCGAATTGAAGTTTAAAAATTATTTTGAGGTGGCTATATTGGCCGTGTCCCGGGATCAGAAAAATTTGGAAAAAATATTTTTGATTTTCTAAAATAGCCATGTTTCAAAGCCATTCACTATATTTTAACTTAGTAGCATATTTTGAAAATAGAAAAACGCGGTGGAATAGCCTTAACTTTTTAAAACTCAATACATACTTCGATCATGTTTCTATGCGGAAACAATACTTATATAAATCTACAAACCTAAAAAACAATCACAATCGTTTTGTGTTCTGACAAGCCTCTAGCCTGCATTCCCCCCCCCCCCCCCTTACTTTGGGCGCCCATGACCTGTGTATCCTCTAGCAATGTGCAATATCTATCGTATCAATGTCATACCCAACAGTTTTACTTCCAATCTTATCACAAATGAGTATATTTAAATTAGATTAATTTCAGTTAATAGACATGAAATAATAGCTAATTAATAATTAATTAATAATTATAATTCTGGCGCTGTCCGCGGGTGGAATCGTGTCCAGCTTGATTGATCGGTGTTTCCTACTAAGTCGATGGTGTCGGCGCCTACAGGGCTGGCTTGGTCGGCTTTAAATTTATAATGTCCCCCTCTGAAAATCAGTTCTGTGACTGAGAGGGTAAACCCTATAAATATGAATTAACTAATGTATTTATTTATTTAAACTGCGTGGTTTGTATTTATTCACCAAGCTGGTTTTTGGGATTTCAAAAACACCATTATTTATTTATTTATACCTGACAGCATGAACAACCACCCACTACCACAAGTGTCAATAAGTGAGAATAGGACATGCGTCACGAAAGTGAAAATATAGAGCTCTACAGTAACACAAAATTTGTTTTAAAATAATTTATAAAAAATAAAATAGTTTTTACGAATTTCGATTTTGTTTAAACAAAATTGACAATTTATATTCGTGATTTTCTTCCAGCTGAATAAAACAAATTATGACAAAATTAATTTATGACTGTAAGTCTGTCCATATAGGCAATGCTTTATTGACAACTTTGCCAAGTTTTATATACGTCGGATGCTTCTTGACCGAGCGAATAGTTACTTAATGACAAAATGTGATGACATTTAATGTCAATTTGATCCCTATTAATGGCGTTTTGGCGGGTGCAGAGATGTCATTGTTGTCGACCTACACTATAATAACATAACTAAACTAAACCAATGAAGAGACAACGATTCGGTGCGCACTAGGGTGGACCAGTGCTAGCTGAGTGTGGTCAATGAAAACGCCTTAAATAAAATAATACACATAGGGCCTACGTTATACAAAAATAAAATATTATTACTTTATAACATATTTGTTAGTGATTTTATGATTTTTGTGAGTTAAAAAAGTTTTTGGTATCTATTTTGGATTTTACGTCGTTATTTTATATTTACAATTTTGTTAAATAATATTATATTTATTATTATTGATTATATTTTGTCGTTTTTTTTTAATTTACATTTTTGTTCTAACGTTATTATATTATATATAATTAATTTTAAAAGAAACGACAAAAATCCGAAATAGAAACTAAAAAATTAATTTAGAAAAAATTAAAAATAAAAAACATACAACAAAAAAATTATTTTATAAAATACAAAATCAGTAAAAAGGTGAAAATTTTAAGATTATTTTGGTAAACTGCATGAACAGTTGTTTTAGAGTAAGCAGTTCCGCACACCACAAGATCCTAGTAGTAATGTTATACTTTTTGTAAGCCCAGTGTTCTTATTTAGTAGTTCTGTTTTGTTTTTTCCGCTTCTTTTGTCTATATCATTCTGTCTTTTTGTTTCACCCTGTTTTTCCCCCTTTTTCCCCCTATTTAAACCGTTTTCGTTATCTGTTCTAGCCCTGATTTGCGCAGTCTGTGGCTCGTTGTCTGCCTACCTCCGGGACACAGTTCGCTCTCGCCTGCTCGAGAGCACCTCAAACCCTGTCAGTCCCAGTCTCAAGTCCCCAAAACGTAAACATCTCTTTCCACATTCAAGTTTCTAAGTGTTCGCTCCTGTGCTAAACCTTGTTGTTCCCCGTCGCTGCGTCTTCTACGCCTGTCTTCGGTTGTTCCGTCTGTGCTGTCCTGGCTCAACTTCTTCGCAGGCATTTATTTTTCTTCTTATTCTTCTAACTCGATTCTTTTAAACCTTTTTCTATCTCCTGCGGTGGGCACTACCCAAATTTAGCCCACTGCGCCGCCCACTTTGGCCACTTTTTCTCAAGCCCACACAACATCGGTAGTTTTTTTTTTGATTTATTTTCACAATTTTTCAGTCCCTATTATTCTACCTCAGGCCCGGCCCTTTAAAATTTTGGTCCATCCCCAGCCGTATATTTCTTATCAGTTGAAGACATTTCGGTCATCCGAGCAAGATTTTTAACCATTTTCTCGGTTTTTCGCGTTTGCACTGTGTTTCTCATCGTATGTCAGTTCATTGCCTCTTGTTTTCCCCCTCGTGTATTCTCTTCACCTCGTGATTTTGTCTCCTGTTATTCCCTTCGGAATCGGGTTCGATGCCCATTTTGGTACTTGTCGACTTTTCGATCGAGTGCAAACTCGTATTGTTTCCTCAATCACTCTCGCTGGTTTTGTAAATGTATTTTTGCATTATACCTGTCGTTCGTTGCACTGTCTCGTGTTTACATTCCATGTCACATTCTCTCTCTCGTTCGCTCACGCGTTCGAAATAATAAGCAGTGTCATACTGTTTAGTCATTCTCCGCTCGATTTTTCTGTATTTCCCGTTTTTTATTAACTTGTTATTTTTTCCGCAATGGAAGCTCAAATTGGGCTGAACAAAACGTCTCGTATCTAACCCGCCAGAATGTCTACGCCAGTGTAAAACGTACCTATGACTCATTCGCTAATCTATCTCCTGGTGATGTGTATTCTGTCAGGCCTCGTTTTGAAAGTTATCGACCCTGGAAACGAACTTCCAAGATTATCAATCACTCTTCAAGACCTGAACGCAAAACTCATTGCTCCGACGACACCCATAGATACTGAGCAAGCTCAAGCAAGCTTTGGGAAAACTATTCTGTTCCGGCGCTCAGTCTCGTTATCTCTCTGCAGAAAAATTAAGTCAGGAACAAGCTAGGGCTGAACCTACGGTCGCCAAACCCTCCTATTAGCCTTTGCATAATGGGAATGTGGGTATAAAATTTGGGGCAAAGGTTGACCTATATCACTAAGAAAGGTCTCGAAGAGCCGATTTCGAAATCCATGATAGACCAGCGGCAGCGGCAGCTTTCTACCCAAAATTAAAGGGTTAAGGGTCAAATTAACACTATTTTGATAAATTAATTTTTCATTGTTGGCGATTTTTTTCTTTTTTTTTATAGATTTAAGAATAAGATACAATGTCAAAAAATCATGAAATATAGTAAAATTTAATATTTGACCTTTTATGACCCAAAATTAAAACACAATTGCCAATTTTGAAACAATTTTGCATTTTCTTCTACATTTTGGTGACGTTTCATGTTCACATCAATTTTTTTTCACATGCAATAGTATCACACACATGTATTTGGGGTGTAAGATCTGATTAAAGCATGGCCAAGGTCATTGGGTCAGTCGTGGAAAGGTCAAATATGCATGAAAATGTCGAAAATATCGAGTGGGTACTCTAAAGAAAGGAATTTTCAGTTAGATTGCAAACGACAAATGTGATTCCTTTCCGAGTCCGTGGAGATTTAGCCATCACTATCCGAATCATCAAAACTTTCATCACCGCTCTCCTCATTTGGGTGAAAACTTGTGCAAATCTTTTAATTACAAGCGTTTGTGCAAGTAAGTTTGTTTTGTGAGACACTCACAGTTCGGCAGCACGCAGACTCTTGGACAGTTGCATCCCAAACAGTTTCATCACTGCCAAGGGTGCTGGACGTCTTACCATCCACTCCACTGTAAGATCACCATCCGCATTCCTCCTCTTTTCCGTGGGTTTGTTGGATCGGGAACGGATGGACGTGGTTCGAGACATCTGTACCAAACTGGAGCTTGAAAATTTTGCCCTCGAAACGTTGCAGACAAACAGTCTTGGCAAGGTGGTAAACGCTCCAGAGTCAACTTCACCACATTTACTTCTGAACATTTTCGTAGCGGGGTGATTTACGCTAGTTATTTTAGTCGTTAACGCGTAAAGTTTGCAAAACAAATGCTTCGATTTGTTTAGGAGTTCTTGTCTAAGTGTCCAATCATGGCCATTTGACTTAAATGTTCACTAAAGTCAATGTTTCTTGCGAAGCGTTTTAAGAGACAGCTTTTTTCCACGACCAGTAAATGAACTTACAGTGTCACAGCCTGTAAAAGCATGGAGTCCCGGCAGAGCTCTCCCACAAAATCTCGTCCAAGAGAGCTCACAATTTGGTAACATCAGTAAATGTGTTCTGTTCTTTGTCCCTCTTTTTAAGAACATGGCGTATCAATCTCAAACAAAGCCCAGAGACATAAAACTAGCACGTCCGTGTCAGAAGATGTAAGCTTGCTGACTTGTAGCCTTGTAGTGATGCATGCTTAGCCATGTAGCAGCATTCGAGTGTCGGCTTCTTCTTGTGAAGAATTTAGTTCCGGACAAGGTTGCCAGCTGATGGAGGCTATCTCCACGCAAGACACCTCACAAGTAACGTATAGGACTCTGGCACCAAGTTTCTGTCTCTTCTCCTCGGATTTCCATCTTCAGAAACAAAATCGATTAGCTTGCTTTTATTATGAGAGCTTTGGAGAAAAACCTCTCCAGTCACGAATGCAGTGCCCAGCGATGACATCTTGAACTTCGAGAATTTGGGTGTTACTCCTCCGAAGTCGTTCCAAGTTTTTGATTGAAGACTCTCTATAAACATCCAAAAACAATGTCGATGCGGGTGCAACCTCTGCTTCTCGAAAACGCTGATGCCAGCAGAGTGGTGGAAATCTGTCCAAATGTCCTGTTATTTTGGTTTTAAATTTTGTACCAAGCTCATTCCGTCAATAATGCACATTTTGGTGATTCCATGGTCTCGGCAAACAGCACGTTCTTCTAAGTTCGATTCCCAAAGCTGATTTGTTAGTCTTTCTAACTGTACCATCCGGAGAGGCCAAAGAAAAAAGGGAGGGGACCCAAAGGGTGTGCGAGAACATCTTCCATTTTTCAGTTTACGACATTCAGCGATCATCACATCCTCCCGAAAAGTTTCTTGTCTTCTTTTATGATTACTTCTCTGCCAGCTTTGGAAGTTTTTAGCTTTGTTCACATCGTAGAAACGTACCCAAAGACTGTCGGGGAATCGGCTGATAGAATGATTGAGGTAATGAATTTTTCTTCTAGTCGCGTTTTCCTTGAATGATTTGTATGCAATCTCGCCTTTCTCCTTGGGTATCAGTAGATCTGACCCCGGACATTGGTGTAAAGTACAAATATTGATGGGCGCATCGCATCTTTAATCTAATCCCAAACAGCTCTTAAACGTGACGTGTTTCAATGCCTAGCTGTATTACGCAGGTCAATACCGCAACTATCAGATGGTGTCAGTGGGAACTTGAAAGCTACTAACATGGATGGGTTATTTGGGGTCCTTATGCGTGCGCTCTGGGACAGCTTCTTAATGCATAAAATATTAGTGAATCAGTGATTTCTTCTACTCTGTCCGTTGTCATTACAATTAATCTTGGCAATGCTTATGATCGAGCACCCCACCAAAAGACATGTGTGAGATACTAATGTATTTCATAAAAAAGAATGTGAACATGAATAGTAAGCAAAACATCTGAGAAATTGTAACATTTTTTAAATTACAAATTTTGTGACAAAGTTTTGGGTCATAAAAGTTCAAAAGTCAAAATCAAACTATCTAGTTTGAAGGTTAACGTTGATATATTACTATTTTGAACAATATCACATTTTTCGTAGCAATCTAACTGAAAATTCCTTTTTTTAGAGTACCCACTCGATATTTTCGACATTTTCATGCATATTTGACCTTTCCACGACTGACCCAATGACCTGGCCATGCTTTTAAATCAGATCTTACACCCAAATCATGTGTGTGATACTATTGCATGTGATAAAAATTGATGTGAACATGAAACGTCACCAAAAAAGTAGAAGAAAATGCAATATTGTACAAAATTGGCAATTGTG
Organism: Sweltsa coloradensis; assembly: GCA_024449915.1. Lineage (NCBI taxonomy): Eukaryota > Metazoa > Arthropoda > Insecta > Plecoptera > Chloroperlidae > Sweltsa > Sweltsa coloradensis. The sequence goes on along the minus strand of JAMZAV010001662.1, from coordinate 339,793 downwards.
CCCCAATTTTTGGGTCATAAAAGGTCAAATATTAAATTTTACTATATTTCATGATTTTTGACAATGTATCTTATTTTTAAAAACTATTAAAAGAAAAAAGAAAAAAATCGCAACAATGAAAAAATTAATTTAAACAAAATAGTGTTAATTTGACCCTTAACCTTGAATTTTGGGTAGAAAGCTGCCGCTGCCGCCCGGTCTATCATGGATATTTGAAATCGGCTCTTCGAGACCTTTCTAGTGATATAGGTCACTTTGCCCCAAATTTTATACCCACATTCCCATTATGCAAAGGACTATATTACGTTGCCTACGATCGAAATCCCTACTTTCTCAGGTGATATTGCTAATTGGACAGAATATTACTCGCTCTTCACATCTCTCATCGATGAGAACCAATCTCTAAATAATTTTTAAAAAGTTTCATGATTTAAGACCTCGCTGTCTGATACTGCTCTCGCCACGATATCGGGATTTCAAATCTCGAACGATAGCTACCCGCTAGCTTTCAAAGCTCTTGCCCTCTCGCTATCAAAACAATCGCTTGTTAGCTAGCCTCTATGTTCAAAAAATTTTAGAATTTACGCCTCTAAAATCTGCATCTCATGCAAGCCTTAAAACTTTCCTCAGCGTGCATCGTAACTCCTTTTGATGCTTTAAAAGCTTTGAATTTCCCCCGACTTAGGCGTTTTTTGTTGCTCTCTTTTGACTTTGTCTAACCTTGACCCGTCAACTCGCAAAGCTTTTGAAAATAAGCACTCATCGCACGCTACACCGACGTACAGCTCTGTCATAGAGTTCATCGAGGAACAGCCCTCGAACTACGGAGCTGTGTGCAGTAGGCCTAAGTAAACAAACGACCAGTCTTGTCAAATCTTCTCCTGTCAAGAGGATTAATTCACTGCTCGCGGCTAAAGAAGCCACACCTCCCGCCGCCTCGTGGCGTGGTTCGCGCTGATATCTCACGCTCTAGTGTCAAGCAGCAGTCCTGCTGTCCTTTTTGTAAACAAGCTCATTCTCTTTATCAGTGCGAAAGTTTTCGGAAGCAATCCCTCGAGGACAAGTACCGCACGCTGCGACTCTTGCAGCGTTGTTTTAACTGCATGGGGCTCGCACATGAAGTCTCAGTGCACTTCAAAGAGCACTTGCTCTACATGTGGGAGCAATCGCCATCATTCGTTGTTGCATTCGTCGACCGTCTCCACTTCTCATGGCCACTCTCAAGTCGATCCCTCCCTCTCTCAAGAAGTGCATTCCCCTCTCAGGACGCTGGTGCCCTCGTCCCATTTTCTCTCATGCCACCTCCGTGATACTCGCCCTAGTCAGCAGACAGTGCTTTTTGGTACCGTACGGGGCGTTGATACGCGACTCTCATGGACGTTTCAACCCTTCCGAGCGGGGGTGGATCCCGGCTCGCAGGTTTCGGCCATCACTCGTTCCTGGTCCAGAAGCTAGGCCTGAAAGTTAAAACCTAGCCGTGCCGAACTCTCGGGAATAGGTCTCGCAGCCGCACAGGTATGCGGAAAATGTGCAATGCACCATTCCCATCGCGCCTCGTTTCCCGAGAAAGGACTTCACGTTCAAGCTCTCGTCTTACCGACCATAGCTAATCACCTACCGACCTGTCACTTTTTCTCGCGAAGTTCTCGAACGTTTTCGTGGCAGGGACCCTTGCTGATACAAATTTTTTCATGTACCCGATCAAGTCGACTTCTTGATTGGTGCCGACCTCTACCCAGAGATCCTGAATAGGTCAGGTGACCACGTCCGAGGCGGTATTTCCGTCGGCCATCAACACCGTGTTCGGGTGGGTAGTCTTGGGCCCAAGTCGTTCTGTCGAACCGTCTTCCGATTTTCCTGTCTCTCTGTTCGCTTGCTCCTCAACTCTTGAGCGCAACCTGCGCCTCTTTTGGGAGACGGAAGAAGTTCCCCGCCCTCCGGAAGTAGATCCCGAGGATCAGCTTGTGAGCGGCTTTTTTCTTGATTCACACACTCGCGACGCTAGTGGACGTTATTCTGTAGCTCTCCCTTTCAAGCCATCATGCTCTCCTCTCGGGCGCAATCGCGAAGCCGCACTAGGGAAACTATCTTAGTTTGGGGGCGACGTTTGCGACGCGATCCCGAGCACGATGAAGCTTATCAAAGTTCATGCGAGAGAAATGAACAACTGCAACATATGCAGCCCGCCTCTACTCCTTCGAGCTACATCATTCCACATCACTGCGTCCACAAGCTCTCTAGCTCCAGTACGAAACTGCGAGTTGTTTTCAAGGGCCTCTTCTCCTGACGAGAAAGGCGTTTCCCCTCAATCAGCTCCTCATAAGAGGCCCAAAGCTTCAACGTGAGTCCCAGTGCCCATCACTACCTTCCGTACTCACACTATCGTGATCTGCGCGGACATTCGTCAAATGTATCGCCAGATTCTCATCAACCCCTCTGATCGCGGGTTTCGCACACTTTTCTGGCGACCCAATCCCAGTTCCCCCGTCATAGAATACGAGCTGAACACAGTCACTTATGGGTTGTCTCCTTCAGCTTTCCAAGCCCAACGAGTGCTTCAAGAAAGTCGTGCACGATGAAGGGGGAACAGTTCCCTCTCGCTGCTCACGCCCTTGAGTCCCACACGTATATTGACGACATTGTTTCCGGTGCTGAAACTCTTGATGAGACTCTCGAGCTGCAGAGTCAGTTACAGGCTCTCACCGCTCGTGGCGGTTTCGAGCTCCGTAAATGGGCGAGCAACAATCTTTTTGTCTTGAAAGCTCTCCCTGAGGATCATCTAGAAACCCCCTTGTCTTCTCAACCAGCGACGAAGGCATCTAGATTCTCGGGTTATTGTGGAATTCCTGTTCTGTCGCATTCTCATTCCGCACTCATCCCTTTGAAGGGGTTGTCACGAACGGAACGGCCTTGTCCTACATTGCACGCATCTTCGACCTCGGGGTTTCCTCTCACCATTCGTCTGTTGGATGAAAATATTCCTCCAACAGCTCTGGCTGTCTCGGGTGCAATGGGATGATGCGCTCCCCGTACAGCTTTCCCAAAGCTGGCTCTCTACTTTTGCTGAGGCCCCGGGGAAATCTCTAGCTTCCGCGTCCCTCGCGCTTTTCCCCGCGTTTGTCCCTTTCTCGCTGCATCGTCGGCTTCTGTGACGCCTCAGAGAAAGCCTACGCTGCTGTGCTGTATCTGCACACGCAGACCAGCCCCTCTAAACCTCTCACGTTAGTCTCGTGCGCGCGAAGAGCAAGGTTGCTCCCGTCAAACCCATGACCATTCCTAAACTGGAGCTTTCAGCTGCACTCCTCCTCACTAGGTTGCTCCGCGTTACTCTGCCCTCGCTGGGAAACCCCTTAATCTCAAACCCCGGTACATCTCTTTACTGACTCGCAGATCGTCCTCTCGTGGCTTTCTACTCCTCCTCATCGCCTCAAGACTTTTGTCGCGAATCGCGTAGTGGAAGTCCTTGAGAGCACTTCACCTAGTGACTGGCCCATGTACCTTCCGAGGAAAACCCGCCGACTGCGCCTCTCGTGGTTAACCCCAGCTCAGCTTCTTGAGCATCCGTTATGGCTCTCTGGGCCGGAGGGTTTCCCTTTACCATGCTCCTGTTCACTGGCGGAGATCCTCGCCCGCGTTGGACTGTAGCTATGAGCTGCCCGAGGTGAAACCGCAGGCAGTCCCCTCTTATCGCTCATGTCGATGCTCCTGACCCTCTGTTAGTGAACTTTCAAAAATTTTCTACACTCCTCAAAGCTCAACGGGTGTTTGCCTGGGTGTTTCGTTTCTCTCGACTCCTTTTAGCGAAACACTTGAAGGTCCACCTCCACTGGGACGGTGGGACCCCAGGAATTAAAGGACTCTCTGGACCTCTTTGTTAAAATCACTCAGCAGCATTATTATGCTAAAGAGATCCGCCAGCTTGCTCAGGATCAACAAGTATCTGCCAGGCTCGCATCTCTTAAGCCTTTCCTGACCCCTCTGGGTTTTCTCAGGGTGGGCGGACGTTTGCGTCATTCTTCCCTCAGTGAAGAAGCGCGCCATCCTCTCCTCCTTCCTAAGGAGGCCCACTTGTCGGCTCTAATTTGTGATTCTTATCACAAGTCCCCCGTTGCATTCCGGTCCTAGAACAGTTCAGGCTTTGATACAAACAGTGCTTTTGGATTGTTTCTCTGCGTGGGTTGCTTCGTCAACGTATACATCAGTGTCTCACTTGCCACAAGTTTCGCATTTAAACCCCTCCAGCCCCCAGATGGCTTTATCTTCCTGCATCCCGCGTGCAAAGTTCTCGAGTCTTTTCTCATGTCGGAACAGACTTCGCCGGACCTTTCATGGTAAAATCCAGCATGCGTCGGAACGCACCACTCACCAAAGGGTATCTCTGCGTTTTCGTATGCATGGCCACGAAAGCAGTCCATCTCGAATGGTCTCAGAGCTGTCCACGAAGCTTTCCTGGCTTGTCTTGACCGATTTCTTTCTGGAGAGGCCTACCCTCAGACAAATTTTTTCTGATTGCGGTCGTAACTACGTAGGAGCAGTAGGCAGCTCCGTGAACTTTACGATTTTTCTTTCGCACTCCGAAATTCCCGTCTCCAGCGCACTTGCCTCTCGTCAAGTCATTGGCTTTAACCCCCCTTATGCCCCTAATTTTGGCGGCCTCTGGGAGGCAGTAGTTAAATCTGCCAAAGCTCTGCTCTACCGGGTCATTGGAGACACATCCCTCACTCATGAGGAGTATGCCACTTTATTCGCTCGCATTGAGGCCGTGCTCAATAGCCGTCCTTTTATGTGCCCACTCCAGTGACCCTGCTGAAGGTATCAATTATCTTGTTCCTGGTCACTTTTTAATCGGTGCTCCCCTTCTTTCCCCCCCTGAACGTCTCCTGGACGACAACGTCCCAAACCCTTGGCTCGTTGGCATCGTGTTCGACAGCTCACCAGACCTTCTGGAACCGCTGGTCGAAAGAATATCTGCATACGCTAATGCCAGCGTAGCAAGTGGGTTCGTGGAAGCTCCACGCTGAAGGTAGGAGACGTAGTTTTTTTCTTTTTGCCCTCTACTAGTCCTCTTTTTTGGCCGATCGGGCGTGTGGAAAATCTCTTCCCCGGTCGTGATGGTGTTTCCCGCGTCGCCTCAATACGTTCGGCGTCCGGTGTTTATACCAGACCAGTCAATAAACTGGTAACGCTTCCCTTTTGCTTAACTGCGAAGAGAGCTTCTCGTATCGTTTCTTTTGTTTGTTTTTGTTTTGGGTTTCGTATTAGTTTTAGAAAAATGGTTTTCGTTCATTTTTTGGTGGGCGGTATGTAAGCGCCAGTGTTTTTTATTTTTGTTAGTTCTAGTTTTGTATTTTTTCCGCTTCATTGTCTATGCATCATTCTGTCTTGTTGTTTCACCCTGTGTTTCCCCTCTTTCCCCTACTTAACCATTTTCGTTATCTGTTCTAGCCTGACTTTGCGTCAGTCTGTGGCTCGTTGTTTTGCCTACCTCCGTAGACACAGTTCGTCTCTCGCCTGCTCAGAGAGCACCTCAACCCTGTCAGTCTCCAGTCTCAAGTCTCCAAACAGTTTAAACAGTCTCATTCACAAATTCAAGTTTCAAAGTGTTACGCTCCTGTGCTACAAGCCTTGTTGTTCTCCGTCGCTGCGCTCTTCTACGCCTGTCTTCGAGTTGTTCTCGTCTGTGCTGTCCTGGCTCAACTTCTTGCGCAAGGCATTTATTTTTCTTCTTATTCTTCTAACTCGAGTTCTTTAATCCTTTTTTCTATCTCCTGCGGTGGGCACTACCAACTTTAGCCCACTGGGGCCGCCCACTTACTGGCCACTTTTTCTCAAGCCCACACAACAATCTGGGTAAGTTTTTTTTTGATTCTTTTTCTACAATTTACAGTCCACTATTATTCTACCTCAGGCCTCGGCCTTAACACTTATACTCCTGTTAAGTTACTTTACGCTAGTGGAAACGATCCTTGCCAATAAAACATCTATTTGTGGTCGTCTGGACTCTGGACCTTGATGGGCACTTCACTTATTTAACGCACGTTAACGAATAGATGGATCTCGGCGCTGGCTGGCATATAGAGTCGTTATTTACAATATTTATCAACCATTCCGCTGCCCTATCAGCCATCGCTAACAGCCACGAGATACCCTAGGTTCAATCCGAAATAATATCTATTTCTCGATTTGGATAGTCGGGAAACACTCTCGTACAATACAACTTCAATTCAGAAGTTAAATATTTACCGTCTCGGTGGTCTAGTTGGCTAAGGCGATTACCTGGAATGTGGGAGACTCGGGCTCGAACCTCGATCGGAATGGATTTTGTAATTGTGTGTTGTTTATTCTTTAGTGTGTATATTGTGAATTGTATATTTTTGTGTGTGTGGTTTTGGAGGCTAGATTGTATATTATTATATTTTGATTGAATTGATATTGTCTCTAAAATTTATTTAGTTTGTTTCATGTCATGAACATTATAATCCATAGGTTAGTAACCTGTACCCCCCCCCCTTCCCCACATAATCGATTTTGTTATTGACTTTAACGCTGATCTTAATCAAAAATTATTTGGAGATATCTAGGCCTAGTTAACATCATATTATTGTATAGGCCTACAGTATAGCCTCTCCAGAAGGGACGCAATACTATATAGCCACAAAACAGCTTGCCTCTTTTCAGATATAACTAATTACTATACTAGAAAAACACCTAAGTCGTTGTTAGACGAGTGAGTGAGTGAGAGCCATGTGTAGAGTACCGCGGTACACAGTTCATCCTAGCCTATCATAGGGTAAGTAGCCGTATTATGACTTTACAGTTGACGCCCCCTTATCCAAACTAAACTCATAAAACTTTCATTTATCAATAAACTTCAATGCAAATTTTTCCGGGTAATTAACCCATGGCTGGATGGACTTAACGTTTTCCTAGTCTAGTTGGCTAAGGCGCCTTATATCCGGAATGTTAGAACCCGGTTCAAACAACGGTCGGAATAGGTTTTGTTATTTGGATTGTATAAAAAAAATAAAAGAACATGTTTTGAAATGCATATACAGAACTATGGAAAATATAGCCAGCAAATAATACGAGTAAAGTTTGCAAGGTTTACTCAATCTTTCAGAGGAATGTCGGGGAACCTTGAGCGAGTTAGTTTCCCGATACACCTTGGTCCCTGCATGCACTCACCGCTCGACAAAAAATGATTAGATAAAAATGACTTCTTCCAGAAAAAACGGTTGAATTAAATCCAACGCATTTTGAGCCCTAATTATCAATTTACTAGAAAACGCTTAAGTCCCGCCGCGTTGTTGGGTGAGCTTATTGGTGTTTTGAGCTGCCATGTGTTAAAGCGGATTTTCTGTTTTTCTGTGAAAAAAAATTTTTTTACTGAAGATTTTTTTTTTAATTAAAATTTTTAATTAAATAAAAAATAAACATTAATTTTTTTTAATTTTTCAAGAAATCGTAATTTTTTTAAAAAAAAAAAATCGTAAAAATTTCGATTTTCATAAGAAATAATTATTCGATTGTGCTCAATTTCACACGAAAATATTTAAAACATAAAATTAAGGTTCTGTGAAAATCATTACAATCGGATAAAGCATGTAGGTGTTATATGTCAAAGAATTTTTTTAAACTAGGAAAACGCTTTAAATCCCGCCGCGTTGTTGATGAGCGTAATTGGTGCATTTAGCTGCCATGTGTTACGCGGATTTTCTCTTGTTCTGTGCAAAAATCATTATTAGTCGAAGATTTTTTTTTAAATTAAATAAAATTAAATAAAAAATAATTTAATTTTTTAATTTATCGTAATTTAAAAAAAAAAAAAAAATCGTAAAATTGCAATTTTCATAAGAAATAATTATTCGATTGCGCTCAAATTTAGCACGAGTACATTAATTCATGAAAAAAAGGTTCTGTGAAAAATCATTACAATAGGATAAGGCATGTAGGTGTTATAAGTCAAAGATTGTATTAAAAAAGAAAAAAACCCGTAAAATTTCGATTTTCATGAGAATAAATTTTTCGTTTACTCTCAAATTTCACACGATTATCTTAATTTATACAATTAAGGTTCTGTGAAAAAATCATTACTATCGTATAAAGCATGTAGGTGTTAGTGGTCGAAAAAATTTTTTAAAAATCAAAAAAATCGTAAAATTGCGTTTTTTATAAGAAAAAATTTCCCGATTTCTCTCAAAAACGTGTCAGTTCTAATTTCAGAGATTTTGAAGACCTCCATAAAATTTTATCGCAACCCGGGGTATCGGTTTAGCCGGAATCGTGTTAACAGACACACAAAAATACAAAAAAAAAAGAAAGAAAAAAAAAAATACATTCCGGATTTTTTTCTCCAGTGTAGTGAAATGGAATCTTCGCTTCGCTCGCTTCGCACGCTACGCTCATTCAAAAAGAAAAAACACGTAAAATTTCGATTTTCCCCGAGAAATATTTTTCGATTGCGCTCAAAAACGTGGCAGTTCTAAGTTCTTTCAAGCAAGTTGTTTGAGCAATCTGTTCAGCGATTCGGCTGATTTTTTACGCGCCCACAGAATTCACAGAAGTGCCGATTGAATTGAATCACCTTGAATTGCAATGCTCAGTCGCTGCGCTCCTTGTCTTACAGGCCTATGCAGAATATGAGGAAGTTTGAAAGGAATACCTATTGTTCAAGGATGATTTTGTATTGGACTCCCCCCTTTCATTGCGGTGGGAAACCCTTGCTAAATATATTCAGCCAGGTTTAAAGGGGACGGGAGTCAGCCATGGACCTCCCCAATGAGAAAATTCGTACGTGCCCTGACTGATGTATCCATCGGTGTATTAATTTTTTTAAAATTTTTTCACTCTGTGTAGAGAAATAAATATAGTCATGAAATCAAGTTTATTTAGTAATAAATAGTCAGTTATGTCATAGATTAGCTAGATTTAATTTGTATATCACATCTATATTAGTATTTTAAATCATATTAAATTAAATTATATACATTTGTTCACATAAAAAAGATTTAAAGTTTGATTTTTTTTTTTCAGTACCAGTATATATTATTTCTCATTAAAAAAATCAAAAAACATAAAAATTAAAATAAATAGCGAGTGAAGAGTGAGAGAGGTAATAAATATATTTCATACTTTAATATTGTTTTTTTTCGTATCATTAGATTCTAGATTCCTAAATATTTTTTTCAATTGAGGACATAAAACTTATTCTTTTAGCTTTTTTGTGAAAAGGTTGATCTCTATTTTTATGGAAAACACTTCCCCCAAATTTTTCAACCCCAAGACTAGACATTGATTTTTCCCAAAAATAGCTTAACCCGAACACATAACAAAACCCCCCTTTTAAATAATAAAAAAATACCATTTTTTTACATGAAAAACCAGAAATATATTCAATTCATACTTTTAAAAATCCACCATACAAAATTTTAATATAACTTTAGGCGAGATATGTCACAAAAATAGTACATCTCTACATTTTTTCTTTTTCAAGACTTTATAACTCCCAAGAAGCTCCTCATGTTTTCGGAACGTCGCCGTTCGATGCCGACATCAAATCCGGGCTGAAAGGGATTTTCCCATAAAGGGTGATGTGGGTTTGAGTCCTATACTAACAGCATTAAGTAGCCTATTCAGGGCGACGGTCGTCCCCCCGGCAGACAAGCGAATACGGCTGCTAGGCGACACCGAACCCCGGCCCCTTATACACCTACCAGATTTGGGGGGGGTTTTTCTATCTGCACACGCCGCCCAAAAGGGAGTTACAACTTGAAACTGGTATATGACCTGGTATGTGGTCCATGACATCCCAAAAAAAAAAATAACCCGACCCGACAACCGTTCTGTTTTAAAAAAGGTCTCAACATCGAAAATTTCCTTTAAAAGCGGGCTGGGTGGGTGGGGGGGGGCATTTCCCCGCGGGGGTTTTTTAGCCTAAAAGGAAAAACAAATCTTAGAACTAAAAATTTGGGACCACACTTAGGTGATTTCAGACGCAGTCCCTTTTGCTTTCCCAAAACCCAAAATCGGAACCCGGGGGGGAGAAAATAAAAATTTGGATGTAATAAAAAAAGGGGAAATTACCAAGGCGTGGTAATTTGACAAACTTGAAATTAACATGCTATTAACCATTATAAATATTTTGCGTCCAAACACAAGGGGCAAAATTTTGGGATGACCAGGGGCCCAAAAAAATGACAAAAAAATATCTGAACTTTAAGAAATGAATCATTCGAAACCTACAACTGAGAGGGTTTCAAACGGGGAAATACTTTTTTGATATCTCTTTTCTTTATCATTTTTAAATATGGAAAAAAAAATTGGTTAAGGGGTCCCGGGAAAAAAAACCAAAATTATCAAAAGTAGGAAATTTCCCGTACTTTATGAAAATCCTTTTACCCAGGAAAAAAGGTTCATCTTAGAACTTTAAAAATTTGGGCCCCACTCAGATGTACCTCTTAAAAAAAAACCGGGCAAAGGGACCGGGGGGAAAACAAAATCAAAATCAAAAAACAAAACGCGTAAATTACTCAGGCGTAGTAATTTTTACAAATTGAAATTAAACATCTCTTAACCATTATAAATATCAAGTGCTTTTCTGTGCGTTGGTCTTTTTGTTAGGTATCTGCTTCAATGCAGAAGGGCCAGGGGTTTGTTCCCCCTAAAGTCAGAAGTTTTTTTTCTTCTGATTTGACTTAAGTCATCAGTTCTTGTCTTAGGAGGGTTTTTTAAACGGTGACTTTGGGCCGTCCTAGCAAAATCAAAACGCTTATTTTCAGGCGTAGAAATTTTTATACAACTTGAAATTTAAAAAATGCCTTATAAACCCTTATAAATATCTAGTGTTATGCTAGTGCTTTTGGGTTTTTTGTTAGCGTATCTGCTCCAAGCAGAAGGGGGGCCCGGGTTCGATTTCCCCCTCAAGTCAGAAATTTTTTAACTTTGATTTGGACTAAATCTACATTCTTGCTTTGGAGTTTGTAACCCCGGGGACTTTGGAGCCGTCCTAGCAACGAAGCACATAATAAATTCCAGAGTTGTTCTGGATCGGCCTTTTTGATTCTGGCGTTTGATCCCCGGATGTTTGCACTGTCCATACCCACTGATTTATATATTTCCATTAAAAAATACGATCTTTTGGTTGTTATCGCTCACTCGCGATTGGCGGAGCCTGCAGGGTTGGCTTGGTCGCTTTGATTTAAAGTCCCCCCACTGAAAAAAAGTTATATATAAATGAGTGGGTAGACTCTAAATAAAAATTTTTTATTTATTTATTCAAGGGGTTCTTTGGGGGGACCGTGGGGCCCCAAAAAAGTAAAAAAAACAACTTTGAAACTTAAAAAATTTAAAATTCAAAAGTCCACTTCACACCTTTAAGCGAACGAACAACAAAAAGATGTGTTCCCCCCAAAATCAAAAATTTGTAAAAAAAAACGGGGAGCCAAGCTCTCCTTTAAAAGTCTTCGGCTGTGAATGCGTGAGATATGAAATTGAGCCAAGCTTTTTATTTTTCTCCCTAGTTTCGCTTTTTAAAATATGTAAGATCATTTCGCCTGTTGAGAGGCCAAGCCCAAAGATTTTTGTGGTAAAAAGAAAAATTTTAAACTGAAATATAAAAAAAAGGGCTTGGCCATTGAATTTGGTATGGCAAGAATTTTTTTTTGATTTCGAGTTTAAAAATTTTACTTTTTTACCACAAAATGTTGGTTGGCGCCGAACGGCGAAATGATCTTACATATTTTCAAAGCGAAACTAGGGAGAAAGAATAAAAACTTGGGTCAACTTCTATATCCACAGCTTTTAAACCGAAAAATTTTTAAGGAGACTTGGCTGCCGTCTTTTTTTCAAATTTTTGTATTTTTGGGGGGGTATTTTTATTTCTAAAAATATTGTACCTTAAAAAAGGGGTGAAACGGGTTATTTCGCCGCGTGCGTGTTTTAAAATTTTAGTGTGGGGAGTTGCATATTTTTGATATTTTTACGGAAAAAAGCTTAAATCCCCCTCGCGTTGTTGAGGAGCACCGGTACTTTCAACACAACCCGAGTAGACAATCCCCCTAAGTTAATACCAAAAAGTCTTGAAAGGTCTTGGGCCGATTTAGCTGAAAATTTTTAAAATAGGAGAGAAAGGATAAAAACCCCGCATCTAGAGGACCTTGACATCATTTCTTTGGGAAAACTATTTAAACTCTTGATTACTTCTAGGTGGCAGTGCATAGTGACCAGAATTCCGTGGGGACTTTTCGTTTGCCATGGTAACGTTATTTTTGTTAAATTGTAATTTCTATCTACATTTACTTATCGGATCAAAATAAAATTAACATATTCGTGACCGGAGGGGACATTCTAAATGTTTTGGCTCCCTCAGATTTTGTCACCGTTTAGTTTTTTAAAAAAAAACTTTCGATTAATTAATGTAGGCTAACTTTAAAACTTTTTGAACGATTTTGCCAAAAAAACTAATGGCATTCAATCGGGAAGGGAAGCTTGCGGATGGTCAAAATTTCAACTCGATCCGAGCCTCCGTTCGACCGCTATCATGAGCCAAAAAGCTGCGCGACCTTTTCGTTGCCATGGTAACGGTACTTTGTTATAATGTAATTTCCATCTACACTACTTATCGGATCAAAATAAAATTAACATATTCGTGACCGGACTGACATTCTACATGATTTGGCCACCTCAGATTTTGTCGCCGTTTAGTTTGAAAAAAAACTTTCGATTAACTACTTTAATGTAACATTTAACTTTTTTAACGATTCTGCCACAAAACTATACAGCAACCCGCATAGTTGGTAGTACATGTGTGCAAAAATTTCAGGTCGATCAGAGAAACGGTGCGACCTGTATCGAAGCAGTAACAGGAAAAAAAAACGGGACATTCGAGCATAAGAGTCAAGTGGAGACGCTCGCTTCGCTCACTCAAATTATACTAGGAAAACGCTCAGTTGGCCGCGTTGTTGAGCGAGCCCCGGTACGTGCAACACGACCCGAGTACGACTTCCCATAATGTTACATACCAATAAGTCTTTAAGTTCTTGACCGATTTACCTGAAAATTTGTAAAAATAGGAGAGAAATGGATAAAATCTACCGCCATCTAGAGGACCTTGACATCATTTCTTTGGGAAAACTATTTTAAATCTGATTACTTCTAGGTGGCAGTACATAAAAGGACCAGAATTCTTGTGCGATTTTTCGTTGCATGGTAACTTATTTTTGTTAAAATGTAATTTCTATCTACTACTTATCGGATCAAAATAAAATTAACTAGTCGTGCCCGGAACGGACATTCTAAATGATTTGGCTACCTCAGATTTTGTCGCCGTTTATTTTTTAAAAAAAACTTTAGATTAACTTTAATGTAACTTTATAATTTTTTGAACGATTTTGCCACAAAAAAAATGGCATTCAATCGGGAACGAAACTTGCTGATGGTAAAAATTTCAACTCGATCCGAGCCTCCGTTCGACCGCTATCATGAGCCAAAAAGCTGAGCGACTTTCCGTTGCCATGGTAACGGGACTTTGTTATAATGAAATTTTCCGACTACACTACTTATCGGATCAAAATAAAAATAACATATTCGTGATCGGACGGACATTCTTAATGATTTGGCCACCTCAGTTTTTGTCGCCGTTTAGTTTGAAAAAAAACTTTCGATTAACTTTAATGTAACTTTTTAACTTTTTAAACGATTTTGCCTCAAAACTATACAGCAACCCGCCTACTTGGTATGTACCATGTGTGCAAAATTTCAGGTCGATCAGAGAAACGGTGGACACTGTATCGAAGCCAGTAACAGAAAAAAAAAAAAAACAGAAATTCGAGCCATAAGAGTCAAGTGGAGACGCTCGCTTCGCTCACTCAATTATACACTAGGAAAACGCTCAGTTGGACGCGTTTTTGAGCGAGCACCGGTACGTGCAACACGACCCGAGTACAAACATTCCCATAATGTTACATACCAATAAGTTTTTAAGGTCTTGACCGATTCCCTGAAAAATTTGTAAAATAGGAGAGAATGCGATGGATAAAATCTACCGCCATCTAGAGGACCTTGACATCATTTCTTTGGGAAAACAATTTTAACTCTTGATTACTTCTAGGTGGCAGTACATAGTGACCAGAATTCTTGTGCGACTTTTCGTTGGCATGGAACTTTACTTTTGTTAAAAGTAATTTCTATCTACAAAATTATCGGATAAAAATAAAATTAACATGGGTCGTGACCGGACGGACATTCTAAATGTTTTGGCTACCTCAGATTTTGTCGCTGTTTATTTTAAAAAAAAAAAACTTTAGATTAACTTTAATGTAACTTTATAACTTTTTGAAGGGTTTTTTGCCACAAAACTAATGGCATTCAATCGGGAACGAAACTTTCGGATGGTCAAAATTTCAACTCGATCCGAGCCTTCCGTTCGAAACCCCTATCATGAGCCAAAAAAGCAGAGCGACTTTCCGTTGCCATGGTAACGGGGGCATTGTTATAATGTAATTTCCGACTAAAACTACTTATCGGATCAAAAAAAAAAATAACCCTATTCGTGATCGGAGGGCATTCTTAATGATTTGGCCCAAACCCCAGATTTTGTCGCCGTTTAGTTTGAAAAAAAACTTTCGATTTAAATTTTAAAGTAATTTTTTAACTTTTTAAACGATTTTTTCCTCAAAACTATACAGCAACCCGCCTATTTGGTATGTACATGTGTGCAAAATTTCAGGTCGATCAGAGAAACGGTGCGACCTGTATCGAAGCAGTAACAGAAAAAAAAACCCAGACATTCGAGCCATAAGAGTCAAGTTGGAGACGCTCGCTTCGCTCGCTCAATTTATAGGACTAGGAAAACGCTCAGTTGGACGCGTTGTTGAGCGAGCACCGGTACGTGCAACATACCCCAGTACGACATTCCATAAGTCCCACCACACAGTGTAGGCCTAACTGGATATTGGGCATTGTACACTGTATACTATTCCAACATTTTGCATTGTACTCATTCGTCATGCCTTCTAAAGTGTATCTTTGTATCTTCACTGCCTCCTTCATTTTTTAACATAAATTTTGAATTATGATTACCAATAAGTTTTTAAGTTCTTGACCGATTTAGCTGAAAATTTGGAAAATAGGGAGAGAATGTTGTACTTATTGACCCTGCAAAATTTCATACGATCGGAACCATTTTTATTATTTTTTTTTTTTTTATTATTATTTTTTATTTTTTTATAACCAACGATCGGATTTTGTTCAAAAAACTATACAGCAACCCCCTAGGTGGTATGTACATGTGTGCAAAATTTCAGGTCGATCATAGAAACGGTGCGACCTGTATCGAAGCAGAAAACAGAAAAAAAAAAAAAAAAAAAAAAACAGACATTCGAGCCATAAGAGTCAAGTGGAGACGCTCGCTTCGCTCGCTCAAAAACGTTAAGTTGGACGCGTTGTTGAGCGAGACCGGTACGTGCAACACACAAACCCGAGTACGACATTCCATAATGTTACATACCAATAAGTCTTTAAGGTCTTGACCGATTACCTGAAAATTTGTAAATAGGAAAAAATGGATAAAATCTCCCGCCATCTAGAGGCCCTTTTTAATATTTTCTTGGGAAAACTTTTTAAACCTTGTTACTCTGGGTGGAGTACATAGTGACAGAATTTTTGTGCGACTTTTTTTGGGAATGGTAAACTTTATTTTTTTAAAAATGAATTTCTATCTACACTACTTATCGGATCAAAAAAATTAAAACATAGTCGTGCCCGGGCCGGACTTCTAAATGATTTGGCTCCTAGTTTTTTGTCGCCGTTTAGTTTAAAAAAAAACTTTAGATTAACTTAAATGTAACTTTAAAACTTTTTAAAAGGGATTTGCCACAAAATAATGGCATTCAATGGGGAACGAAACTTGGGGATGGTAAAATTTAAAATCGATCCGACCCCTCCTTCGCCCGCTATCTGAGAAAAAAAAAAGCGAGCGACTTTCCGTTCCCAGGGAAGGGAATTTTTAAAATTTTAATTTCCGAACACTATTAGGGATCAAAATAAAAAAATTTGTGATGGAGGACTTCTTAATGATTTGGCCACCTAAATTTTTGCGCGTTTATTTTGAAAAAAAAACTTTCGATTAACTCTAATGAAATTTTTTAATTTTTTGAACGTTTTTGCCTCAAAAAATACACCCCCGCCTATTTGGTATGTACATGTGTGAAAAAATTTCAGGTCGATCAGAGAAACGGGGAGATCGAAGATAACAAAAAAAAAAAAAACAGACTTTTCGACCATAAGAGTCAAGTGGAACGCTCGCTTCGCTCGCTCAATTATTTGTGATTGGATGAGCGAAGCGAAGATTATATTGTCACTGCCCCCAAAAAATTACTGGTGTTTTTTTTTTTTGTTTGTTTGTTTTTCTGTCTGTTTGTTAACTTTTACCGGGAAAAACGGGATATTCCATCTTGAAAAAATTGGAGGGGACCCTTTGAAATCTTAACTTAGAGGTGAATTTTTTTTTGGTTAAAATCGAAAAAATATTTCTCATGAATATCGTCTTTTAATTTTTTTTTTTTTTGATTTTTGTGCGAATTTTGGACATTTTGGGCGATTCTGCCCCAAAGGTGGTGTAAACGTTCTATTTACTGTACATTTGGTGTAGTACCTTTTGAAAGAAAAAAATTGAAAAAATTAGCAGAATCCATAGAAATAAAAACTTTAAAGATTTGTTTTTTATTTTTTGTGCGAATTTTGTGCCTTTGGGAAAATTCGACCAAACGGGTGAGCTAAACTTCATATATACATGACATTAAGGTTATGGTGATAGTACCTTTGAAAGAAAAAGTTGAAACAGTAGCAGAATCCATAAAATAAAGCTTTAATATAATTTTTTAAATTTTTTGGCGATATTTTCGTGCCATTGGTCAATCTGACCAAACGGGTGGGTACAACGTCATATATACATGGACTTTAAAGGGTTTATGGTGAAGTAGTACATTTTGAAAGAAAAAACTTGAAAAAGTTACCAGAATCTATAAAAATAAATCTTTAATATAGTTTTTTCGGTAAATAATACAACAAGAAACAATAAAACCTACAACAATACTACAATGCTAAGCAGCAAAACAACACTTGCAAAAGTAAAGATATCTCATGCAAAAAAAAAACCTCCAAAAAGCTCATCCATAAACCGACAAAAAAAGCGTTTGCGAAAGCTTCCCAGTGATAGCTTAAATGGGGGTTCTCGTTGGTTTTTAAGGTAAATTTTGTACTTTTGTTTTGGACTTAAGTCCATCGGGTTCTTGTCTTAGCAACGAGGAAAATAATAAATTTTAAGTTGTTCTGATTCGCGGTAAAATCTTGTCGTTGATCTGCGAGTGTTCGCACTGTCCATACTCTCCATTAAAAAATATCAATCTTTGGTTGGTTACTCTTTCGATTGCGTCGGGGCCTACAGGGTTGGCTTGATCGTTTAGTTTACTGTCCCCCACGGAAAATCAGTTATATGACTAAATGGGTAGACTTCTAAATACGAAATTATTTATCTATTTACTAGGAAAACGCTAAAGTCCAGCCGCGTTGATGGATGAGCTTTTTAAAGTTTTTAGTTTGCGTGGGATATCTTTACTTTTGCAAGTGCTTTGTTTTGTTTGCCCACGCATTGTAGGTGATTGTTGTCAAGTTTCTATTGTTTCTTTTCAAATTTGGGATTATTTACTGTAAAAAACTTATATTAAAGCTTTATTTCTATGGATTCTGGCAACTTTTTCAACTTTTTCTTTTAAAAGGTACTACATCACCATAAACCCTTTAAACTCCATGTATAATATAAAACGTTGTAGCCCCACCCGTTTGGTTAGAATTGGCCCAAATGGCACGAAAATATCGCACAAAAAAATCCAAAAACTTAGATAAAAAGTTTTATTTCTATAGATTTCTGGCTAACTTTTTCAACTTTTTCTTTCAAAATGTACTATATCACCATAACCTTTAAATGTCCATTAATATATGAACTTTTGTAGCCCCACCCGTTTGGTCAAAATTGGCCCAAAGGGTAACAGACAAAAACACACAAAAAAAATAAAAAATCTAAATTTTTTGGGGTCTGAAATTGAAGTCTTCGCTTCATTCGCTTCGCTCGCTACGCTCACCCAAATTTAATTTATTTATTTATTCATTCATTCTTCATTTATTCATTCATTTTTTTAAACTTTTTATTATTATTATTATTATTATTATTATTATTATTATTATTTATTATTATTATTATTATTATTATTTTATATATATTATTGGATTAGCGAAGGCGAAGATTTTCAATTTCACTGACCCCCAAAAAATTTAGCTCGGGTGTTTTTTTTTTTTTTTTTTTTTCTGTCTGTTTTTTAACTCTTTATCAGGCAAACGGCATACCGATCTTGATGAAATTGGAGGGGCCCTTCGAAATCTCTGAAATTAGAGGTGTATTGTTTTTGGGTACAATCGAAAAAATATTTCTCATGAATATCGTACTTTTACGATTTTTTTTCGATTTTTAGTGCGATATTTTCGTGACATTTGGGCCAATTCTAACCAAACGGGTGGGGCTACAACGTTCATATTATACATGGACATTAAGGTTATGGTGGTGTAGTACCTTTTGAAAGGAAAAGTTGTTAAAGTTAGCCAGAATCCATATAGAAATAAAGCTTTTAATATAAGTTTTTACGGTAAATAATAACAATTGACAAGTAACAATAGAAACTTGACAACAATCACCTACAATGCGTAGGCAGCAAATCAAAGCGCTTGCAAAAGTAAAGATATCCCACGCAAACTAAAAACTTAAAAATAAGCTTATCCATCAACGCGATTAAAAAAGCGTTTGCGAAGCTTCCTAGTTATTATATATTATATTGTATATATTTTTAGACAAAATTTACAAATGTTTAATTTTACATTTGTCGATGTCAAACAAAAAAATAAACAACCTAAATCATTTTGAACTAATTTACAAAAAAATTTAGGTCCGAAATCTGGGAAAAAAATTTTTGTGGGCAAATGAAGTCTCGTCGTAGCGATGTTAGTTTAAACTACGATGTTAAAAAATTATGTAAATATGTTCAAAGGTAATACGTACGTATAGCACCGTGGACTAAACAGTTATAGGCCTAGTTGTGTGGTCGAAATAAAGACGCAACAGACAATCTTCGGTACCTACTAATGCATATCACTCACTCCGAACCGAATTTTAAAAATAAAGCTATTAGGTTAGAAGTTATGGCCCTCCGCTAATTAGTATTACGTTTTCGAATTTGTAAATTTACTTAAGCAGATGAGAAGCGTAAAATAATTAAAAACATTTTTACGATATCTGCTTTAGGAAAATCCCAAGAGTTGTTAGTATTGTTAACTTTGTTGAATTGTGTTTGAATTGTGTTGATACCACGCATTTCATTCGTTCATTTTTATTTTAAGTAGACCCCTTGGTGTATATGGGATATATACACTGTCAAGATTCAAGAACTTATATAAAATATACAATATTTTTTATTTATTTATTTTATGAATTTATTCCTAGATGAATTGGCCACAAACACATTTTACTGCCATTTTAGAGGTACCAGTGATCGGTGATCTATTATGATGATGTGAAGAAGGGAGGAGGGAAAACCGGTACAACAACCGTAGCCTACTCCTTATCGATAAGGGTCCCAATAGGACCAACGGCGGCTTTACGTCCCAACCGAAAGAGTGGGGAAGACCTTGACGACAGTCCATAATAACAGATTAAACAAATCTATGTTGCTGCTAAACACATTTTATAAAATTATCGCTATTTCAATAAACTCACCAAAAAGTGGTTTTCAATGTCAAGTGGTTTGTAAGTGTTAAACACCTTGTTGACGTAATATTCTTGACGTTTTCTTGGGATATTTTCTTATGTCGGTGCTATTCTGGATCATTGAATCGAGACTCGGTACTATCGCACGTGAGTTTCATGTAACGATATTGAATTGTCTTACATTACATTATCTTATATTACGGGTAGTAGATTATCAAAAGGTAGGCCTATTGTGGATTTTTTTCCTTACAAAATTTATAAATTGGTCCAATTTTGTACTTTTAAATATACACAATCATAGAAATCAATGTAATTTAATGATTACTCTATTTTTTTAAACTTTTTAAAGGTGTCCTAAAAGACCTACAATAGACCATGAGACTATGTGCAAGTTCATTCATCTGTTGACTGAAAGATTGCAGGACATAGTTAAGATAAATCAATCAGTAATACAGTCCTCTTAAACAGTATCCCTAGTTTATTCTTGGTTTGTTTCATATTTATAACTAATTTCCGCGCTTAAAACAAAACAAATACAAAATCACACTTTGCCGCCATCTTGCAAATTGTGAACACAACACATACTTAAGTGAGACTACTCTTACACAGGGAATTTAAGATTCTAGGTGGGGTTTTGATATTTTCATTTTTATCATAATACAGCATATCCTGGTCGCTTTTGAAATCGTTTTAACTTTTGAGACCGTACGTATTATTTAACTGAAAACTGGTGCAAATGAGAAAAACAATATTGTCTGGTAATGACTTGACAATGAATTTAAGCCTTAATTGAAGCCAAGAACTGCTTTCTAAAGATTGTGGCGAAAAACACAATAAGTGCCTTATAAAGAACATTGTCAGATCTGTGGTTGCGAATTACGAACCTAATCAACAGAAAACTCGCTTGCCCGTAGGCTAATGTTTACAACCTGTCCAGTATGGTCGGCCATTAAACAACAGGCCTGAAGGAAACTGGGCCGCTTTTTTATTAGTTAGCATGCCGGGAGATCACCCCAGAATCCTCCTTTCAAACAAACAGCTTATAGTTCAATCATTTTGTTCTAATCGGAAAAATCAACATTTGAAATTTAAAAAAAGAAACGTTTTGGATCGTTTCTAACATTTTCACGGTGAAATCCCTTCAGCGATTTAAAGATGGATTCCCCCCACAACCTAAAACCCAACGAGGATCCTTTGTTAAAAGGTTTGACCTTGAACCGAAACTCATCCTCCTCAAGAGAATCAATGACTTGAGAAAAGTGTTTTCGACTTACCCTTCTGTCCTTTCGGGTTTTCTCTCGAGCCTAAACGGCCCCACATATTGCGGTTTTCACCGACCCGTCGCGAGTTATCCTTTCTGCCCATCGTGCGAGGTGCGATTATTATCACCCGGCCTGGAAACCTTCACAGCCCACGTGGCACGACCGCACGCACACGCCCAACGCAACACTAAACGCACGTCTTTATATGGTAGGAACACTTCCGCAAGGTATTCATTGTGATCTTGTTGTAATTTTCACCGAGGGCAAGTCTATTGATGTGAATCGTTGCGCGGTGGCCATATTGCCTAGCTGTACTCCCCTATGGCTTGCTCTAGGAGTGGTGGGGTGGGGTGGGGTGGCCGCGCACGCGTCACAGGAAAACCGATAATCAACGCGGGGACCAGTTGTGGCAGGAAACACAGTGCTGAAATGTGGCGGATAGTGAGTGGGCTCAACACGCCGGCGAGTGAAGAAAGTCCCGCGGTAATCGCATCGCTGGGTGGGTGGGTGGTGGTGGTGGGGGGCCACTAGGCTACAGCTGACGGCGGGAAGGGATGGCCAAACAGGGACGTGCTGTGTCAGACACAGACATCACTTTTCGATACCCATATCGATTTACTAAGCTTAGTCAAATAAAATAAATAAATAAATAACTAGGTGATAGGTAGGTATGGGTAGGTAGGTAGGTAGGTTAGGTGTAGGTAGGTAGGTAGGTAGGTGGTAGGTAGGTAGGTAGGGTAGGTAAGATTGGTATGGTGTATGTTAATTAAGTAGCATAAATAAACAAAGAAAAGGAATAAAGAAATAAGAAAGAAAGAATAAGAAATACATACGTAAATAAATAAATAATAAAGAAATATCGTATTAAAGTTTATTCAGTGAACTGATTTTTTAGTGGGGAAACATTACATTTTTAGGCCGACAAGCCAACCCTGTATAGCTCTTGTTGTATATATTTAACTCAGTGAAAGTGCGTGTACTCACAAATATTCGGGTCAGTCTGGTATTTGTGGTGCGACCCAAAAAAGGTACTCGATTTTCGGTAACAAAATATTTTTGAGGAGATGGTGGAGGTGCGTCTAAACAATTTTTATTTATATTTTTTTTTACCATTTAATACAAATGCTATTCAATAAAAAAAATACAGGCTGAAGAAAACGAGAGGAAGAATATAATAACGTGATACTTCAATGAGTAAAATAACTATTTATTTTTTAATCCATTATTATAACGACCGTCTCTACCCTATACCCAACCGAACCCCCGAGCCGTTTAGTGACACGAACCCGTCCGACTGTCACACATCTACCGCGCACCAGTCATAATATTTCTGTTTTAATATTATTTTAATTTTCGACCAATAACGAAGCCAGCACCACGAGTGAGTGTGATGTAGGCATTGCTGGTTTAAACTTTAAACATTTCTTATACTAATAACAAAACTATCAATATTATATTAGAGTTAGTTCGTAAGTTATTTAATGTTTTGTAGGGCACTCACCAGAGAGTTATCAGTGCCTATTTCAAGTGTATTGGAATCTTTTCAAATTTTCTTTGTGAAAATAATTGTGGATTACCACCGATGTTTTCTCTCTCCAAAGGGAGTAACTAAGGGGAGACGCGGGGGTTAATGGGAAGAGTGGAGGATGTTGGATTGGATGGCTTAAACTGGTGGGAACGGAGGAGTGCTCGTTGCAGAGAGGGCCGGCAAGTAATGGAGAAGAAAAAGTGAAGTAAGAAAATAAATATGAGTAAGGCTGTGGTGAATGAAGAAAGGTGTGATAAAAGTTGCGGGCGAGAGCTCTCTCTGCACACGCACCCCAACCGGCAGAGCTCAGCCTAGTTTTTGGGGGATCCACTACTCCCCTTCTTACAGGCCAAACCACGGAAGGGTATCGAGTTGGAGCTTTGTGCCCACTTTGAGTGTTAGAATTAACATATTAACAAAGACATCGTGAACTACACAACATCGGAGGCCATTTCAATCGCCCGAAAAAATTTCTTTTCTGTGTATCCTGATAATATTCTATTCTATAATTCACAATACATTCATGTTTGTCCATAATTTCATCAACCCTCTGCCTTTTAACATGTTCCCTTCACACACATTGTTTTTCCTATTATTGTATAATGTATTTTTAATTAAATTTAATTGCAATGTACTTAAGTATAAGTATTGAGTAGGTTTGCTAGACACTAAATGTGATGTGGCTATGCCCTCTTTTAGCAACCTATAACACATCATGTGTTAAAACAATAAATAAAATATAAATAATAAATAAATAAAAAATTAGAGAATATTATAAAAAAGACAAATGCGTTTAGGGCCGAATCCCTTGTTCGCTCTGCTGACTGACATCAGCAGGGTCGTGTTTGCAATTTTGAATGGTTTATCACGAAGTTCGAATATGGTTTCGACAGTAATTTCTCAATTTGTGTTTTAAACATTTTTTTGATGATTTTCACGATTTTGATTTTGGGTTAAAAAGTACAAAATATTCTAGGCTATATTTCGTGAATTTTTTGTAGTTGATTCAGACAAAATTTTGAAAATCTACGATCGTAGGGCTGTCCATATAATATGCCTTTATTTGACACTTTGCAAAAATTTAAATATATTTTGGATGCGTCTTTGCCGATCAAATAGCTATTTTGCCAACTGCTCAATGGCCCCAATGGGGTCCTATTCTCTCTTAAGAGAAATTCGGCATATCTATAATTTTGTCTGTATAATTTAGTATTGAACTATTTCATGTTCATGGGAGGAAAATTGTTTGAATATTGTGATAGTCTAGGTAAATCTGGTACGTGTAGCCCTTAATAATTACAGTTAATGCAAATAATTTTGGCAAACAAATACAAGGAGCTATGTAAAATTTGAAAAAAACACAATACCTAAAAACATACGAAGTTGTCGCCATGTCATATAAATTGGACTCAGGTACTACCGAGGCAGGGGCGTAGCAACCATGGCGCGACGGGGGGCGCGACTGAACGCCGGCCCGGGCCCGTGCCTCAGGGGGCCACCTGAGGCACCGAATAACAATGTGTCCCAGTTATAGGGTATTAATTTATTATTACAAATGAGACTGAATATCCCTATATGTAGGTGTCCTAATGTTTTAGACAATATTATAAAATAATTTTTAAATTAACTGTCTTTATATACATTGGACTTAATTGTCGATCTCCAAAGACGGCACTTAATTATTGTTTTTGCTTGTATGTCTCGTTATAAAACATAGGGTCTTGGGTAATTAGACGTCCAGTTGTAACAAGATCGTCCCGTTTTTGTGTGATCTGTTCCGGTAGTCCAAAATACCCCTATAGTTTGTTGGACGGTTCTGTCTCAGATCGCTCTACAGGCTATCTTGAGCAAAAAAAGAGTCCAAAAAATATCCACCCTCCGGCGGCTGGGATTTCGCCCAGACCCCGTGTAGCCCACGCAACTACAGGGGGCATCAAGAACCTTGCGCCCGGGCCTTTAAGTTACTAGCTACTACGGCCACTATAAAGCGAAGCTCCTTGGCGTCCACTTTAAGTCCGTCCGTTTGTGCATGTGTCACGTCACACATACCCGTACTGACCTTCCGATACTTCTGATAAACAGTCGATGTTTTTGTTGTGAACGTTATTGGTGGCTCTGGGGTTCGTGGAAACTGGGCTATCACTCCTTAAACAGGCGATAACTTTGGATCCCGGCACTACCAACCAATAGATAACACTCGCTTTTTAATCTGAGAGTTATTATATCCTTTTTGTGGGAGCCTGCCCATTGTAGTGAAATCCATGTGCACGTTCTCTTCAGGTGACTTTCCTGGACTTTCGATATTTGTGAAGGATGTCCGAGGGCTGTCAAGAGGCTCAATCCCTTGTATTCGCATTCACGACTGAGGAAAACCCTCGGAAAAAAACTGCTGTCAAGATTGCCGGTCTCGACGGGATTTGAAATCCAGCAGTGCGATCATGTAAGCTTGTAAAATCGATTTCTATAGAAAGCTCATGCGCTCTCTATCGTTATCTCAATTCTGTGACAACTATCCTAAAGTCCGACCACGTAGCTCGTGACATCACTTCTCTATAGACAACGATAACTACGTGACAATTATTTAGCGTGAGCAAGAGGAGATCGCGTTACGAGTTTGTCACCTATGTCAACGAACAAACTTCCCGTAATGTCCAATACTGTAACAAAAACTCCTTTCCTCTTCAACCGTCAAAAACGGTGTATTAAACTTCCCTCCATTCCCCCACCGACAGCCTCCATCATTCGCATCTCATTCTAAGAGCATTGCCTGCTCTGACGACATCAAGTTCCTGGGTCATACATATGACTGACACTCTGATTGGACAGTACACATAGACGGCTGTTTGCTCAAAGATAAAGAGTGGTTGTTTTCCTCCTCAGAAGAATCCAAGGCCCTTAGTCATCCACACGTCCTATTCTCATAATACATCTCACATCCACTCACACATATCATAAACCCCCCCACGGGGGGGGGGGGGGGAAAAAAAAAAAAACTTTTTTTTTTCTGGGAAACTCGCCACAAGCTAAAGAGTTTTTAGAATTACAAAAACGGCCATTTCGAATTATAGTAGGAGCCTCTGGCGGTACCTCGTGCAGAAATATCTCCCCACCAAAAAATCTCTTGACCTTAGCAATACTTTGATACCACTTGCAGCGTCTTTGTCAAATCAACCTCCCTCTTCAATTAAACTCACGATTCATGACCATGATACACGACGCAATCAAAAATTCATGTCCAACTCATAATACAACCGCGTTTCTCCAAAGGACCTCATTACCAGTGTCCTAACAGATCTTCAATCATATCCCCTCAGACAATTAAAAATATAACAATCCCTAGACTCTTAAATATACATTGAAATCATTTCTTATAAAGCGTTGCTTTACACCATCATGATACCTTCATCCAGCTGACGTTAAACTTAATCTTGTGCGAAAATATAATACCCCACCCATAGCTTACAACTCACTTTCTCTTCACACTCCTGAAACGACTATTAATTTTCATGAATATAATTTTAATATAAATACAACAATTCAATAAAAAAAATACGTATTATGTATAGAAATGAGAAGGAAGATATTATGAAATTATGAAATGTATATTTTTAATGTATATTTGTTATAAATTGTTACAATTATGTATTACTCTCCATAGGCGAGGCTATTCACTTTTCTCTAAAAATAGTTATACTTATTGCAATGTATGAGTCAAGTGAATAAAGTTATTGTTAGTGTTATAGACAGCTCAATTACAAATGGCGGACTTGTTTTATAGCATACCGCCTCAGCTCTTTTAAATTTAATAACAATAAATGATGCACTTTAGATGTTATTTGTACACGTAGATCATAACAAGGTATGGCAGAACAATAATAAACTATCGAGGTCAATAACTTTATCAAATAATCTTCAATTGCTCATTTTTCGTAAGGCGTATGTAAGGCTACCCCATACCTGTGGCGTAGCTTACCATGAAGGCTAGATTACAAGGACTCTAGTCCACCGTGTAAGCCGCATCTATACGGCCGTACGAATATGTAATTCATAAAAGACTATTTGTGAATTTTGCCTCCTCTTGGCACAGCTGCTACAGGCTACACATGCCTTCCGAGTTTCCAGCCGGCAGCCGTGTAAGGCCTACATGTTGGCCTGCATAACAACCTAACCTCCTTTACATTAGGTGGGTGACATTCTTGTCAAACACTGGCTAAGGGCTAGGGCCCAGGCGTAGTAAGTCCTATTATTTTTCTGTAGGGCCAATTACGACTATCATATCACAAGTGTTAGCCTAGTCAAATTTAAGCGCCGGCCAGGTGGAGTATAAGTATAGATAGTACAGTAGGAATATCGGCTTGTGATGCTTAGCCTAGATCGCAGGGCTCCTCTAACCCTTACTTTCGCATAGTATTCGGTTCGTAGGGCTTGGTGTACGCATGCCGACACACATAATGGATGGGTCTAGGGCCACACATGGGCTTCGACCCCGCAGTTAATTTCATTCATCCCTATGTAAGACCAGCTAGGCTCTAGGTGCTGTTTCTCATATTGCGATATATGCTTGTGATGAATGCTACTAGGATATTGCATTCCATTTTGTCAACCTGAGAAGGATGGCCTAGCTATGCTAGCCTAGCTACTCATGCACTTGTCTAAGCTTAGTCTACAGTGCCCCCTAGTCTGTAGGCCCTTATCTATGCTCGGAGAACTTTATCCCAATCCTTGCCCTACGTTACATTAGTTAGACAAACCCCAGCCGTGAGCAAGGATCAAACTTCGGACCTGCACGCAAACCTTCATGATCCACTAACGGACTCACTATTCTCTGTTACCGGTACACATAAAATAATCTCTACCTAACTCAATCAACAAAACACTGAATCACGTACATTTAATTCAGACCAATTGACAGGGCGGTTCGATACCCTGCTGAGATAAAAAATGATTTAATTTCAATTTATTTCCAACTATTTTAAATCTGATACTTGGTCACTTAACTTTACTTCATATTTAATGCTAAACAAGTAACCGTGTGATTTGGCGAGAACACTGAAGTGAATGTGCTAAAGAATGCAGCTTTCACTTTTCAAGCCTATGTAGTTGTAATGTTTTAATCCTATGGTAGTACATTTCTTTAAAATATGTACCTCCACCTAGCCTATGTACAGTAAGTATGGCTTTGACACTATCTACAGTAGGACGTACCTAGGTAGCCTACTTTTTAGGTATGCCTAGCTGTATTAGGTAGGCCCTACTTATATTTTTGCTTGGATGTATTTTTTTATTTATTGTCTTACAACAGACATTGTATTGATTGTAACAAAGACACTACTTTGATTTTGTAGTATGCCCTGCAAGAGGTCCAGGCTTATAAACTATAAAATATAAGCACAATTTATGTCTCTAGACCTCAAAATAGTAGCTAGTTATGTAGGCCATAACCACATTTCTAATAAATCTGCATCATTTGACATTTGCTCCTACTTCCTCTACAACCATATTGATTCTTCTTTTATGGGCTATACCAACATTAATCATAGGATATTAAAATATGTATTTAAAATGCACCTCTCCCCTAGATTTCCAAATGTAAATTTCCTGTCCTTTTCACAAGGGAGTGAAGCCAAAATTTATATAAAGATGTCTTTCTAAACCAAATTTAATTGCATTTCAGTAAAACATAACACAAAATTGTCTGTGGTATGGCCTAAATGATAATAGTAAGAGGCTTATATTGATACAGTCTGAGGCACTTTGTAGATGTGTCATGTGACACACACACATGCTAATTATTTTGAATTGTAAACAAAATGCCTTGTTTCTGTAAATTAGTTTCAACATTTCCCTTATAAAAAGTATAATAGAGACAAGTTTTTTATTTTTACACTTTATATGCCTTGCTACAGACCCAAATTGGAAAACAATTAGTGTAGTTTGTCTGAGAAAGTGCCATTCCCTACAATGCCGAATCATGATATTTTGAAAACAGTTTGACACCACTGGTAGCTGCTTATTTGTTTAGCTTAGGCCTACCCGATCTGTGTTCATTTATCTTCCTAGTATACTTCCAAATTGGTGGGCTAATAGAAACATGGCCCATCACATATCTGCAAGGGAAGTCTTGTTTCTACAATGTTTGTAGGCTGTAAGGGATGGCAATTGTAATTTTACCTTGGACCATCGAAGTAATGAACTTTGCATCCAAAACATTGGGTTGTGCGAAGAAGACACTACTGTCTTTCTACTCAAATTAAACATACTAATAATAATAAAGCTTTTCTCTGGATGGTCGGGATTGTAGTAAACATTGAAAAAATCAGTGGTCTTGTAATTGTACCAAGGCTACTTTTATGCAATGAATTATAAATAATACACAGACATTTTTTTTACATTTTTTAAATTTATTATTTATAGTTGTTATAATTATTATTATTATTATTATTATTATTATATTAACATTATTATTTTATTATTATTATTATTGATTATTATAATTATTATTATTATTATTATTATTATTATTATTTTATTATTATTATTATTATTTAGTATATAATAATTATTATTATTATTAGAATTTTTATCATTTTACATTTACGTAGGCTAGATATGGAATTTACGTCATGTTTGTACGTATTTGAATTTACCACGCCTTTTTTCATTTCTTTCACTGCTTGCAATGATTTTTTATTTGCGATTTAACGCTGTAAACATTGCTGTTAATGTACGATAATTATCGACGTACAATTAATATGTCGTCGATAATTAGTATCGTACGTCGTAAAGAAGGTTTTTTTGGGTATAAATCGCTTTCTATAGAGAACGTTTACTATGAGTTACGTGATCGCAAAGTTATCTATTGTAGCTAGAGATAACGATTAGAAATCGTTTTCTATCGTTATCCTCTGGCGTTTTACCGTGATCGCACACTGCAGGATTGCGATCATGTAAAGCTTGTAAAATCGATTTTCGTATATGAAACTCATGAGCTCTCCTATCGTTATCTCAATCTGTGAAACTATCCTAAAGTCCGACCCACGTAACTCGGTGAACATCACTTCTCTAATAGACAACGATAACTCATGACGAAATATTTAGCGTTGAGCAAAAGGAGAATCGCGTTACGAGTTGTCACCTATAAAAGCTCAAATTAACACATGGCGGACTTGTTTCATATCAATACGGCCTCACTCTTTTATATTTGAATAACAATAAAATGGATGCACTTTAGATGTTATTTGTTACACAAGATCACGATAACAAGGTTATGCATAACAATAATTAACTATCTAGGTTCAATAACTTTATCAAATAATCGTCAAATTGCTCAGTTTGTCGTAGCGTAATGTAAGCCTAGCCCATACTGTGGCGTAGGCTTACCATGACGGCTGATTCCAGGACTCTAGTCCCCGTGTGCCGGCATCCATACGGCCCGTACGAAAATATGTAATCATAAGAACTATTTTGAATTTGCCTCCTCTTAGGCCCAGCTGCTACAGCCTTCCGAGTTTCCAGCCGTCAGCCGTGTATGGCCTACCTGTTGGCCTGCTAACAACCTAACCTTCTTTTCATTTGTGTGTACAGTCCTGTCAACACTGCGCCTAGGGCCTAGGCCCAGGCTTAGTAAGTCCCTATTAATTTTTCCTGTAGGGCCAATTACGACTAGTAATATCACAAGTGTTAGGCCTAGTCAATTTAAGCCCGGCAAGGTAGGAGTAGTAGTATAGAATAGTACAGTACGAATAGAGGCTTTGATGCTTGCCTAGATCCAGGGCTCCTCTAACCTTACTTTTCGCATTAGTATTCGGTTCTAGGGGCTTGGTGTAGGCTATGCCGACACTATAATGGATGGGTCTAGGGCCTACACAATGCCTTTGACCCGCAGTTAATTTCATGTCATCCCTATGTGAAGACCAGCTAGGTGCTGTTCTCATTTGCTATATATGCTTTGTGATGAATGCGATAGATAGTCATTGTCATTTGTCACCTGAGAAGGTTGGCCCTAGCTAGGCTAGCCTAGCTAACTCAGCACTTGTCTAAGCTAGTCTACAGTGCCCCTAGTCTGTAGCCCTTATATCTGCTCGAGAACTTATCCCAGCCTTGCCTACAGTTAGCTTAGTCGAACCAAACCCCAGGCCGTGACAAGGATCAAACTTCGGACCTGCCGCAAACGCTTATGATCCCACTACGGGACACGCTGTTCTCTGTTACCGGTACACATAAAAGAATCTCTAACCTACTCAATCACAAACACTGAAATCACGTACATGTAATTCAGACCAATATGCAAGACCCAGGTTCGATACCCTGCTGAGATAAATGATTTAATTTTTCAATTAGTTCCAACGATTTTAAATCTGAATACTTGTACTTAACTTTCCTTCCATATTTATGCTAACAAGGTACCGTAGGTGATTGACAGAGAACACTGAAGTGGAATGGTGCGGAAGAATGCAGCTTTCAACTTTCAAGCACTTTGTAGTTGTAATGTTTTATCCTATGATGTAGTAACATTTCTTTAAAATTGTACCCCCCTAGGCCTATGTACAGAAGTATAGGCTTGACAGCTCTCTCCAGTATACGGTACCTCGTAAGGCCTACTGTATTAGGGTAGCCCCTACTTTATATTTTTTGCTTTGGATGTAGTTTTTAATATTATTGTATTAAAAAAACTAAACTTGTATTGATTTTAACAAAGACACTATTTGTTTGTAGTAGCCTGCATGAGGTCCCATGCTTATTAAACTATAAAATATAGCGACAATTATTCTCTAGACGCTCAAAAATAGTAGCTAGTTGATGTAGGCCTACGAAATTTCTAATAAATCTGCATCATTGACATTTTGCTCATCTACTTCTTACAACCATATTGATCTTCTTTTGTTATGGCTAACCACATTAATCAATAGGATATTAAAAATATTATTTAAACACCTCTCCCCTATATTTAAAAATGTAATTCTGTCCTTCACAAGGAGTGAAGCAAAAAATTATATTAAGTGTAGTTTTACACTACCAAATTTTAAATTGGGCATTTCAGTAAACAAACACTACACAAAATTTGTCTGTGTAGGCCTAAATGATAATAGAAGAGGCATTATAGTTATACAGTCTGAGGCACTTTTGTAGAAGATGTTTCATGTTGACACACACACATGCTAATTATTTTGAATTGGAACCAAAAATGCCTGTTTCTCTGTAGAGTAGTTTTCACTTTCCCTTATACAAAGTACCCTCTATAAGGACAAGTTTTGTATTTTAACACTTTTATGCTTGCTACAAGAGACCCAAATTGGAAAACAATTAGTGTAGTTTGTCTGAGAAAGTGACATTTACCCATACAATGCTGAATCCTGATATTTGAAAACAGTTTGACACACTGTAGCTGCTTATTTTTTAACTTTAGGCCTACACTATCTGTGTTCACTTTATCCTTCCTAGTATTATACCTTCCGAAATCCCATGGTGGCTTAATTAGAAAATGGCAAGCCATCTCTGCAAGGGAAGTCATTTCTAACAATGTTTGTAGGCTGTAAGGGATTTTCAATTGTAATTTTGCCTTGGAAATCGAATTATGAACTTTGCATACACAACATAGGTTTTGCAAGAGACCTACGTCTTTTCTACATCCAATTAAAACATACCTATAATAATAAGCGTTTCTCGGTGGTCAGGGATTGTTAAAACTTGAAAATCAGTTGCTTGTAATTGTAACCATGGCTCCTATTATGCAATTGAATTAATAAATATAACACAGACGATTTTTTTTACTATTTTTTAAATTTATTATTTAATAGTTATTATTATTATTTATTTATTATTATTATTATTTATTATTATTATTATTATTATTAGGTTTATTATATTTTTATCATTTTATCACGTAGGCTACCGATTATGAATTTTACGTCATGTTGGTACGTAATTTGAATTAACCGGCTTTTTTCATTTTTTCACTGCCTTGGCAATGATTTTTATTTGCGATTTAACTCTGTAAACATGGCTGTGAAGGTACGATAATTTATCGACGTACATAATATGTACGTCGACTAATTATTATCGTACGTCGATAAGAATTTTTCTAGTAGAAATCGCTTTCTATAAGAACGTTAGCCTTATGTGTTACGTGATCGCAAAGTTATCTATTGTAGCTAAGATAACGATAGAAATCGTTTTCTATCCGTTTTATCTCTTGGAGTTTTACGTGATAATCGCACGGCAGGACCTCCGAACCGAAAGTGCGCGCGCCTAACGCCGATCCTGTATTCTGTTGAACACGTGAGGAAACTATAGTAAATAAGCTCTCAGATATATTCTTAGTTATCTGCCAGTTAGTGGTAAATGAGGTGTTCCCCCAACTTTAATCTGGGTTTACATCATTATTGGTGTATTTATATTTTCTGTTTTAAATGATTCAGATTAAAAATAACTGAAGTAAAAAGCTAATCTAAGATATATTACTAGGTGGAACTGGCTCTAAGTAAGTATGAGACTTCCTTCCATAGTTGGTCTTCCGTTAGGGTTTCTTAG
Organism: Sweltsa coloradensis; assembly: GCA_024449915.1. Taxonomy (NCBI): domain Eukaryota; kingdom Metazoa; phylum Arthropoda; class Insecta; order Plecoptera; family Chloroperlidae; genus Sweltsa; species Sweltsa coloradensis. Next base: position 306,663 of record JAMZAV010001662.1, on the reverse strand, counting down.
CCAGCCTCCTATTACTGGCATGTATGTGATATACTCTTTCAGTCGTAACTACTGGGGGATGAGGGGGCTATGGGCTTCTTAACCCTTTTATAGTGCACAAGAGAATATGATTTGCATAACATTTATTTTATGGTTTCACTGGTTACGGCCACCTCCTTTACACAAAAATATACTTATTTGTTATTGATTTTGAGAATATTTTCATTTATAAAATAGAGGGTGAAAGTTTTTCCTACATATTTGGCGGAAAACAAACAGAAAACATTTGTCACCCAGCCTTCATGATCCCAATCAACCAATCACGTAAGATACATCAGTTATACTCGCTTTCGAAGATTATCTTGGCTGTAACAAGCTCATTTTGACATCTAGTTTTTTGATTCTAATATGCTTAATATTTTATTTCATACATTTAGCAATATCACAACGTATAACGTAAGCTTACATTTTAATTGATAATAATTTAAAAACACAATGTTGATTCTAAAACTTGGAATAGACTATCAACTGTTGTTAATTGTTGGCCATTGTTTGAAAGAGACCAAAGACTTTGGTAAAAGGAGGGAAGTGTCGTTGTTTATCTAGACGGCCGTGGTTCGTCCAAGAGGGCCGTTTAAAATAATTGTGCGGGAAATTTAAAAGTGTCAAACTTTTGACCCTCAATAGATATGGAACGTTTCCTGTAAAAACCATTCATTTTTAGACTTTGACCGGATATCTCAATTTACCCTATTGGACCCAAAATTATTGCTTTCAAAGCTTCACAATTATGAAATTCATGATATTTTTTAAGATTTTATTTATCTTCTGGAGCTTTTTAGAATAAAGATGTTTGAATTTTGGGTTTCCAAATTGACATCAAGGTTAAAAAATCCAAAATTTATTTTTTGTGATTTTGCAACTATATTCATTTTTGATAACCGTTAAATCAACATTTACTACGGCAATCCAAATATCCGGGACATCCCGGAAATTTGTGTTTTTGAGTGTTTTTATGCAAAATTTGATTTTGAAACCATTCCAAAAATCCATCTAATCATAAGAATTTAGCATGGAAAAATTCTACTAATTCCGAACAAAACAATGCAGCTTTTTACCCGTGTTAAAAGTATGAAAAACTGGCAGATTAAATTATATAGATTTTGAAAAGTAGTGGGAAATAATCCCACTGCCCTTATAAAGGGCTGTTTCCCCATTAAAACAGTTTGCAACGAATACAATTCCTTTCAACAAGCTCTGTCTCAAGAATTATTTGTTGAACGAACAATCTTCATGTTTTATTAACTAGGAAAACGCTTAAGTCCCGCCGCGTTGTTGGATGAGCGTAATTGGTGCATTGAGCTGCCATGTGTTACGCGGATTTTCTGTTGTTCTGTGAAAAAATCATTACTTAGTCGAAGATTTTTTTTAAATAAATTTAATTTAATAAAAAATCAACTTAATTTTTTTAATGAATCGTAATTTTTAAAAAGGAAAAAATCGTAAAATTGCAATTTTCATAAGAAATAGTTATTTGATTGAGCTCAAATTTAACCCAAATATATTAATTCATAAAATTAAGGTTCTGTGAAAAAATTATTACAATTGGATAAAGCATGTAGGTGTTATATGTCAAAAGAATTGTTTAAAAAAAGAAAAAACCCGTAAAATTTCGATTTTTATGAGAAATAATTTTTCGATTACGCTCAAATTTCACACGAATATCTAAATTCATAAAATTAAGGTTCTGTGAAAAAATCATTACAATCGGATATAGCATGTAGGAGTTATAAGTTCGAAAAATATTTTTAAATTCGAAAAAAATCGTAAAATTGCGTTTTTTATGAGAAAAAATTCCCGATTGCGCTCAAAAACGTGGCAGTTCTAAGTTCAGTGATTTAGAAGGCCTCCATAAAATTTCATCACAATCGGAGTATCGGTTTAGCCGGAATCGTGTTAACAGACACACAAAAATACAAAATAAAAAAAAACATTACGGATTTTTTTCTCCAGTGTAGTGAAATTGAATCTTCGCTTCGCTCGCTACGCTCGCAACGCTCATCCAACAAGGAAGCTTCGCAAACGCTTTTTCAGTCGCGTGTATGTTTTTTTAAACGATAAAAAGCGTAAAATTGCGATTTACATGAGAAATTATTTTTCGATTGCGCTCAAATTTCACACAAAAATGTGAATTCATAACACCTACATGCTTTATTTGATTGTAATGATTTTTGCACAGAACCTTAATTTTTATGAATTAATATATTCGTGTGAAATTTGAGCTCAATCGAAAAATTATTATTTATGAAAATCGCAATAATTTTACGATTTTTTTATTTTTAAAATATTCTTCGACTTATAACACCTACATGCTTTATCCGATTGTAATGATTTTTTCACAGAACCTTAATTTTATGAATTAATATATATGTGTGAAATTTGAGCGCGATCTAAAAATAATTTTCATGAAAATCGAATTGTACACTTTTTTCGTATAAAAAAAAATCTTCGACTTATAACACCTACATGCTTTATCCGATTGTAATTATATTTTCACAGTACCTTGATTTTATGAATTTATATTTTTATGACAAAATGCACATATTATTTAGCATGTTTAATTTCAAGCCTGTACAAATTACTACGCCTGAGTAATTACGCGTTTTGATTTTGATTTTGATTTTCCCCGGTCCCAATTGCCCGGTTTTGGTTAAATGAGCTACATCTGAGTGTGGCCCAAGTTTCAAAGTTCTAAGATGAACCGTTTTCTCAGTATAGCGTATTATTCATAAGAGTACGGAATTACCTACTTTTGATAATTTTGATTTTCTCCGGTACCCGTTATCCAATTTTGCTTTCCATATTCAAAAGTGATAAGGAATGAGAGATATCAAAATGTATTCCACGTTTGAAACATCTCAGTTGTAGCGTTTTCTTTGAATGATTCATTTCTTAAAGTTCAGATATGTTTTTTGTCATTTTTGGGCCCATGGTCATCCCCAAATTTAGCCCCTTGTGGTTTGGACGCAAGATTTTATAATGGAAATAGCATGTTTAATTTCAAGTTTGTACAAATTACCACGCCTTGGTAATTACGCGTTTTGATTATCATCCAAATTTTGATTTTCTCCTGTCCCTGTTACCCGATTTTGGTTTTGAAAGCAAAAGTCACTGCGTCTGAAGTTCATCTAAGTGTGGTCCAAGTTTCATAGTTCTAAGATTTACCGTTTTCTCTGTAGGCAAAATTAATCTCCGCAGAGAACTCCTAGCCAGCCAGCCACCCACCCACCCACCCACCCAGCCACCAGCCAGCCAAAAGGGAATTATTTGACAAAGTTGAGAGCCTTTTTTAACACAGAACGAGTTGTCGGATCGGGTTGATTTTTTTTTTGGTATGTCATGGACCACATACCGGGTTTCATATACCGAGTTTCAAGATTGTAACTCTTTCGGGGCGGCGTGTGCAGATAGCTGAAAACCCCCCAACTCTGGTAGCTGTATACAGGGCTGAGTTCGTGTCGCCTAAGCAGTCGCATGCGCTTGTCTGCCGAGCGACGACCGTCGCCCTAGTTTATCTATGTGCCCGTTAGGGCGCCGCTCCCAAACGCCGCGGTGCGCAACACACTGGCACCTATACAGCAAGCAAAGATAGGGTGTTTCGAGGTGTCGCCCAGCCGTGATGAAGCGTGTGAACTTACTAGGAAAACGCTTAAGTCCCGCCGCGTTGTTGGATGAGCGTAATTGGTGCATTGAGCTACCATGTGTTATGCGGATTTTCTGTTGTTCTGTGAAAAAATTATTTCTTTGTCAAAGATTTCTTTTTTTTTTAATCGTAATTTAAAAAAAAGAAAAACATCGAAAAAATTGCGATTTTCATATAAGAAATAATTAGTCGATTGCGCTCAAATTTTACATGCGAATATTTATTCATAAAATTAAGGTTCTGTGAAACAATCATTTCAATCATAAAGCATGTAGGTGTTATAAGTCAAAGAATTGTTTTAAAAAAAGAAAAAACCCGTAAAATTTTGGGTTTGCATGAGAAAAATTTTTCGATTGCGCTCAAGTTTCTGTGAAAGAAATCATCAAAATCGGATTAAGCATGTAGATGTTATAAGTCGATGAAATTTTTTTGAAATCGAAAAAATCGTAAATGCGATTTCCATAAGAAAATTTTCCGATTGCGTTTAAAAACGTGGCAGTTCAGGTTTAGCCGGAATCGTGTTAATAAACAGCCAAAAATACAGAAAAAAGAAGAAAAAAAAAGAAAAAAAAAACATTCAGGATTTTTTTCTCCAGTGTAGTGAAATGGAATCTTCGCTTCGCTCACTTCGCTCATCCAAAAAACTATCAAAATCAGGGGCATTTTGGTACATGACAACACATACCAAATTTGGTTGGGATACGAGCATTCCTTCTTGGTGAAACAATGGCTTGAAACTTGCTCAAAATCACTTAAAATTTTTAGTTACTACTGACTACCCACTGTCTAATTCGTCAGTTTCATTGCCCAGCGATTCTAACCATATTTTCATATTTTCATCATTTCATTCATTTATTTTTAATATTTTACGTGGACATTAAAGGTAAAAGTGATATGTGCCTTTTTAAAGAATAAGTTGAAAAAGTTTGCTGGAAGGCTTCCAAATGGATATTTGGACTTTGTAACCTTTATTTATAAAGTTCTAATAATCCTTTTAGTTTTACAGGCATTTAATCAACAAGTAACTATAGTTAATCACCTATACATTGTGGACAAAAGCAAGTCTTTGGACCACTAGATATTTTACATTATATTGTTGTTTTGGTAAAACTCAATGGTAATACCATAGCAATTAAATCGACTTTGATAAAATTAATATATATTTTTAACAAATAATTTTGCAATGGAATTTGAAAAAAATAATGAGATCGATCCCACACATAACAAAATACTTGTTAAAAAAATATAGCCAAACATTACACAATCAAAAGCAATTATATTAAAAGAAATGCCAAGCATATTATTGTACCTTCCTACATTTTCTCAATCTTAACACATAAATTCACTTTGCCCTGTGACTGCATCCTTGCAAAGCTTGGCAGAATAAATTTGCACAAACAATAGTCAAATACAATTTTGCCACGTTTGGCAACAATAAGCTGGCATTTCATTTGGATTTTCCCTTGCTTTTTGATTGTGTAAGGCTTGGCTGTATTTTTACAAGTTATTTGTTACGTGTGGGAGTTAACAGAAATTGCTAAATTTTGAAACTTTATGTTTCGTTGTACATCCCTAGTCGTCGGCGCCGCTCAGCTGTTAGGGGAGGTTTAACCAGGGCACAGTCTAGTCAGGTCTGACCACGTGACTCGAGAAACCCGTGACGTCACTATACAATATGATCATGTAGGGAGACAAGCTAAACGTGCACTTGTTCAAAGTGGTTTCATATTCTATGCTTAAACTCGATATTAAGGAAATTCATTAATTTTTCGAGATTTGAGATAGTTTATTTTTCAGTCAACAATATTTGGCGAATCCGAATACAAAATACATGGGAACTGTGGCGTAACTAGCCCTAATTTTACTATACGGGGCGGAGGCGAACATTGCCCATGAAACAATTGCATCGGAAAACATAATTATGTAGGCAAATGGGAAGCCCCTCAGCCAGTGCGGGTCTTGGGCGCATACCCTTCGGAATGTTTTGATGTGAAACCTTGAAAATGGTGGTTTTTACTAAGTTTTAGCATAGTTAGGCTTACTCGATAATTTATAAAATTGTGAAGATTGTCAGTTTACAAATTGAGCCACAAATTGAGACCCCCTCGCCCCTCTCTGAATAAATTAGGGGGGCAGTCGCCCAACCCCCCTCCTTGTAACTCCTCTTTCTCCCCCGTAGTTGCAAATCCACCAACATGGGTGGCGAAACGTCGAGCAGTGGCCCATAATCGACACGACGCAATAGACCAACGATCAACCAGAACTCCGGATCGTGAAAACCACCAAATGACAATAGTTTTGTTCTTGAAGAAATCATTTTTATCGAATCATGTTTTGAATGCCATGCGGTGTAACGACAAGGTTCCCCAAAATTCCGCTGGGAGATTGCTTGGAATAGGCCTATTGACACGTATTTCTTACTGGCTATGTTTTCCATAGGGCCTATTGTAGACGCATTTCATAACGTGTTCTATCTAAAATCCAGAAAATTAACAAAACTATCCCGACCGTTGTTTGAACCCGAGTCTCACATTCCGGGTGTGAGGAAAACGCCAAAGTCGTTGTTAGACGAGTGAGCGAGTAATGGGGTTGAATAGGCCTACCTGGGAATATTTTGCATTTAAGTTTATTGATAAGGTATAAAAATGATAGGGTTTTAAATTAAGTTTATTTTGGTTTTAGGGCGCATCAACTGTAAGGTCATAGTGCGCCACTAGTCCAGCCTTAGGTAGAGGGAGGTACTCAACATATGGCTCGCCCCACTCGTCTAACAACGACTTTGCCGTTTTCCTATAGTAATTTTTAAGCAGAGGCAAAAATTTACTGTTTGCTATTTTGTGTTCGCTATGACACTTGTAAACATTATCATGGGTTATAAAAGCAAAATAATAAAAACACCATCTTTATTCTCAGGGTCAAATTGAGTCTTCACTCGCTACGCTCATCCAATAACCTTGTAAATTGCATTTTGATGTATATTTAAAGAAGTATAATTATTTTTATTACCGGTAGTTGATAAGAAATTAAATTTAAAACGAATAATAAAAATAAATAAAAACGCTCATCCATCTGCGTGACTGTAAACTGTATTTGAGCAGTGGCTAAGTATTAGTAATATTGTATTAGAACGGTTTTAGTTTACAAATTATAAAATGTTTTCAATTTTGATCCGGATTCTTTCAAAAGTTTATTGCATAAAGTTATAAGTTTTGCGTACCGTTCCGTTAACAATTGATAACAATTAAATTAATCAATCATCGTTAACTTTGGGGTTTTCCTCAACTAAAACTAAAATTCTATTAATTTTATTGATTTTTAGCGACCTTTCAGGAACGCTTTCAGCATCAACCCATGAAGAGGGTACCTTTTTGCGCCTGCGAGGAATTCTGCTCTACAGAAATGCATTGCTGGTTCCCTGTACGCCAGGCGCTATTATTTTACGTTATTTTACATTATACCAACAGTAAAAACTATTTTAAATTATTTTATAGTCCATCGTTTATGACAAAAAAGTGATACTTTTATAATATAAACACAATTGTGACGAAAATTATGTTGTCAACGTTCGTTTTTAGAAGTTTAATTACTAAAAACATTCGATAAAAATAGTAAAACTCGAAAAAGTAGATGGTGTAGACTTGTGTAGACGGAGAAGGCGTTCCTCCCCAAGTTGGTGAAAAGTGTACTTTGCGTCAATTTACTCAACAAATGGCCACACCCATCCAAGAACTCCAAACTGGTCGTACGTTTTTGAGACTTTTAATAATAGTTGTCATTTTTATATTATTTGGTTTAGAATTTATCTGTGTTCATCCAAATAATTTGTGTTAACCTTGTTGGAGACATCCACCAAGCTTTATTGCATTGTAGTATCAAGTAAGTAGACTTTCTGGGCTGAAATATGCTAGAAATGCTAATTGACCCAGCCCTTGCCACACCAACAAGCAGGTGGCTTGGCCGTTTGTTGTTCAAATCGACTAGGGACCTAGGGGCTAGGCTAGGCCTAGGCCTTAGCCATGCTTCTAGCCTATTCATCCTACTAGCTAAGCATAGGCCTAGCAAAAATTTAGCCAAGCCTCTAGCCTAACCTGAAGGCCAAAGCTAGGCCTAGAACCTGGTTAAAGGCTGCTTCTAGGCCCTAGGCCTAGCCCTACGCCTAGGCCTACTAGCCTAGCCTAGGCCTAGGCTAGGCTTAGGGCCTATTGAAAAAAAGGCCGATGCACAATTGCCCGGTAACGAGAACGGGAACGAGAACGAGAACGGGAAGAAAGTTGAATCACACGTTAACTTACGACACGATGCACAATAACGCTTCCCGTTGCCGGTCGTTCCCGTATCACGCCCAAAGACAACGGGAACATCACCAAGTTTTAACTTTCCGTAACGCTCCCGTCCAGTAGGCCCTACCTTACCGAACCAATCAGAATCAAGATGTCCACGGCCTGAAACTATTTATCAGCTGATGATGGTTTATACGCGAGAAATATGCGAAATAAATTAAAAAAACATGAGCGGAATAACAAAAAAAACAAAAATAATTAACACCTTATTATTTGATTTTCCCGTCGGCTTGCTTCACGGGCTGTTGTGCATCGAAGCTCTTAAAGTTAGCGTCTTCCCGTTCTCGTTCCCGTTCTCGTTACAGGGCAATTGTGCATCGGCCTTTAGTGGTAGGCCTAGCCTTTTTTTATCTCTTTTGTTGCGGTAATCAGTTAAAATTTAGGCCCAACACTGCAACATAGTTAGGCCTAGGTAGGCCTACAGTCGGGGTAATAGTGTCAAGTACCGGTAGGCCTAGGCCTAGCCTAGCCCTACCCAATGAGTAAACACAAATAGCAGAAAATCGTACCGCCGTGTCTACAAACACTTCTATTTACATTTAATTATGACGTCAGGCGACTGGGTTTTGTTTTTAGGCTTCCTTATTGGTAGGGCTACCTCATTGGTTGATTTTAAACATCGCTGTGGCTATTTAAACCGTAGCTACGGAAAAATTACTTATACAATTTAACCGTAGACTGTACTAGGCCTACGGTAAATTTAAGCATGCTATTTTAACCTTAGCTACGGGAACGGGGGTAGAGTTTAGCCGTAGACCTTAGGCCTAGGCCTACGGAAGATTTAGGCCTAACCCGAAGCTACGGACAAGTTTCGTAGGCCTACCTTTAATTTCTATGTCTACAACTAGGCCTACAGATGAAAAATTGCTACACGCCAGCCAAGACGTAAACATTAGGGTAAATTAGTATTGCTCCCGTAAATGGGTCATTCCATCCAATTCACCAAACACCTGTTGCAAACACCAAATTTTAGAAAAAAATCAAATTTTACACACTTACTACTAGGCCTACATGTCTTAAAAGGCACAAAACCAATTTTTAATAATTTTTTGGTCATGACCTCAAGGACTTACAGGCCCTTAAAGGTCGCAGCGCGTTGTAAAAATGGCACTTTTAACCTTTTGGAAAGTATGCCCGTATATATATACGTGCGCGCCCGAGCGCCCTGCCAGAGTATTCCCGTAGGTATACATATGTACGTTTCAATGTTTTTGGGTTGCACAGTAATTCAAGGCATGGGTGCATCAAGCTGGAGCTCAGCCATGCAGTAGTGCTACCTATTGACAACATCTTGAACTATTTGGTGAAACATTTGGACGAGATTTGATCTATTTTTAGCATGTTGGGTACTTCTCCATTAACGGGACCCCCTCCAAAAAATGTAAATTCAGTAAAAACATTTCATTAGGCAATCATAACTACTACATCTACTCCATCTGAGTTTCAGGAGGTCAGGAAAACACAATTATTTCGAACAAAGCCTAAAAAACATCCTTTCCGGCTACATACTTTGCGCCAGGCAGGAGTGACACGGCCTACGCCCACATCTTCCAAACCCACAAACCTTTAACGTCGCTATTTTAAATATAAAGGACTGTCAATGGAAAAATACTTTTTTTGTTTAAATAAGCGACGTTAAAGGTTTTTGAAGGTTCATTGGTGTCCGTGAACGTCAATGTTTAGCTGCCACGGCGACGACTGCTCTCATGTAGGCCTACGCGTTCCAATAGACTGTACTCCCCTGAGTCACGTTGAACGTGTGAGTCAAGTTCACTGTCAAGAGTCATATTCAACTCCTCGCAAACTGTAAATATTTATTGTAAACAGAAATAAGTAAAAAACGACGATGAGGGGACCAATTAACAAAAAATTGAGGGGGTCCCGTTAATGAACAAGTACCGCATGTTGTTTGTGAATACGTGTGTTGCCGGTGCGTGTGAAGGCAGGCCTAGTGCGTGCTAGTAGTAGCAACAAGTGTTTATCGGTTAGCTATGCAGCCATTCCATGTCAAATGGGACATCAAAGAGAAATTTTCAAAAATGTTGAAATTACTATGTGTTCATACAAATCAAAGCAAAATTTATGTAGATTCTTAATATCATAATTAGATGTTGGCAGATCTTTTGAATCTAAATTTATCATGACAATTGTGCATGATATGTATTTTGAAAATTTTGGTGTGAATTTTGCCATGTTTCAAAGCCTGTTGACAGCCTACTTGTTGTAGTTGAGTGGTTGAGTTGGGTGCCATTTTTAACGAGGGTACCTTAAAGAAATTTGTCCCCATAGAAGTCATCCAGGGTAAGTTTTAAATTGCTAAATTATGTCTTAATTGTGGCAGTAAATTTGTATGTCACACCCGTAACAGCAATTAGTGATTTTTCTACATGCTTAAGTGAGTTCTGACCATATAACCTCAAAACTTTTGATTTTTTAGCTTAAGCACATGGTTTCAATCAAGGTATTTTTTTCATATTTTTTTTAAATATTTTGTACACTAGTAAATTGCGTTACGGGTGTGACACTACATGATGTTACGGTGTGACCATTAGATCAGGTGAAATATTGAATGAAGGTCTACCTGTTAAGAATTCTTTTTTTCTTGTTCTATTAAATTTTTCAAGTGGTGTTGTAGTTCAAACTCTCTAATACTCAAATTAAATAGGTATGTAATCTTGCTATACAGATTGCAGGATTGCATTGCTTCTAAACATATTTCATCATTTGCATTGAATACGTACAAACCCAACATACTAGAAGCTGCCCTTAGGCCTACCTAAACTGCAAGATAATAAAATGTTTCTTTCTTTCATATTCATGTGCAACTATGGCTTCTACTTCAAAGTCCCGTTTGGCTAAGCATCGAACAAAAATAAGAACCAATCTAGAACAATGGGAAATCCATTTGAAAAAGGAGCGAGAGCGCGATAATCTTAGAAGATCGGGGGCAACTCTGATATGAAGACCGTTTCAGTTATTCCAGCCACTAATGGAGATACCGAACCAAATGATGAAGAGGAAGGCTGCAGGCCTATTGATTTGGGCAGATGCTGACGACCATCAACCTATGAAGCAGGAACATTTGTTCTGGTTGTTCAGCCTGTCGTTGGCAAGCGACAGGGTAGCGTAATGAAAAAATTCTGCGGTGAAATCGTCGAAGTAGATGAGGAAAGAGATAAAATTCAGCTGAAATAGGCCTACATGCTTCCCAGTGGAAAAAAATTCTATGTAGGCTTTGGCCAGAAAAAAGGCAATGTGTCTGCAAGAGAATGTCGAGTATTACACTTTGAAGAAAGTAAACCATCCTGTTTTTAAAACAAACCGGGGGCAGTTTCAATTCTGCAAATGAGTGACCACAATGACTTTTCTTTTAAGTGGTCTTCAATAATCAGAAAAAATCAATATTTAACTCCTAAAATAATGATAATAATAATAAACCCCAATATGCACACCTAGGTGTAATAAGCCTAATTTCTTTATCTTATTGTAACTGGTATCTGTAGGCCTATGTGCTTCACTGTTTTCTACAATTAACAATTTCAAGGTATTTAACTTTTATTACATGTTACTATTACTATACCTGATGTAAAATATTGTCAATAAAACCAAAATCTTACAATGAGTGCAATCTGTAATTGATTTTTTTGTACTCCGTCACACCCGTAACAACCCTGTCACACCCGTAACAGCACTTAAAAAAATTGCTGTCATGAATAAACCAAATTTTTTTAGTTGACTTATGCATATTTTGGAAGAGGGTACATAATATGATATAAAAATAAAAAGTATTTTATCCCTCTAATAGATTCACAGAGTTTTTTATAGTTGTCCCATGGTTGGAAAACAATGTCTTTTTTGATGTCACACCCGTAACGGCAAATCAATACTGTTAATTTAATAGAAGTAGTTGTGATAATGGGGTTCACTATTTTTTATTTAATTCTGTGACCCTTACTTATTATTTAAAAAATAAGATGGGGAAGAATATGTTATTATTCTATAGTTTAAAGCAATATGAAACATTAAAAAACTGTACGAATTGTCACACCCGTAACATGGAATGGCTGTATGGTAAGACCCGTATGAATGTAGACGAAATCTCGGAAAATATTATGAATATTGTGTGCAAATATACATTTACTACACAAGAAAATATTGATTATTAATCTCATTAAGAATTTTTCCCTTGGATTCTAAATTACGGGAAAAAACTCACTTTTGGGGTGCAAACCCAATTTTGAACTCACTTTTCAAAAGGTTAAGGAGTACCGGTAATTGGAATAACTCGGAAAGTACAAGTCGTAGGAGGATGGAACATACACCAAATTAATCGTCACAAACTGAGCTTTCATTTGACATATATTTTTATAACCTTACTACTTACCATCATTGAGTACGATTAGTATTCGTAGGCCTACAAAGTTTTGACGCAAATGTACGATTTTTGCAACTTTTGCAATAAGTTTTCTCATAGAAGGGTTGTGATTACAATGCCCATTTTTTTTTTTTACAGTATATTTGGGTACCATATTAAATGTGTGTAAGATAAAAGTTGTGTGTTTTAAAACCCTTTAGCTGTTACAAGCTTTCAAAAATGTCAAAATTTGAAAATTTACCGTTTTTGGGCCCTCGTAACTCCAGTGGGGGACCATTTAAAAATCTGAAATTTTTGTCATGAAAAGTTATGAACCTGTTAAAGATGCAGTTAAAATTTGGAGAATGTGTTATCCTTCGTTTGGAAGTTACATCACACTGAAGTTGCCCAAAAATTACCCTGCTCGCTATGTAGGCCTATTAGCAAGTACATATTGGTGCATTGCTGCCATACATTAATTTAATTTCTAATTTCTTGATGGTGAAAAAATCAGTCAATAGTTGTAGATTTAATGTTTTACTTGCATAGCATAGGCGTTACATGAAAATATATCCTGTCATTGGCTAGTTGAATATAGACAAATTACACAGCCTACGTTCCTTTTTTCACTGGACTGACTGAAGAATCCAAATTGTTGTCAGTCTTACTCATTATCAAACACAACAATTATTTATTTAGGTGTGTTGCATGAAGGTCTAGGCCTACTTCTTAAGTTCTTGACTGAGATCTTCATTAATGTTGTACACTCAAGCAGAGAAAGAATCCATAACATGTTTTCATTACTGACCCAAGACTTATCCTCCTTTCAAAACTTCAAGGCTGTGCTGAGAAGAAGTGTAGGCCTTCAAAGTTGTCTCCTTCATTGATGTTGTTGGAATCAACAACTCCAAGCCACCACTTAGTCATAAATGCATACCACATAATCATACTACTAAGTTGTAGTGACCTACTTTATCTACTAATTGTACAACCTGACATTTTACTTATTTAGAAGGCTGTGACTTCCAACCACCAGCCAATTGTTATGTTAGATCATTGTTGAGCTTAAAGACAAATGAAGGTCTAACTCTCTCAACTGCTGGTTAGTGGTTTGGAAAGCAGATGTGTTTTCTCTGTAGTCCTTTCAATGTGAAACTCAATAAATGTTATTATTAGCTTACTCGAATAATGTATTCATTATGACTTCCACAGTGGTGACCCCGACGTGATCTATCAACGAGGTAGGACAATGAACATTTCAAAAGTTCTGATGGAAGTTCAGTTTCATTATTATTTTTTTTGGTGTGTGAAGGCATTTTTGATGTTTCGTGTTGCTCATCAAAATCTTATTCCATACTAACACAAATGACACATGGCTTCATCCGACAATACAGCACCTGTTTCAGTCGATAGAATAAGTGTGAAAGTTCCACCGTTTTGGGCAAATGATCCTGTTTTGTGGTTTGCGCAAATTGAGAATCAATTTGATTTAGCAGGGATCACGCAGGATTCAACTAAATTTAATTATGCAGCAAGCGCCCTTGAACAACGGTACGCCACGACGGTACGCGACATCATCGTCAAGCCCCCAAGCGTAGGTAAATATGAGCTTCTTAGAACTGAGCTCATTCGTCGGTTCTCGCCATCGCCCGAAGCACGTATTAAACAGCTAATTCAACATGAGGTTATGGGTGATGGTAAACCTTCCGAATTTCTGCTTCGCCTACGCATGTTAGCTGGGTCAGAGGTAACAAACAAGGTGTTACGAACATTGTGGTTTGAACGCTTGCCGCCCCGTATGCATGACATTTTGGCTTCATCACCACCTGATGACCTTGATGCACTCGCAGTGATTGCTGACAGAATACATAGAGTAGAGTAGAGTAGAGTAGAGTATTTATTTGCCATTGGATCGGTACAGTGTACATATATAGGCATTGTCAAAACTATGCTAAAACTAGGATAAGCCTAGTGACTAAAATATAATAATATAACAACATACTATACCAATTAAACACAAATAAATATATAGCTATATATACAGATCATCATACATAACGTTGTAACATTCTTACTAGTTGCTAGGTGCAGGTATCATTAAATTAAAATTAAAAGTTAAAAGAGGCCTGCATTAGTTACATTGGTAATTAAGTGAATGCGTAATCATTAGTAAGCCTATAGGCATTCACAAGTGTATTTACTCACTTAGGAATTCTTTAATGGTATAAAAACTTTTAGCAGTAAGGAACATTTTCAAGTGATGTTTAAAAGAGTTCATTGTGGGGCAGGATTTGATTAGGTTTGGGAGCTTATTATAAAGGGTGGAGGCTAAATATTCCGGGCCTTGAGAGAAAAGAGATAAATTGTGGGCCGGACGGTGAATGTGGAGACTGGCCCTAGTGTTGTGGGAGTGCACAGATGCATTAATAGGAAAAGAGGTGACTGTTGGAGCGCACAAACATTGCAGCTGACTGAATAAAGGTGCAAACTAGTGTGAGAACACCGAGCTTTCTAAAGAGATCTCTACATGACTGACGTCTAGAGACTCCAGCTATAATTCTAATGGCTCTCTTTTGGAGAATGAAAATCCTGCTTGCATGAGGGGACGCTCCCCAAAATAGCAGGCCATATGATATGTGGGAGTTGATGTGGTGCAAATAGACTAGTAAAAGTACATGGGGGTGGACAATTTGTTTCAGCTTTCTAATGATGTAACATCCGGATAGGATTTTGTTGGCTACGTGATCACAGTGGGTGGACCAGTCGAGGTTTTCAGAAAGTATTAGGCCTAGGACGTTCACAGAGTTGGCGCGGGGAATGATATTAGATTCTAGACGTACAAGGGGACTGAAATTAGGAGTGTTATTGGACGTATGAAAGTATAGATACATTGTTTTTAAGCGTGATATGGTCAGCTGGTTGCCGCGGCAATAGGACGACATACGGGTTACTTGTTCGTTCATTAAGGGGGGTAGGTCCACAGCTGGTTTAGTTTTAGGGAGGGTAAGTAGTTGGCTGGAGTCATCAGCATATTGGCTGAGGGTCCCATCTAAGAAATCTGATTGGTCATTAACATAAAGAATGTAAGCAACTAAGCAAGTGGGCCCAATATTGAGCCCTGGGGTACACCGTGGCGAATGGGCAGAGGTTTGGAATAAGTTTTATTGATGATTTGACCATTAGTAGTCTTGAGCTCAACTACTTGGGTACGTTCGGACAAAAAGGAAGATAACCAGCTTAGAGCTGTTCCGCGTATACCGAGAGTTTCAAGTTTTGCCAGAAGAATTTTGTGGTTTTATTGTATCAAAGGCCTTAGTCATGTCATAAAATAGTCCCACAGCATGATCACCTTTGTCTAAGGCTGAATAAAGGGGGGAGAGAAAGCTGAAAATGGCAGTGGTGGTGGACTTGTTTCTTAAAAACCCATGCTGGCTTGGAGACAGGCAATTATGATAATTTAGAAATGACATTAAGCGTTCCTGCATAGCATATTCAAATATTTTTGAAAATGAAGAGAGAAGTGAAATTGGTCTGTAATTATTCATATCAGATTTTTTGCCTTTACGTTTGTAGATGGGGATGACTTTGGCTATCTTGAGTTTGGAGGGGAAAATACCATCAGAAAATGATTGATTAATAGTGTACGATAAAGGGTAAGAGATAAGATTTGCACACTTCGATAGGAGAGAGCCTGGCACTTCATCCAGCCCACTGGAATGTTTGGTGCTAAGTTTAGTCAATGCTCTAGCTACTTCTGCGGGTGTGGTGGGATGTAAAAAGATTGAGGAGACGGGTTGAGTTTGGTTTGATTTTCGAGGGTAAGGGTAATTGTTGGTGGTATTTGGGTGTCTGCCTGGGGTGTATGAATTAAGAAAAAAATTGTTAAAGTGCTCACATTGCAGTGATGAGTCAGAAATTACCTTTCCACTTACATTAATCGACAGTTTAGAGTTAAGTATGGGGGCCGTGGTCTGTGACTTAATCATAGACCATGTTGATTTGGCAGTGTTTCTAGAAGAGGAGATAATGGAGTCATTATGATTGAGTTTTGCTTGTCGTATATTTCTAGCATGTTTATTTTTAAGGTTACAATGGAGTTGTTTGCAAATGGGGTCGTGAGGAGACTTTAACTCAAGGTGAAGTGATCTCAGAGCCCGGGCTTCAGATCGGAGTTCCTGTGTAATCCAGGGGTTGGCTTTAGTGTTTTTTATTGGGCGACTAAGTAGGGGGAAAGCAGTGTTAAAATGGTGTAGGAAAGTAGATAGGAAGCACGAAAAAAGTTGGTCCGCATCCCCTGGAACTCTCAGCGACTGCCAAGCTTCCCTACTTAACAGAGTCAGAAAGTAAGAAATGTCCGGACTAAAGGATCGTTTCCTGACACTTATCTTTGGAGCTGCAGGACAAAAATTAGAGGGTGACAGATTAAGAGTAAGTAGATGGTGGTCAGACAAGCCGGGATCGGTTGAGGTCGAGGAGAATAGTGAGGAATGGATTGTTGTAAAAATGTTGTCAATTAGTGAGCTGCTGGTAATTGTAACACGGGTTGGTGTGGCAATTGTTTCGAGGATATTAAAAGAGTGTACTAAATCAAGTAGTTTAGAACGTGATGGCGATGGCGACAGAAGGTCTATATTATAATCGCTGCATAAGACGATGTCAGCATGAGGAAATTTTTTGGTAATGAGGATTAAAACCTCATCGAGCTTAGTCAAAAAAGTGTTAAAATCACCTAGGGGTGAACGGTAGATAGACAGAATAATGATTTGGCGGTCAGGAAGGAGCCAAGAACAAGCAGCACATTCAAAGTCTTTTTCCTTGCAGAATGACTTTATAAAATTAACAGCAGATATGTTCAGATGCGGTTTAGCCAAAATGGCTACCCCACCATGAGAGAACATGTGGCGGCAGAAGATATCCACGTTCACATAGTTCGCGATGCAAAAGGATGAAATTTCATGTGTGGTGAGCCAATGTTCAGAAATGCAGAAGATGTCAGGGGAAAGAGTACTTGTAAGAAGTTCAAACTCTTCTATTTTGTTACGAATGGAACGTACATTAAGAAAAGCAATTATCAAATTAGGATTGGGATGGCTGTGCAATGTCTGGGAGCTGGTTGGCCGGCGTTGAATCGCTGGAACTATGGAGTACTTAGTGGGGATTGGCAGAGGAGAAAAGGGGGATTCTGTACTTTAGTGGAGGTTTTAGTGGGGATCACAACTGCTTTATTGGGCCGAGCTGATCTCGTGGCTATAGGTTCACGTAGGTAAACAGAAGTGAGTGTTACTGGCACCGGCGTTGCGCGCTCCCCCAAGGTCACCGCTTCCGTGGACTCGTGCAGGTCAGCTCCAAGAGTTGCGGGTTGTGGCGGGGTCACCGCTCCCGCGGCCTCGTGCAGGTCGGATCCAGGAGTCACGGACCGCAAAGCTAGCTGCATGGCTGCCTCGACATTCTGCAGCGCGTCCTCTGCCTCGGCCAAAGTCTGCTGCGTCGCCGAACTCGCAGTCGCAGGGGCTGTCACCTCGTGGGCGGCTGGCTGGGTCAGGGGTTGTAGGCCCACCCGCAGAGCTAGCTGCGTGGCTGCCTCGGCCGAAGTCAGCTGCGTCGCACTCGCAGAGGCCTTCTTGTCGGTGTTGATGCTTTAGGTAGGACGCCCATCATTTGGATGCCAGAGCTGTTGAATTCGTTTGATAAGTGTAAGCGTAGTCTCTCACAAGCAGCACTTCTTGCGCACCCTGAGTCTAGAGCAGAGCTTGCAATCGTCGCTGATACCTCTGACAGGTGCATTGGAGCTGCTCTTCACCAGAAAACGGGTTTAGGTGAGATGAGATGGCGCCCACCTCTCCTCGGATAGCGATTGTCGACAGCTATCAAACGCAGTTGGAGGAGTTATCACGACAAATCGCAGCGCTATCCAACAATCAAACTGCACAGCCATCTTGCTCGCATCGATCAAATCGACGTTGCGATCTACCTTCGTCAAACTCACAAAACGCAATACGGCGAACACCAGCAGATGATATGTGTTGGTACCACCGGAAATATGGCGCACAGGCAAGGTCGTGCCGAAAACCATGCAATTTTGATGCAAAAAACTACGTGGGCAGTCAGTAAATGCGGCAGACGACAGCCCAACCTCACGCCGTCTCTTTGTGATAGACATTCTGAGTCAATGTCAGTTTCTGGTCGACACCGGGTCTGATCTGTGTGTGTATCCACGTAAGCTCATCAAGGGACCTCGCGAACGATCAACATACGAGCTTTTCGCGGCTAATGGATCAGTCATAGCGACTTATGGAACCATCAACTTCAACCTCAACTTGGGACTCAAACGCGAGTTCGTCGGGCGTTTCGTCGTTGCCGACGTATCCAGACCAATCATCGGAGTTGACTTCTTATCGTTCTATGACCTACTTGTTGACGCCCGCAATCGAAGGTTAGTTGATAGTGCCTCATCACTTACCGTCGCTGGTAAGTTGTCTACCGACGCTCAAGAACATGTCAAGGCAGTCAGTGGAGGGTCTCGTTACCACGACATCTTGAATGAGTTTCCGGACATTACAAAGCCATCAGGTATTTTGCGTGACATTAAACACGGGACCATGCATCATATTCACACGACACCTGGACATCCAACATCTTGCAAGCCTCGACGTCTGGCACCTGACCGTCTGCAGATTGCCAAGACCGAATTTGATATGATGCTCAAAACAGGTGTCGCAAGGCGTTCATCTAGCAGCTGGTCTGCTGCCCTTCACCTCGTTCCAAAGAAGGAAAATCAGTGGAGGCCATGCGGCGACTACAGACCTTTGAACGATAGGACAATTCCAGACAGGTATCCGGTTCCCCACATACAAGATTTTGCTCAGTCGCTTGCTGGGAAGTCCGTGTTCTCGACCATAGATTTAGTCCGGGCTTACAATCAGATTCCAGTTGCTCCAAACGATATACCAAAGACTGCCATAACGACTCCGTTTGGCCTATTTGAATTTCCTTATATGAGTTTTGGTTTACGGAACGCCGCCCAAACATTTCAGAGGTTCATCGACGAAGCCATTCGAGACCTAGATTTCGTCTATGCCTACATCGATGACATTCTTATCGCTTCAACGTCACCGGAAGAACACGAGAAACACCTACGCCTACTCTTTGCACGCTTATCAGAGTACGGTGTCCTGATAAACACTTCAAAATGCATTTTCGGTGTTTCCGAGGTGAATTTCCTTGGTCACACCGTCAACGCCAGTGGGACACGACCTCTCGAAGATAAGGTCGATGCTATCGTTTGTTTTCCACAACCCAGCAACATTAGGCAACTACGACAGTTTCTTGGGATGATAAATTTCTATCGTCGATTCATGCCATCTGCAGCCCGGCTTCAGGCACCCCTCAACGACCTTCTTGTTGGTTCTGATGCTTTAAGTAAGATGCCCATCGTTTGGACGCCAGAGCTGTTGAACACGTTTGATAAGTGTAAGCGTAGTCTCTCACAAGCAGCACTTCTTGCGCACCCTGACTCTAGAGCAGAGCTTGCAATCGTCGCTGATGCCTCTGACAGGTGCATT
Source organism: Sweltsa coloradensis (assembly GCA_024449915.1). Taxonomy (NCBI): domain Eukaryota; kingdom Metazoa; phylum Arthropoda; class Insecta; order Plecoptera; family Chloroperlidae; genus Sweltsa; species Sweltsa coloradensis. Next base: position 286,725 of record JAMZAV010001662.1, on the reverse strand, counting down.
GGAGCTGCTCTTCACCAGAAAACGGGTTTAGGTTGGCAACCACTAGCGTTTTTCTCGCGAAAGCTGAATATGGCGCAACGCAATTATGGCGCATACGATCGTGAGCTCTTCGCAGTCTACGAGGCAATCCGGTACTTCCGTCATATGGTGGAAGCCAGGACGTTCGCAATCTACACCGACCACAAGCCATTGATATTTGCGTTCAAGCAAAAGTCTGACAAGTGTTCCCCGCGGCAATTTCGTTACCTTGACTACATTGGACAATTTTCAACAGACATTCGGCATGTTCCCGGTACGGAAAATGTCGTTGCGGATGCTCTGTCCAGGGTGGAAGCGATCTCGGCCTCTGTGAGTAATGAGACAATTGCCCAAGCCCAAGTGAACGATCCCGAACTCCAAGCGTTCCTCCATTCTGACACTGCACTCGAACTGAAACGTCGGAGCCTTGTTGACACAGACCTTACGATATACTGTGACACATCCACGTCAATAGACCGACCTTTCGTGCCAGTTACTCTCCGACGCCAGGTGTTTGACAGTCTTCATAGTCTGTCCCATCCCGGTGTTGCTGCCTCAGTCCGTCTTGTCTCAAGGACCTACGTCTGGCCTTCGATAAAGAAAGACTGCAAGGAGTGGGCAAGGGCCTGCATAGCGTGTCAGAGATCAAAGGTCACACGACACGTCTCGACACCTGTTGAACATTTCAACGCTCCAGACGCTCGTTTTGACCATATCCACATCGATCTGGTGGGTCCTCTTCCTGAGTCATCTGGATTTCGTTACCTGCTTACATGCGTAGATCGATTTAACTCGTTGTCCGGAAGCAATTCCTTTATCCGACATCACTGCGGATATAGTTGCTTCTGCCCTCATCACAGGCTGGATATCGCGTTTTGGGACGCCCCTTCGGATCACTACCGATCAAGGCCGGCAGTTTGAGTCAGCCCTTTTCAGGTCTCTAAACCACCTGTTAGGCACTACTCTCATCCGAACTACAGCGTACCACCCTGCCGCCAATGGCATGGTCGAACGCCTCCATCGCCAGCTCAAGGCCGCACTCAAATGCCATGAAGAGGATCGCTGGACCGATAACTTGCCATGGGTCATGTTGGGCATTCGATCAGCATGGAAAGAGGATATAAAAGCTACATCTGCCGAGTTGGTGTACGGAACTACTCTCAGACTTCCAGGAGAATATTTGTCGCCTCCGACGTCAACGCCAGACAGCACATCAGAGTACGTCAGCCGACTTCGCCAACGACTCCAGATGCTCCGACCGACACGCCCTACCCGACACGGGCAAAAAGAAGTATTTGTGTTCAAGGACCTCGCAACATGTTCCCACGTTTACGTGCGCCATGACGCTGTCCGAACTCCGCTTCAGCAACCGTATGACGGTCCATACGAAATCATAGCAAGGCACGAGAAGTATTTCACTATTCTGCGTATAGGGAAAAGAGTGGTAGTATCCATAGATCGGTTGAAGCCTGCCTTCATTCTTGACAGCACAGCTCCTGATACCGCACAACCATCGACCAAACCGTTCAATCTAATCGACCGAACATCAAGCACTTCCCGGCTACCTAGGATAGTACCTGCCTCCGTTGTCCGCAACAATTTTGGATCAACATCCGCCAATCCGTCTTTGGTCGAGACTTATGCTGCCGTCACTGCTACCCCACCACTAGTCACGACACGAGCAGGATGTCGCGTGTGCGCACCGGCTCGCCTCGGCACATAGAGATTTCTTTCCCATCGCTACGCTCGTTCACTGGAGGGGGGGTCCTGTAGTGACCTACTTTATCTACTAATTGTACAACCTGACATTTTACTTATTTAGAAGGCTGTGACTTCCAACCACCAGCCAATTGTTATGTTAGATCATTGTTGAGCTTAAAGACAAATGAAGGTCTAACTCTCTCAACTGCTGGTTTGGAAAGCAGATGTGTTTTCTCTGTAGTCCTTTCAATGTGAAACTCAATAAATGTTATTATTAGCTTACTCAAATACTAATGTATTCATTATGACTTCCACAAAGTTGCTTGTGACCTGATTTTCACTATTTGAACTTCTTTGTAGTTATTCGAATTGGATGTTAAGAAACATTTGACATTATTGCAATCAATCGGAATCGAGCAATGTTTTTCTCTAGTGTGGGGTACCCTTATAGCATTTTCAAACTGATCACTCAAACATGTTTCTACCTCCATGGATGTTCTTACATAGATAAAAAATGTTACCCCATGAATATTTGTATTGCAAAATTCAAACATATCTTTTAGAGTCAAAATTTCATTGTCTTTTGTTCTCTGTAAGCTGGCTTTAGAAACTAGATGTTTTTACAGTTTATCCTATGCCGTCACATGGTCATTTCCCATGTGACATTAAAAAAGTGTCACCGGGCTTCTTGAAGCCAAAATCAGCTTGATGATTGCAACAGTTAGAGAATATTTATTTTATACTGTACTTTTTCCTGGCTTGCTGCCCCATCGACAAAACAAAAGTTTAAAATATTCAGAGCTATTTTTTAATTTCTGGTAGAAGGTGTTTTTGAAAGGTATACACTGCTGGAGTGGCGTGCACTAAATGGTCACTTATTGATTGCAATAATGTAAAATGTTTCTTAACATCCAAATCAAATAACTACGAAGAAATTCAAATAGTAAGAATCAAGTCAAACAAACAACTTAGTAAATGATTATGTGACATGCATTTATGACTAATTGATGGCTTGGAGTTGTTGAGTCCAAAGACATCAATGAAGGAGACAACTTTGTACACTTCTTCCCAGCACAGCCTTCAAGTTTTGAAAGGAGGATAAGTCATGGGTCACTAATGAAAACATATTATGGATTCTTTCTCCGTTCAAGCTATTGACGGCAACTGCTCGAGTGCATAACATTAATGAAGACCTCAGTCACGAACTTAAGAAGAAGACCTTCATGCAACACACCTAAATAAATAATTGTTGTGTTTGATAATGGTTAAGACTGACAACAATTTGGATTCTTCAGTCGGTCCAGTGAAAAAAGGAACGTAGGCTGTGTAATTTGCCTATATTCAACTAGCCACTGACAGGATATATTTTCATGTAACGCCTGTGCTGTGCAAGTAAAACATTAAATCTACAACTATTGACTGATTTTTTCATTATCAACAAATTAGAAATTAATGTATGGCAGCAATGCACCAATATGTACTTGCTAATACATAGCAAGCAGGGTAATTTTTGGGCAACTTCAGTGTGATGTAACTTCCAAACGAAGGAAAACACATTCTCCAAATTTTAACTGCATCTTTAACAGGTTCATAACTTTTCATGACAAAAATTTCAGATTTTTAAATGGTCCCCCACTGGAGTTACGAGGGCCCAAAAACGGTAAATTTTCAAATTTTGACATTTTTGAAAGCTTGTAACAGCTAAAGGGTTTTAAAACACACAACTTTTATCTTACACACATTTAATATGGTACCCAAATATACTGTAAAAAAAAAAAATGGGCATTGTAATCACAACCCTTCTATGAGAAAACTTATTGCAAAAGTTGCAAAAATCGTACATTTGCGTCAAAACTTTGTAGGCCTACTAATCGTACTCATAGATGTTAAGTAGTAAGGTTATAAAAATATATGTCAAATGAAAGCTCAGTTTGTGACGATTAATTTGGTGTATGTTCCATCCTCCTACGACTTGTACTTTCCGAGTTATTCCAATTACCGGTACTCCTTAACCTTTTGAAAAGTGAGTTCAAAATTGGGGTTTGCCACCCCTAAAGTGAGTTTTTTCCCGTATTTTAGAATCCAAGGGAAAAATTCTTAATGAGATTAATAATCAATATTTTCTTGTGTAGTAAATGTTTATTTGCACACAATATTCATAATATTTTCCGAGATTTCGTCTACATTCATATCTACGCGCCTTACCATAGCTACCGATAACACTTGTTGCTACCTACTAGCACGCACTAGGCCTGCCTTCACACGCACCGGCAACACACGTATTCACAACAACATGCGGTACTTGTTCATTAACGGGACCCCCCTCAATTTTTTGTTAATTGGTCCCCCCATCGTCGTTTTTTACTTATTTCTGTTTACAATAAATATTTACAGTTTGCGAGGAGTTGAATATGACTCTGACAGTGAACTTGACTCACACGTTCAACGTGACTCAGGGGAGTACAGTCTATTGGAACGCGTAGGCCTACATGAGAGCAGTCGTCGCCGTGCAGCTGACATTGACGTTCACGGACACCAAATGAACCTTCAAAACCTTTAACGTCGCTATTTTAAACGAAAGTATTTTTCCATTGACAGTCCTTTATATTAAAAATAGCGACGTTAAAGGTTTTGTAGGTGGAGTATGTTGGCGTAGGCCGTGTCACTCCTGGCGCAAAGTATGTATAGACTATGTAGATTCATTACTTTTTAGACTGTGGCATGTGTTTTCAGGCATAGGCCCTAATTTATGATATATCAAATTCTCTGTTGTAGGCCTATAATAGGCCTAGGCCTTTGCTCTAGCCAGAATGTGTTTTCGAATTGACTTGACCGAAAGAATCTGCATCAAAGCGATCGCATGTGGGCCTAAACATGGCCTAGAATAGTCGAAATCGCGTTACTGCACCAAAAAGTCTAGTAAACCCTAGGCCTGAAGAAGAGGGGGAGGGGCTTACAAGATTCATGTTGCCGTCTTTCTACGCAGTCATGAAGAAAATTGTTAGCAAATAAAATACACTAGGAAGCTTTGCAAACGCTTTTTTTAGTCGCGTTGATGGATGAGCTTTTTAATTATAAAATGTTAATAGTATTAATTTAAAATAATAAAAACATAGGCCTACTAACACGGCCCATACAAAGCAATCATTAGGTCTGTTGGATCTTTGATTGTTTGTAACAAGGCTGTGAGTAAGGTATAAAATCTCCTGTGAAGTTTTCATACAAGGCTGTGAGAAAGATCTAAAATCTATATTTTCGTGCTATTTGGGCGGATTCTGACCAAACGGGTGGGGCAACAACGTTCATATTTCACATGGACATTAAGGTAAGGGTGATGTATTGACTTTTGAAAGAAAAAGTTGAAAAAGTTAGCCAGAATCTATAGAAATAAAGGTTTTAATTTGCGTTTTTTGAGGTGTTAAATATTAAAACTTTTATTTCTATAGAATCTGGCTAACTTTTTCAACTTTTTCTTTCAAACGTCAATACATCACCCCTACCTTAATGTGCATGTGAAATATGAACATTGTAGCCCCACCCGTTTGGTCAGAATCGGCCCAAATGTCACGAAAATATCGCACTAAAAATCGAAAAAAATCGTAAAAGTACGATATTCATCAGAAATATTATTTCGATTGTACAAAAACCTAACAAGTCTAAGTTCAGAGATTTCGAAGGTCCCCTCAAATTTTCATCAAGATCGCATATGCCGTTTGCCCGGTAGAGAGCTAACAAACAGACAGAAAAACATACAAAAAAAAACAAACAAAAAAACACCCGAGCTAAATTTTTTGGGGGGTCGGTGAAATTGAAGTCTTCACTTCGCTCATCCAAAAAACCTTCAACGTTTCTATTTTAAATAGGCCCTATACTAAATGACTTTCAAAAAACCTTGTGTTGCATCAAATTATAATTTTGCATCAACAAACACGTCATTGCAGTCAGGTTGTCAGAACAGGAATGGGGGCCGCCTCGCCGAATCCGCCGATCCCGCGAAAGATTCGGATACCTTCGATTATTTCCGCAGATCTTTGTTTTTGCTACGGACGATTTGTTATTGTTAATTTGTCCGTAGCCTACGGTTACACGTAGATATTATCATCGATCGATAATGCAGTTTACAGGGCGATATAAATCATGGCACAGAGAGTTGACCACGCGATGTCGGCGAAGGAGGTATCTCAGTGTTCTCCCCAGAAAAAAATGTTCACTGGGTATTCCATAAACATTGCCGGGTACTATATTCATAGGGTAGGGACAAAATAGCGGGGGTCCGGGGGCTTGCCCCGGAAAAATTTTGAGATCCTAGATTTGATTTGGTGAGTTTTAGAGGTTTTTGAAGCCTTTTTAAAGTAGCTTACTTTAGCTGGTTTTGTGGTAAGAACATTTCAAATTTGATTGAAATTATAGTCTAGACCTAAATTATAATTATTTTCTCCTTTGTATCCCTTGTAAAAGTGATCCTACAACTTGAAACATTGTTGTATTTGATAACTTTATTTGTATTATTACCCTACTTTATAATTTGCCCTAGCAATCAATAAAATTGGAAAATTGATAAAATAAAATTGTTCACTTGTGTGTGCTCCTTGTGTGCAGTGAATGTTCACGATCATAGCGATGATTGCCATTTTGCCGTAACTTATGTGTTTCGTTCAAATGCATTCCTTGTCGTGTTCTATATCAGCGAGATTAGCCTCCACGATTTTGTTTACAATCCGCGCTGCAGTTATCTCGCGTTTGAGTCAACACAGACTGACCGGAATGATGCGTAATTCGTAGCGTAGGAAAGGAATGTGCGAGAGATCTGGTTGGAGCGGAGAAGAGAGGGGAGCGCGGGGAGGTGTCAAACTACAGCTGACAAAACAAAACCACGCTCGCTGAATGAAATGTGATGCGTCAGTCGATGTTTGTTAAAGGTGAAAAAAACCGAGCACCACCACCGGCACCACCCAAGCCTGCATGTGAGCCTGGGCCCTGGCCGGACAGCGAGCGAGTTGTATTTCTCTCTCTCACTCTCTCCCTCTCTCTGCAGTGAGAGACGTACGTCAACTCGTACGCCAAGTCAAGTGAATATCAGTCACACGTTATTTTGATGTTTTGTCTAACAACATTCACACGAATGCAATCAGCTACATTTAACATTTTCTACGTTACATATTCCAGACGTAAGAAGAACAACATTTTGTAGGTTGATCTATAATGAATGTTGTGTGATGTGTGTCCGTGTCACGTGTTGCCTTGCCTAGCACGTGCGTCGCGCGCATCGCCGGATTACCGAGCCCTCCCGACTGCAGCCGATCGTGCTTCGGCCCAGTCAGCTGTACCGGGTGCACCCCATGCGATGCACTGCTGTCCATAGAGAAATAAAGCAGCTGCTGTCTGTCCGTGACATTCACTTGAACTGGACTATTGGCGCACAGTGCCAGTGCCAGGCACCAGTGCTTCTCTGTGGGTGCTCGCTGACCGCACTCAAACCCCCCTCACATAAAGTCTTGACATAGTGGATGGAGGTGTGAATGTGATAATTTTGAACAAAAATACTATAATTGGCGGCAGATATGTTTGCCGGGCGGTAGCTAAAAATAGCCGGGCGGGCCGCCCGGCTAACCGGCTCTGGGGAGAACACTGTATCTTCCAGACCTCTGACCGAAAAACCGAAAAAAAAACCGAAAAATTACCAATTGTGTTTGTACAGCCGGGGTGGCTGTACAAACACAATTGGTCATTTTTCGGTTGGTGCGGTCCAACTTTTTGAAACACTTTTTCACCATAAAAAACAATCAGAAACCACGTCAAATGAGAAATAAATTAACAAAAACTCATTATTAACGATTTATTAATACTAATCACTCTGAAAATGATACCAATTAATAATGAACACAGATTGAACACAGACACTCGCTCATTTCACTGTCCTTGGTTTGCCCTGTTTGCTATTTATGTCTTGATTTTACTTACCACCAAACCAATCCTTTTCACTAAAATACTCCACACATACACACTAAGGTTCCCAACTGTGGAAAGTACAATTCCGGGACCGAAGTATGCTTATAAAGGCACTGCGTAGTGAATGCACCCGAAGGGCCGCCGGAGGTCTTTTCGCCAAAGGCGCAAATTTTTTTGAACATCTTAGTCCCTGAGAGTGCTTTTTTGCACTTTTATGATAATGATAAATATATCTAACAATTAAAGAGTCTGCAAATGTGGGAGGTGCTAAGGAGCAACTATCAAACAAGCAAAGGGAAAACACAAAAAGCAATAGGACAGTATTATATATATTTTATTGATTTTGATTTATAAATAATTGGATGAGCGAAGCAAAGATTCCATTTCACTACACTGGAGAAAAAAATTCGGAATGTTTTTTTTTCTTTCTTTTTGTATTTTTGTCTGTCTGATAACACAATTCCGGCTAAACCGATTCTCCAATTGCGATGAAATTTTCTGGAGGCATTTGAAATCTCTGAACTTAGAAATGCCACGTTTTAGAGCGCAATCGAAAAATTATTTCTCGTGAAAATCGCAATTTTACGATTTTTTTCGTTTTTAAACAAAATTCTTCGACTTAGGCCTATAACACCTACATGATTTATCCGATTGTATAATTTTTTCACAGAACCTTAATGTTATGAATTAGGCCTAATATATTTGTGTGAAATTTGAGCGCAATCGAAAAATTATTTCTCATGAAAATGCAATTTTACGATTTTTTCTGTTTTTAAAATTTTCCGACTTAGGCCTATAACACCTACATGCTTTGTCCGATTGTATGATTTTTTCACAGAACCTTAATTTTATGAAATAATATATTTGGTGAAATTTGAGCGTACAGTAGGCCTAATAAAAAATTTTTTTCTCATGAAAATTGCAATTTTACGCTTTTTTCGTTTTAAAAAAATACGCTCATCCACCAACGCGCCTGAAAAAGCGTTTGCAAAGCTTCCTAGTAGTAAAAATAATGAATGATAGCTTCCGTGAAATACAAAGTGTGAACACGACACCGCACTGCACCAGCACAAACACTAGCACTGTTCTCTTCACAGCGAGGCAGTCTGGAAAAGTGTGGCTGGAGGTGAGGGGAGTCTGGAGAGGAGCCTGCGGTCGGGCGCTCTATTGAAATTCCGGGACATTGACCGTCCCGGAACCAATTTTATTTCAACCGGGACCACCACACTCATTCCTGGTCTGTCCCGGAGAAACCGGGACGGTTGGGAACCCTAAGCACACACACATTTGGCTTGTAAACAAATGAAAATTATGTCCACTTTGCAGGTGCATTGTTGACGACACCTTTCCAAAATGAATTTTGGCCGTAAGACTCCCAGCATGGGAACCCCGTCGATATACTCTCACGTCACGAGCCGCTCAACAGCTAACCTGAAGAGCGCCCGGTCGATGAGGTCCATTAGAATACCCTGGTATCAACGTCCACTCGTACAAGACGCCATTATCCTTGACATACAGAGGGCAGCACTGTTCACTGGTTTCTACTCCATGGTGAGTTGTCGTTCGGTTGATGTAGGACTTAAGTAATGCCTATTAATTTAAGTTTATATAGGGCCATAGGCCCTACCCAATGCTACTTAATTAGCCCTACTAAAATGACACCTGACAATTGTCTTCCAGCTGCTGAGTGTGTTCACGATCGTAACGGCCATGTTTGACATCTACTGCTTGGCAGAGGCAACACCAGGCTCCGTCCACTACGGTTACTACATCATCAGCTTCGAGTTTGTCTACGTCGGGAACATGCACGGTTAGTTACGCCGGTTCGAACCAAAAAAAACAATAAAAACAATATTTTTACTCAACCGAAAACCGTTAAATAAAGTGCCTGGACCCTTGTTCTGTTAATATTTGACAGCTTCTCATGTCGAATTTCGAAATGAGAAGTGCCAACTGCAATTCTGTTTGATTAAAAATGGCCGTCTCTATCTAAATCCCGTTTGAATAATTCGACAACTCCTCTCCAAAATATTTCCAATTGAAATCTAAACTGCCTTCTCTACATTTTGAAAATACTTTGCGTAGGCCTTATTTTGACTGTCAACAGGTTCATAGACTGAAACAACGATTGATAGTAGGCCTACTAATAACAAACTAGGCCTACATAACCACACTTTTTATTTTTACCGCGCTTTTGAATTCCAGTCTTCTGATTGGCTAATAGATTCAGACCTGGGTAGGGCCTAAGTTACTTTTGGAAAGTAATGAAATTACATTACTCATTACTTTAGCCATAGGCCTAATGTAACTAAATTAGGCTACTATTTACGTAGAACTACTTTTCCAAAAAAAGTTTAATGAAATTACATTAGGTACTCATTACTTTAGCCATAGGCCTCAGGGGCGTAGCGAGGGGGGGGGGATCAGGGTGTTCGATCCCCCCCCGAAATCAAAAAAAAAATAAAATGTTTATTCTCTACACAAAGGCAAAAGGCAATTGTACTCTTTGAGATGAGTGCTCCAATATGTACATTATTACTAACATTTTAAAGTTGTTTTACAAAATGAAGAAGTCACAATAATGTATTAGTTTTTCTACCCAGGGTAGATGTAAACAAAGTGTGTCTTAGCATTCCGCCTTCAGATTCAGGTTATTCTGCAAATCAATGCAGTTTCGTCTAAGCAGGTCAGTAACCGCTCCTTTGTGTAAGGCAAGGGTAGGAGTAGTGGGCCAGTGGCCTAGTTAGGGGTAGGCCTCTTGTTTTGTCAGCGAGATGGGCAATTGTGACTTAGAGACAGTTGTCGAGTCCGTGCCTGTCAGAGAAGACGTGTATTATTTCTGTCATCGCGTGTAGTAGTTGTATCCGAATCCTGTGTGTGTTCTATGAATTGTGTTTTTAATTAGTGCGGCATATGCATAAAATATTTACTTATGTAGTGTGTACATGACAGTGTGTGATCATTGCGATGTTATCTGATAAGTGACTGATACTATTTCAACATGAATAAGGGTAAAAATAGTAAAATAAGCGACTTTTTCAGTAAAAGGCACAAATTAGACAATGTGACTGTCGATGACACAGACAGTGCTAACGTCACCATAACAATAGCCGATAATAACACTCAAACAGATGTTACTGAGCGGGAGAGAAGCAGCCCTTCAGAGGGAAGTTGTAATAAAGAATGTGAAACAAATGAAAGTAACGCTCAAGTATCGGGTCATTTACTTGACGTTGGTAATTACGTGGATGTTAAAAGTAATGTCATATCCGACGAATTAAAATGTTCGCTACTGAAAACCGCGTGGTCGCCACCTGAGTTTTATAAATTTCCTGTCGGCTTACGAAATTTGAAATTTCAAAGATCGTGGTTAGCAGAATTTCCGTGGCTTTCATATTCGGAAGTAAAGGAGGGAGCGTTTTGCCGAATGTGCGTTTTGTTTTTAAATTCAAACACGGACGTGGGAAAAGGGGACCACCAACGCTTGGGAGCATTAGTGACCCGTCCGCATCAACGTTGGAAAAAAGCCAAAGAAGAATTTAGGCGTCATGAATCCACAGTTTACCATAAAAAATGTGCAACTTATGCAGTTAATCTTGTTGCTGTGCACGAGAAAAGAATTGAGAGTGTCGATGTACAAATTGATTTGGCCCGAAAATTGCAAATAGAAGATAACCGAAAAAAACTAACGCCTATCATAAAAACCATAATTCTTTGTGGTAGACAAGGAATTGCCTTGCGAGGTCACAACGACTCTGGACCCCTTTCACTAAATGAACCAACAGAGAACGATGGAAATTTCCGAGCTCTGTTGCGATATCGCATTGAAAGCGGGGATAACATCCTGAAAAATCATCTTGAGACCAGCGCTTTAAATGCCACATATATCAGTCCACAAATTCAGAATACTGTTATTGAAGGATGTGAACACGTGATTGTGAACGAGTTGGTAGCCCGAGTGAACAAAGCAAGAGTTTTTAGTGTTCTGGCAGATGAAACCACTGATGTATCAGGAATAGAACAATTTTCCCTTTGTGTTCGGTACGTGCATCACGATGAGCTGAACTCAGACTTTGTACTTCGTGAAGATTTCCTCAAGTTCGTTCCCGTTTATGATCTCAGGGGTGCTGCGTTGGCTACAACACTGATTCATAATATTCAACAAGTTGGGCTTGATCCCCGAAACATGAGGGGGCAAGGGTATGACGGTGCCGCAGCAATGAGTGGGCGTTTCAATGGCTGCCAGGCCGTAGTTAAAGAAAAATATCCGTCAGCACTGTACGTACACTGCGCGAATCATTGTTTGAACTTGGCGCTATCCCATTCATGCAATATCCCTATAATTCGAAACTGCATTGGGACAGTCAAAGAAATAATTTCTTTTTTCCGCGTGTCTGCCAAACGCGAAGCTGTGTTGAAGCGAATGGTGAGAGAGGAGAACGAAAATGCCAAAAGAACACGCCTTCTGAAATTTTGTGAGACTCGTTGGGTTGAACATCAGGATGCCTTGTTTTTATTTAATGATTTGTATGATCCGATTTGCAATGCTTTGCAAGAAATTCAAAACTTCCCTGATGACACTGATACATCCTCAAAGGCCTTCAGACACCTAACTGCAGTACAAAACATTACTTTCATCATTGCTCTCGGTGTAACTTGTCAAGTGTTTGGCCTCACGTACAATCTGTCAAAAGCATTACAACTCAAGCAATGTGATCTTGCAAGTTGCGTCAATCAAGCAGAACATTTGGAAAGTGAAATCCAAGGACTAAGAACTGAAGCGGAAACAAAATTTAGTGCTATATACCTGAAAGCTACTGAGCGCTCTGAAAAGAATGGCATTTCCATTGTTTTACCCAGAAAAATTGGAAAACAGGTGCATCGAGATAACTACCCTTCAAATGACCCAGAGGTTTATTACCGGCAATCTATTTACATCCCGTTTTTGGATCATATGTCAGAACAAATTCACAACCGATTTCTCAACCACAAAGCAGTGCTTCAACAAATTCAAATCCTTCTTCCCAAAAATTGTGTTACGGTCAGTAGTGAGGAAATAGAAGATGGTATTAACATTTTCATAGATCAATGGCATGAGGACATTAATCACCCATTGTCAACCATCAAGGGAGAGTTTCTCATGTGGAGGCGAAGGTGGTTAGACACCGAAGTAAGTGATCGAAATCTTGACTTCCTCGAATCACTTAACAAGTGTAACATTCAGCTATTTCCGACGATCCACAAATTAATTAAAATTGCGGCAACATTGCCTGTGTCCGTTGCGTCGAGCGAGAGGTCGTTTTCAACGCTGAGAAGATTAAAAACATACCTAAGGAACACTGTTTCTCAAGCTCGTTTGAACGGATTAGCCCTGTTATCTGTTCACCGTGATGTGGATGTCTCCATAGACAAGGTGCTCGATCACATGGCGAAATCACCTAGACGTTTGCAGCTAGCAGTTTAAGGTAAGAAGTATTTTTATGGGCCGAATTATGAACAGCTAATAAAAAGTTAGTAGCTAATAAATCGCTATTCGGCGTATTTCAAGGTTTCTGATTGGTGGTTGTCATGGTGAAAACAAGTTAATAGCTACTCAATTTTTAATAGCTGTTCATAATACCGGGCCTTAGTGTTTATATCAAAGGGTTCTAAACCTACAGTTAGCTTGTGTATTAGCGGTTATATATGTATATTTCACCATTATTTGTGATACAATATTTTCGCCTTAAAACTCGTTTTAGGCCTCTAAAATTAACAGTCATCAAAAAAAAATTTCGCCAAAGGCGAAATAGCCTCCGGCGGCTGGGGCTTTGCCCCAGACCCCAGCTGGTCCACGCCACCTCGTTTTCGGGCATAATCATCCCCCCCCGAAACAAAATCCTGGCTACGCCCCTGATAGGCCTAATGGGAATGTAACTAAATTACTATCTAGAGGCCTAGTTACTTTTCCAAAAAAGTAATGAAATTACGTTACTTTTATGAAAAAAAGGAGGCCTAGTGAAATTTCTTTCAAAAATTACTTTTTAATTTAAAATGTATCAGACGAGCGGACGAGTATGACGCAAGTGCTTTGTCTGCCGATGGTGGGTCTCAGACAGAGTGTTATCCACGCCCACACTTTAAAACAAGCGGAGGCCTATCACAGATCAGATCAGTGAGGCCTATATACGCGCTTCACTTTTCTGTCTGTCTTAATTAAACGAGTCGATATTTTGTAGATATCGACGTATAGGTGTGTAGTAAATAGTTGATTATGCAGATGACATCTATCGTCAAAATGTTGTAACTACACTACAAGTGTAACAATTCGACTATCGATTTATTTGACACAGACTTGAATGTTTGATGTCAAGTAGATAATTACGTCGTCAACGGCGCTCGTCATAGCGGTAAACAGAATATAGAGTAGGCGTGGCAATTGTGTACAGTACAAGCGATACGTAGAAAGGCAGTAGGCACACTGGCGCAGTGACTGATATTTGATACACAAGGCACGGGCCGAGCGGCAAAGGTAACGCGTTACTAACGCCAAATTACAATGATAAAAGTAGTGAAATTACTCTTCCGTTACATTGAGATAATTGTAATTAAATTACTGGCACGTTACTGTAAAAAGTAATTTTGTTACAGTAACGCGTTACTTCCGTTACGTTACTACCCAGGTCTGAATAGATTTCACAATTCGAATACAATAGGCCTATTCGAGTACAAGATTGATTTCAAATTTCTATCAGAATCGCAAAGTCGAAAGATCTCACTTTTCAGTGAAATGAGACGCTTCGAAAAAAGTGATTGAGAAGTTGTCGAATTTTAACAAAATAGGCCTAAGGGTCCTGAACCAAATTTAGGAATTTCATTTTATTTCGCTTCAGGGCAGTTTCGGATCGCAAAGTCTCAAAATCGCGAAATCGTGAAAATTGCATAAAAAAGGGGGTCGGGGGGGGGGGGGGAAGCGACTTTTCCTTTTACAAATCCAGCCCATACCTTCTTTTGTAATGCACCTTCCAACCATGTTCGTCACCTTTGTTAGGACATACAACTACCTCAACGTGTTGTTGACAATGGAAAGGGATATGCATGCCTAATTAGTAATTAGAAAGTAAGTATATATATATGCAGACATTGTATTTTCGGGTAGTCCGTGTGGTTTTATTATTAGTTCCAACGTTTCGGGCAGTTCTCCCTGCCCATCTTCAAGGAAATTTAAAACATAAAACAATATCAAAAACAAACAAAACCGGAACGTTGGAACTAATAATAAAACCACACGGACTACCCGAAAATACAATGTCTGCATATTCAATCCGTGAAAGTCTGCGATATAACATATATATATATATATATATATATATATATATATATATATTACAATATATATATATATATAAAATATATATATATATATAAATATGGATTGTTGTAGGTTTTCGCGGCCCGTCATAGGATAAAAACAAGGATCTTGGGTAAAACCGCGTCGAAAATAAGATGAACCAGGGCAGAACCTGGGCGTCCACCGACGTTTCGTCTGTACTACGTCAGACATTTTCAAGGTTGACTGTGACTCTACGGAGGTTGGAGTCACAGTGGTTGGCAAGCACGCAGCGCCCGCCTTATATAGCCTCGGCTGAAGGTGCGGGGCGGCGAGGTCATATCGTGAAAAGGTGCGGGGCGGCGATGTCATATCGATAAAATATATACGGATGGTGGCAATTGAGAAACAAAATAGCACAGCTTACTGTAGTGAAACCTTTTTAGTCCGGCTTCTTGTCATAGGGCCTGATTGGTTGTCTTTTGAAATGTTATTCGTGCTTGGAATTATGGAATCTGAAATTTGCACCACCTCTGAGGGATTTGGCTGAATAGGTCTACGGACTACATTTCGAGGCATGAGTGCAGGTTTCCAAGCAAGAGGGAGGCTCTGGCTATCATCTCTTTTGTTCATGTTATTCAGCCGTTTCTCAATTTCCACAGATTCACGGATAATACGTGGCTTGAGCTGTTGTACAGGACAAATAGTTTTTGTTTTTGTCAAAATCTATCACATGCGAGTAAGCTTTAGCATGTTGAGCCAGGGCTGATTTCTTGTCACCTGTTTTCACAGCATTAGAGTGTTCATTTATCCTCACTGCTATGCGTCTGCCTGTTTGGCCTATGTACGTTTGATCGCAGTCGCCACAGGGAACCTCATAAACTCCTCTTTCTTCCAGATGAACAGAGTCCTTTGCACTTCTCAAAAAGGAGCTGATTTTCCTGTCAGTGGAGAAAATGGTTTCGAAGTTCTTACGATTGAGGATTCTACCTATGACGTCTGTGGTACCCTTGACATACGGAAGAAAAGCTTTTGACCGTGGTTTCTCCTTGTCCTCAAGAAATCTGGGGATGATACTGAGGACAAGGAGAAACCACGGTCAAAAGCTTTTCTTCCGTATGTCAAGGGTACCACAGAAGTCATAGGTAGAATCCTCAATCGTAAGAACATCGAAACCATTTTCTCCACTGACAGGAAAATCAGCTCCTTTTTGAGAAGTGTAAAGGACTCTGTTCATCTCGAAGAAAGAGGGATTTATGAGGTTCCCTGTGGCGACTGCGATCAAACGTTCATAGGCCAAACAGGCAGACGCATAGCAGTGAGGATAAATGAACACTCTAATGCTGTGAAAACAGGTGACAAGAAATCAGCCCTGGCTCAACATGCTAAAGCTTACTCGCATGTGATAGATTTTGACAAAACAAAAACTATTTGTCCTGTACAACAGCTCAAGCCACGTATTATCCGTGAATCTGTGGAAATTGAGAAACGGCCGAATAACATGAACAAGATGATAGCCAGAGCCTCCCTCTTGCTTGGAAACCTGCACTCATGCCTCGAAATGTAGTCCGTAGACCTATTCAGCCAAATCCCTCAGAGGTGGTGCAAATTTCAGATTCCATAATTCCAAGCACGAATAACATTTCAAAAGACAACCAATCAGGCCCTATGACAAGAAGCCGGACTTAAAAGGTTTCACTACAGTAAGCTGTGCTATTTTGTTTCTCAATTGCCACCATCCGTATATATTTTATCGATATGACATCGCCGCCCCGCACCTTTTCACGATATGACCTCGCCGCCCCGCACCTATTTTCTATATAACCTCGCCGCCCCGCACCTTCAGCCGAGGCTATATAAGGCGGGCGCTGCGTGCTTGCCAACCACTGTGACTCCAACCTCCGTAGAGTCACAGTCAACCTTGAAAATGTCTGACGTAGTACAGACGAAACGTCGGTGGACGCCCAGGTTCTGCCCTGGTTCATCTTATTTTCGACGCGGTTTTACCCAAGATCCTTGTTTTTATCATATATGGAATTTTTGAGGTTTTCGTGGGTTATTTGTATGTGTTACCATCTTTAAATAATTAAATTTACTTTTTTCGGTTTACCACGTAAGATATTCTTTATTTTGTCTGACGTTTTGATTGGATTTCACCAATCATTGTCTAAGACTAAAGTAACTCAAATATAAATACAAAATACAAAAACACTTCAAGAGAGAACTGACAATGATTGGTGAAATCCAATCGAAACGTCAGACAAAATAAAGAATATCTTACGTGGTAAACCGAAAAAAGTAAATTTAATTATTTAAAGATGGTAACATATATATATATATATTTATGTACAATACTAGGTTCTTGGGTTAAACCGCGTCGAAATGATGAACCAGTGCAGAGACTGGGCGTCCACCGACGTTTCGTCTGATCTACGTCGGACATCATCAGGGTGACTGTGACTTCACGAAGGTTAAAGTCACAGTGGATAGCACGCGCTCGACCGCCTCCTTATATACCTGAAAAGGTGCGGGGCGGCGAGGTCAAATCTAAAAACCATGATCAAGTTCCTAATCTATTGTAGTGAAACCTTTTTACTACGGCTTCTTGTCATTGGCCCTACTGGCCCACTGGGGTTTCTTGTGAACTGTTGGATTTAGCATCTGCATTGTATAGAACAGAAACTGTGGAATGTTCCTCAACTGCTATGCTTATCTCACCGTAGGGTTCTGATGTTGCACTTCTTTAGTCTGATTATGTCTATTTGCTACTTGACGAGGCTAGGCATCAGAATTGGCTTCCAGGCACGAGGTAGACTTTGGCTTTCGTCTCTCTTGTTTAGATTGTGAGGCCGTTTCTCAATCTCCACAGATACCCTAATGATATGGGTCTGGAGTCGCTGAGCAGGGCAAATGGTTCTAGTGATCTCGGAAATCTATCACATGAGAATAAAGCTTTCGCATGTAGCGCCAAGGCCGAATTCTTGGCTCCTGCTTTTACAGCATTGGAATGTTCTTTGATTCTAACGGCTATGCGTCTACCTGTTTGGCTTATATATGTTTGGTCACAGTCACCACATGGCACCTCGTAAACCCCCTTTCCCTCCAGATGGATTAGTCTTGCATTTCTCAGGAGGATCCTACTTTTCTATCAGTGGAGAAAATAGTCTCAATGTTTTGGCGATTGACGATTCTTCCTATGATCGGTAGTGCCCTTGACATATGGGAGGAATGCTCTAGATCGTGGTTTTTCTTTCTCCTTAGTAGCATCTTGGGATTTGGTTGGGTCCCGTTTGATAGCTCTGGTGATCTGGTGATATCTCTATCCGAATAACCATTCAGAGATAGCGCCACCCGGAGATTGTCAAATTCCTTCTTGGAGTTGGATGCGTCAGTCAGGTTTCTAGAACGGCTAACCAGAGTGTTAACCACGGAAAACAGCTGAGCAGGGCGGTGGTGGGATGCCGCATTAAGATACCGATTAGTGTGAGTTGGTTTCCTGTAGACTGTGTGTCCCAAACTACCATCCCCATTCTTAATCACCAAGACATCTAAAAACAGGAGACTGTTATTGGATTCTACCTTCATGGTGAACTGAATATTTGGGTGAAGACCGTTTAGTGCTGCAGAAATCCATTCAACTTCTCAGCGCCATGCGGCCATAAGGCGTAAATATCGTCCACATATCGTATCCATTCTGAAGATTTGTTGGGTGCAGCAGCTAAAGCCTTCTTTTCGAAATCCACCATGAAAAGGTTAAGTTAAGCAGAATCGGGCGTGGTCATGGGTAGAGTGGGTGACCGCTCTACCCTGAAACTCACGTATACTGCTGGTTAGAGCAGATGGAGGGTTCGAAAGCTAGTGTAACGGCTTCGTTCTCCTCGACGTCTGCTCGGCAGTCCGGGTTAGTGGAGGAACCTACATGACTGTCAAAGTTACACCGTCCTTTCGGATGGGACGTTAAGCCGTTGGTCCCCTTGGTACTTTTCGAAAGGAGTAGGCTACGTGCCGGTACCGGGTTTCCCCTCCTCCCTTCTGTTCATACTTCATCCTCATCTATCACCACTCATCGTCTCGATTAGCCAAAGTGCATAAATATGAGACGTTAAGCAATATTCAATCAATGAAAAGGTTGGCAATTGCTGGTGACAGTGGAGAGCCCATAGGCATCCCTCAACTTGCTTGTAGAACTTGCCATCGAAAAGAAAATAAGTTGACGACATGCAGTGCCTTGCCAACTTCATGATGTCCTTTGGCATTGAATAGGTCTTTTCTATTGTGTCAAGAGCTTCCTTCACTGGGATGTTCGTAAACAACGAAACCACATCGAAACTAACCAAAATGTCCCCAGGACGAACCTTCCACTCTTTGAGCAGCTCAATCATGTGTGTAGAGTTTTTCACATATGACTCGGCATCCTCTGTGTAAGGTTGAAACTTTTTCGCTAGGAATCTAGCCAGAGCTTGAGTTGGAGATCCCACAGCACTCACAATGGGTCGAAGTGGAGCTCCCACTTTATGGATTTTGGTAGGCCATATATTCTGGGGGTGCGTGAGGATTTCTCCATCGGAATGATGTATTTTTGAGCTTCTGAATCTATGTTGGAGGCTTTGATAAGGGTACGAGTGGTCTTCTCCAAGTATGTAGTTGGATCTCTTGGAGTGGCTTTGTAAGCTTTGTCTTCTAATAAGGCTTCCATTTTGTCTTTATAGTCAGAGCTGTTTAGTATGACCGTGGCATTTCCCTTATCTGCTGGCAGAACAATGATATTGGTTTTTTCCTGAGCTCCTTCAGGGCAAGAAGCTTTTGGCAGGTACATTTCTTGTAGGAGGTTTAGCCTTGCGGAGGACCTTGGCTATGTCTTGACGCACCTTCTCAGCTTCATCATCAGGAAAGCCCATTATTGCTGATTCAACCCCACAGATAATGTCTTCTACTGGTAAGTGACTCGGGGCAACTGCAAAATTGAAACCTTTTATCCAAGACTGAGGTGGTGATGTCATCCAATGGGTAGTCAGACAAGTTGTGGACTACATGTGAGGGATCTCTTCTTGACTGCTGGTTTCTGTTCACGTTGTCAAAAGTGCCGTCAATTTCCTGATTTGTCTCTCGGTTGTCTCTCGGCTGAGAAGTTGAATGGATTTCTGCAGCATCTAAACGGTCTTCACCCAAATTTTCAGTTCACCATGGAGGTAGAATCCAATAACAGTCTCCCGTTTTTAGATGTCTTGGTGATTAAGAATGGGGATGGTAGTTTGGGACACACTGTCTACAGGAAACCAACTCACACTAATCGGTATCTTGATGCGGCATCCCACCACCGCCCTGCTCAGCTGTTTTCCATGGTTAACACTCTGGTTAGCCGTTCTAGAAACCTGACTGACGCATCTAACTCTAAGAAGGAATTCGACAATCTCCGGGTGGCGCTATCTCTGAATGGTTATTCGGATAGAGATATCACCAGAGCTATCAAACGGGACTCAACCAAACCCCAAGATGCTACTAAGGAGAAAGAAAAACCACGATCTAGAGCATTCCTCCCATATGTCAAGGGCACAACCGATATCATAGGAAGAATCCTCAATCGCCAAAACATTGAGACTATTTTCTCCACTGATAGAAAAGTAGGATCCTTCCTGAGAAATGCGAAAGACTCAATCCATCTGGAGGGAAAGGGGGTTTACGAGGTGCCATGTGGGGACTGTGACCAAACATATATAGGCCAAACAGGTAGACGCATAGCCGTTAGGATCAAAGAACATTCCAATGCTGTAGAAGCAGGAGACAAGAATTCGGCCTTGGCGCAACATGCAAAAGCTCTCTCTCATGTTATAGATTTCGATAACACTAGAACCATTTGCCCTGTCCAGCGACTCCAGACCCGTATCATCAGGGAATCTGTAGAGATTGAGAAACGGCCTCACAATCTAAACAAAAGAGACGATAGCCAAAGTCTACCTCGTCCTGGAAGCCAATTCTGATGCCTCGTCAAGTAGCAAATAGACATAATCAGACTAAAGAAGTGCAACATCAATACCCTACGGTGATAAGCATAGCAGTTGAGGAACATTCCACTGCTAAATCCAACAGTTCACAAGAAACCCCAGTAGGGCCAATGACAAGAAGCCGTTGTAAAAAGGTTTCACTACAATAGATTAGGGACTTGATCATGGTTTTTAGATTTGACCTCGCCGCCCCGCACCTTTTCAGGTATATAAGGAGGCGGTCGGGCGCGTGCCAACCACTGTGACTCCAACCTCCGTAGAGTCACAGTCAACCTTGAAATGTCTGACGTAGTACAGACGAAACGTCGGTAGACGCACAGGTTCTGCCCTGGTTCATCTTATTTTCGACGCGGTTTTACCCAAGATCCTTGTTTTTATCATATATATGGAATTTCTGAGGTTTTCGTGGTTATTTGTATGTGTTACCATCTTTAAATAATTAAATTTACTTTTTTCGGTTTACCACGTAAGATATTCTTTATTTTGTCTGACGTTTTGATTGGATTTCACCAATCATTGTCTAAGACTAAAGTAACTCAAATATAAATACAAAATACAAAAACACTTCAAGAGAGAACTGACAATGATTGGTGAAATCCAATCGAAACGTCAGACAAAATAAAGAATATCTTACGTGGTAAACCGAAAAAAGTAAATTTAATTATTTAAAGATGGTAACATATATATATATATATTTATGTACAATACTAGGTTCTTGGGTTAAACCGCGTCGAAATGATGAACCAGTGCAGAGACTGGACGTCCACCGACGTTTTCGTTTGATCTACGTCGGACATCATCAGGGTGACTGTGACTTCACGAAGGTTAAAGTCACAGTGGCTGGCACGCGCTCCGACCGCCTCCTTATATACCTGAAAAGGTGCGGGGCGGCGAGGTCAAATCTAAAAACCATGATCAAGTTCCTAATCTATTGTAGTGAAACCTTTTTACTACGGCTTCTTGTCATTGGCCCTACTGGCCCACTGGGGTTTCTTGTGAACTGTTGGATTTAGCATCTGCATTGTATAGAACAGAAACTGTGGAATGTTCCTCAACTGCTATGCTTATCTCACCGTAGGGTTCTGATGTTGCACTTCTTTAGTCTGATTATGTCTATTTGCTACTTGACGAGGCTAGGCATCAGAATTGGCTTCCAGGCACGAGGTAGACTTTGGCTTTCGTCTCTTTTGTTTAGATTGTGAGGCCGTTTCTCAATCTCTACATATTCCCTGATGATACAGGTCTGGAGTCGCTGGACAGGGCAAATGGTTCTAGTGTTATCGAAATCTATAACATGAGAGAGAGCTTTTGCATGTTGCGCCAAGGCCGAATTCTTGTCTCCTGCTTTTACAGCATTGGAATGTTCTTTGATCCTAACGGCTATGCGTCTACCTGTTTGGCCTATATATGTTTGGTCACAGTCACCACATGGCACCTCGAAACCCCCTTTCCCTCCAGATGGATTGTCTTTGCATTTCTCAGGAAGGATCCTACTTTTCTATCAGTGGAGAAAATAGTCTCAATGTTTTGGCGATTGAGGATTCTTCCTATGATATCGGTAGTGCCCTTGACATATGGGAGGAATGCTCTAGATCGTGGTTTTTCTTTCTCCTTAGTAGCATCTTGGGATTTGGTTGGGTCCCGTTTGATAGCTCTGGTGATATCTCTATCCGAATAACCATTCAGAGATAGCGCCACCCGGAGATTGTCAAATTCCTTCTTGGAGTTAGATGCGTCAGTCAGGTTTCTAGAACGGCTAACCAGAGTGTTAACCACGGAAAACAGCTGAGCAGGGCGGTGGTGGGATGCCGCATTAAGATACCGATTAGTGTGAGTTGGTTTCCTGTAGACAGTGTGTCCCAAACTACCATCCCCATTCTTAATCACCAAGACATCTAAAAACGGGAGACTGTTATTGGATTCTACCTCCATGGTGAACTGAATATTTGGGTGAAGACCGTTTAGATACTGCAGAAATCCATTCAACTTCTCAGCGCCATGCGGCCATATGGCGTAAATATCGTCCACATATCGTATCCATTCTGAAGGTTTGTTGGGTGCAGCAGCTAAAGCCTTCTTTTCGAAATCCACCATGAAAAGGTTAAGTTAAGCAGAATCGGGCGTGGTCATGGGTAGAGTGGGTGACCGCTCTACCCTGAAACTCACGTATACTGCTGGTTAGAGCAGATGGAGGGTTCGAAAGCTAGTGTAACGGCTTCGTTCTCCTCGACGTCTGCTCGGCAGTCCGGGTTAGTGGAGGAACCTATATGACTGTCAAGGTTTCAAGGTTACACAGTCCATTCAGATAGGACGTAAAGCCGTTGGTCCCCTTGTACTTTTCGAAAGGAGCAGGCTACGTGCCGGTACCGGGTTTCCCCTCCTCCCTTCTGTTCATACTTCATCCTCATCTATCACCACTCATCGTCTCGATTAGCCAAAGTGCATAAATATGAGACGTTAAGCAATATTCAATCAATGAAAAGGTTGGCAATTGCTGGTGACAGTGGAGAGCCCATAGGCATCCCTCAACTTGCTTGTAGAACTTGCCATCGAAAAGAAAGTAAGTTGACGACATGCAGTGCCTCGCCAACTTCATGATGTCCTTTGGCATTGAATAGGTCTTTTCTATTGTGTCAAGAGCTTCCTTCACTGGGATGTTCGTAAACAACGAAACCACATCGAAACTAACCAAAATGTCCCCAGGACGAACCTTCCACTCTTTGAGCAGCTCAATCATGTGTGTAGAGTTTTTCACATATGACTCGGCATCCTCTGTGTAAGGTTGAAACTTTTTCGCTAGGAATCTTGCCAGAGCTTGAGTTGGAGATCCCACAGCACTCACAATGGGTCGAAGTGGAGCTCCCACTTTATGGATTTTTGGTAGGCCATATATTCTGGGGGTGCGTGAGGATTTCTCCATCGGAATGATGTATTTTTGAGCTTCTGAATCTATGTTGGAGGCTTTGATAAGGGTACGAGTGGTCTCTCCAAGTATGTAGTTGGATCTCTTGGAGTGGCTTTGTAAGCTTTGTTCTAATAAGGCTTCCATTTCATTTCCCTTATCTGCTGGCAGAACAATGATATTGGTTTTTTTCCTGTTTTTCCTGTTCAGGGCACGAATCTCTTTGGCAGGTACATTTCTTTTAAGAGGTTTAGCCTTGCGGAGGACCTTGGCTATGTCTTGAAGCACCTTCTCAGCTTCATCATCAGGAAAGCCCATTTTTGCCGATTTAACCCCACAGATAATGTCTTCTACTGGTAAGTGACTCGGGGCAACTGCAAAATTGACCTTTAGCCAAGACTGAGGTGGTGATGTCATCCAATGGGCAGTCAGGCAAGTTGTGGACTACATGTGAGGGATCTGGGATCTATCTTCTTGACTGCTGGTTTCTGTTCACGTTGCAGTGCCGTCAATTTCCTGATTTGTCTCTCGGTTGTCTCTCGGCTGAGAGTTGAATGGATTTCTGCAGTATCTAAACGGTCTTCACCCAAATATTCAGTTCGCCATGGAGGTAGAATCCAATAACAGTCTCCCGTTTTTAGATGTCTTGGTGATTAAGAATGGGGATGGTAGTTTGGGACACACTGTCTACAGGAAACCAACTCACACTAATCGGTATCTTGATGCGGCATCCCACCACCGCCCTGCTCAGCTGTTTTCCATGGTTAACACTCTGGTTAGCCGTTCTAGAAACCTGACTGACGCATCTAACTCCAAGAAGGAATTTGACAATCTCCAGGTAGCGCTATCTCTGAATGGTTATTCGGATAGAGATATCACCAGATCACCAGAGCTATCAAACGGGACCCAACCAAATCCCAAGATGCTACTAAGGAGAAAGAAAAACCACGATCTAGAGCATTCCTCCCTTATGTCAAGGGCACTACCGATCATAGGAAGAATCCTCAATCGCCAAAACATTGAGACTTTTTCTCCACTGATAGAAAAGTAGGATCTTTCCTGAGAAATGCGAAAGACTCAATCCATCTGGAGGGAAAGGGGGTTTACGAGGTGCCATGTGGGGACTGTGACCAAACATATATAGGCCAAACAGGTAGACGCATAGCCGTTAGGATCAAAGAACATTCCAATGCTGTAGAAGCAGGAGACAAGAATTCGGCCTTGGCGCAACATGCAAAAGCTCTCTCTCATGTTATAGATTTCGATAACACTAAAAACCATTTGCCCTGTCCAGCGACTCCAGACCCGTATCATCAGGGAATCTGTAGAGATTGAGAAACGGCCTCACAATCTAAACAAAAGAGACAATAGCCAAAGTCTACCTCGTTCCTGGAAGCCAATTCTGATGCCTCGTCAAGTAGCAAATAGACATAATCAGACTAAAGAAGTGCAACATCAATACCCTACGGTGATAAGCATAGCAGTTGAGGAACATTCCACTGCTAAATCCAACAGTTCACAAGAAACCCCAGTAGGGCCAATGACAAGAAGCCGTTGTAAAAAGGTTTCACTACAATAGATTAGGGACTTGATCATGGTTTTTAGATTTGACCTCGCCGCCCCGCACCTTTTCAGGTATATAAGGAGGCGGTCGGGCGCGTGCCAGCCACTGTGACTTTAACCTTCGTGAAGTCACAGTCACCCTGATGATGTCTGACGTAGATCAGACGAAACGTCGGTGGACGCCCAGTCTCCGCACTGGTTCATCATTTCGACGCGGTTTAACCCAAGAACCTAGTATTGTACATACAACGGGCCGCGAAAACCTGCAACAATCCATTTATATTTATATATAGAGTATAATGTGCATTTCATTTAGTGATGACATCGGGTAGGCCCTACCCGGAAACCGGTTCCAAACCGGTTCCGTGGGGACCGGTTCCACTTCCAACTTTTCACACCGGTTCCCCCAAAAAAGTGACGTCAAAAATTTGTAGTAAAATGATTCAAATTTAAATTCAAATTTGTATTTCTTTTTGGTACGTAACTACGTACAACAGCACCTTCTTTTCTCACAGATTGTGAAGTTATTCAGCTATGCTAGGGCCATCCCACTCCAGTTTGCACAATAGGCTATGGGTGTTCAAGGATGCGTGCATTGTTTGAACTTTGAAGAATGCTATTAAAGGGCACTTTTGACCTGCTGATTGTAAATTGTAACTTAATTTTTTTTTTTTTTTTAAGGCCTAGGCATGCTTTCTTGTGTAGGCCTTCCTACCACTCTAGGCCTAGGCCTACTCTATTAGGCCTATATAGGTAAATACCTAGCCTAGCTGTACTTATTTTGCGGGTGCCAACTTCAGTTTCAACTTTTCAGTACCGTAGGCCTAATAGAATGGTGTAGTGGACTGATAGACATTGTGGACAATCTTGAGTCAGATAAGCGTAGCTGATTATAATTGGATGAGCGTAGCAAGCGAAGCGAAGATTCCATTTCACTGGGCCTACACTGGAGAAAAAAATCCGGAATGTTTTTTTTCTTTCTTTCTTCCTTTCTTTCTTTTTTTTTTTGTATTTTTGTGTGTGTTAACACGATTCCGGCTAAACCGTTACTCCTATTGCGATGAAATTTTATGGAGGCCTTTGAAATCTCTGAACTTAGAACTGCCACCTTTTTGAGCGTAATCGAAAAATTATTTGTCATGAAAATCGCAATTTTACGATTTTTTTCGATTTAAAAAAAATTCTTCGTCTTTTAACGCCTACATGCTTTATTCGATTGTAATGATTTTTTTACTGAACCTTAATTTTATGAATTGATATATTCGTGTGAAATTTGAGCGTAGTAATCGAAAAATTACTTCCCATGAAAATCGCAATTTTACGCTTTTTTTCATTTTTAAAAAATTACGCTTATCCAACAACGCGCCTGAAAAAGCGTTTGCGAAGCTTCCTAGTTTAGATAGACCTATCTGTGGATATGTAACCCTAGGTCTATTGAAAAATAGGCCAAGGCTAGCCTATTATTTTAAACCTTCTCAACTTTTCAAAAATGTAAATTTTGTTTGTTTTATTGATAGGTCTATGTTTTGCCTTATAAAATGTTAAATTATAAACGCTTCCGAAGCGTTATTTTTAGACAGGTCAAACCGAACCGAAACCCCGTAGAATTAATGTGCTTAACATAATGTTCTTTGTGTTCTAGTTCGCAACGCTTTGATTGTGTTTGCCTTGTTTTCGATCATCGGAGCGTGTGCGATGTTTGTCACCTCCATTATGCTCATCGTTGCACTGAGAAAGGTAAGTCAACATTGCAGGTCAGTCCAACGAGGTGGACATTATAGTAAACCTTAGAGTGGTGGTGGGACTGCTTTCAGCGCTGCCAAACTGTTACTAAATGAACTTGAGACATTGACCCTGTGGCCCTGCCACGGACCCCGCCATCTAAATGTAAAATAATACTTTTACTATCTTTGGTCATAGTTTTAATCAAGCTCCTTGCCAACATTTCAAGTATAACATGATCTGAGTTTTGATTTAGAGGGCTGACATTTTGTTTTGTTTAGGCCTTTAACTTTCAACTGAACAAACTAAATATGTCCAGGTATTTAGCTATATATAGTTAGGCCTATTAGGCGTAGAATCGTACATATTTAGTAGGGTTGCCGTTCGATACGAATTACGGTATCGATAATCGGACCAGTTAAATCGATTATTGATCGCGATAATCGATTTAAAAAAATATCAATCGATGATCGAATACAAATTAGGCCTAAACTTGCTCGCATACCGACGCGGACCGTGGACCTTTTGCGAGTGCATCCTTTTGTTCCTTCTATTTGCTCAGAACGGGGTTTTTCCGCGCTAGCAACGTCTTTCACGAGCCCCCCCCCCCCCCACGCGTCTGGCCGGCGCGACGAGAGCGAGCTACGTGGAGTAGACAGACGCTACACGGCTTGAGTGTTGTCTTTGTTGTGAAGGTCGTTCTTCTTGGAAATCGTGTTCTGTGAAGTTTCATTTCAGCTTTTGTTGAGATTGTCGTTCAATCATTTATGAGATATCATCAGTTTAACTATTCAATGCTCCGATATTTAGTACGCGACGAGATGAATAATTTTGGAGATTAGTTAGGAAGACGACGTAATATTGGTGTGAGAAAACTGATAAGATAATATTATCGTAGCACTTACCGAAAGAAGTAAAGCGATTACGAGTTTGCGTGGAGTGAGGAGGAATGCATCTCAATTAAATACTTGTTGACCTTGCTTGGCCGTGACGCGCCGAGGTTGAGCAATCAGCGCCCGATCGGCGCGGGAATGCAGCCGCCCGTAACACACACGCGTCATGCTGGTGGCCTATACTGCACAGTGCAGGCGCTTCGTACTTCACGGCTTACGCGTGTTGTAGATCTCGCAGTCGACGCATTTTTCACCGAATAAAGCGATTAATGTCTTGACTGGTACTACCGTATTTTATGAAGTTCTGCAGAGCGGGCGGTAAATTACAAAATTTCGGGCGGACGAGCTATTCGATTATCGATCGTTTCGGGAAATAATCGTATCGATCGATATATCGATTATCAAACGGCAACCCTAATATTTAGACTCAAAAATGTTTAGTTTAGAACCTATTTGCCTAGGCCCAGTCTTGCCAACTTAGCAAGTTTTGAAACACTGATATTGTTGTTTTAAATCAATAAAAATTTGATTTAAATCATAAAAAAATGGGGAAAAATGGATTTAGGTCTAAATGAAATTAACCATGATTTTCTCACACCCCTGGTTTGACGTCCCTGAGTGCTTCGAATGTTTGTCTTCTAGGAGCACGAGAAACGCATCCTGCCGTGGGTCTACTGCTCGGCCGTCTTCACTCTCTTCCGTGTCTTCGCTTTCCTCTTCTTCTCGATCGTCAACGATCTGATCTTCGGCTACAACATCTCGATGTGTCTTTTGTGGATCCTGTTCAGCGCCATGTCGTCTACGGCTGGATCATAGTCTATTCGCTCTACCTCGAGCTGTCTGACCTCACCAAGCTCGAGATCTACGCATCTTAGGCGATGTGCTATGTGACTTCTCGTCGATGTGTCCTTTGTGGATCCGTTACAGGCTATGTCGTACTATCGCTTATCATAAGTCTGTCGCTCACACGCTGTGGAACCCCTAGGTGAGGATTACGCTTAGTCGATAATATACGATGTATACGCGATTGTCTTGGGATCCGCTCAGCGCCATGTCGGTCTACGGCTGGATCATAGTCTATTCGCTCTACCTCGAGCTGTCGGACCTCACTAAGCTGAGGATCTAGCGCATCTTGGGAGTGAAGGAACTTATACGCGATGTTACTCTTGGATTGTTCAGTCTCATGTGTCTCAGCTGCCAAGTCTTCTGTCTACCTAGGCGTCGGACTCATAGTTGGTTGCTCCTACGCGACATCTCCCAAGGGTGAGTGAATCTACGACTTCACGTCGAGTGATCTCGGGACCTGTCAGGCCTTTCGGGTCCTGTCCCAGTCGATCGCTCTACCTGGAGCTTTCGGCTCTACTACTGAGATGTCGCCTACATCTGGGTAGGATCTAGGGGATAACTACGCTCTACTGTGTTCTTGTGGATCCTGTTGCGCCTGGGTTACGGTGATCATAGTCTAGTTCGCTCTACCTCGAGCGTCGGACTACACTTAGGGATACTAACGCTTTAGGTGAGTTGAACTTTGACTTCAGCGTTGTCTCTGGTCTACTGTCGGCGATCATAGTCTGTTGCCTACCGAGCTGTGGGACCTCCCACTGGGACTAGCGCTCTGGGTGAGTGAACTATAGACTTACGCGATGTGTCTTTGTGGATCCTGTCAGCCATGTCGGTTACGGCTGGTCATAGTCTGTTGCCTACCTTACGCTGTCGGACCTAGCTCGGATCCTAGGATTTCAGCGCGTGGTCTATACGGACTTGATAGCAGTCTTTCGCTGGTCCTAGTTCGGCCATACAGGGCTACGGATCTACGCATCTTTGTACGTCGAGACTTCGACTCTACGCGGATCTGTGTCTTGGGATACTGTCATCACCACTGTCGGTCTACGGCTGGATCATATTCTGTCCCTCAGTTGGACCTCACCAAGTCTCGCCTAGATCATAGCGACCTTACAGCTCGGGATCTAGCGCATTACGCGTTAGCTGAACATTACGCTTACTCGTGGCTCTTGTGATCCTGCGCGCATCGGCTAGTCGCTACTAGCTGTCGCCTCTACCTCGAGCTGTCGGCATCTAGCGCTCTAGGGTTGGGACTTAGTGTATACTACGCTTCGCTTGTGTTCTGTTGGATCCTTGCGCTGTCGGCTGGACTATCAGTCTGTTCGCTCTACCTCGAGCTGGGACCTCACCAAGCTGAGGATCTAGCGTCAGGGTGAGTGAACTTACGATACGATTACTACGCGATGTGTCCTCTGTGGATCCTGTTGCGCCATGTCGGCTACGGCTGGATCATGCTGTTGCTTCCCGGTGTCGGACCTCAGTCGACTAAGCCGATGTCTAGGCATTGATGAGTGAACTATACAGGTCTTTGGATCCTTTAGCGCATTCGGGCTACGGCTGGCATGTCTTGCTCTCCTCGATGACCTACCAAGCTGAGGATAGCGCTCTACCTGAGCTGAACTTACGACTACTACGATGTTCTCTGTGGCTCCGTTAGGCGAGTGCAGTCTTACGGTGGACTATATCGCGTACCTTGTTCTGTGGACTGCTGGATTAGCGCCATTTAGGTTGTAACAGTCGCTTACTCGCGTGTCCTGTGGATCCGTTCAGCTCAGGGGATCTGGCGGATATTAGGGTGCAGTGACCTCAGCTCGTCTACTCCACTGGTCTTGGATCTGTAGGCCATGCTCGATTCTACGGTGTCATAGTTGTTTGCTCTATCGGCTGTCGGTCTACCTTCACTAGCTCGTTGCTACTCGCTTGTCGGGACTAAGTCAGACTACTCGCATTGGTCGTATGGGATCAGTCTAGCTGCATTCGGGCTTACGGGCTGTTAGCGTTTCGGTCTACCTCGGATTGGTCCTGTATGCCTACCTCGAGTCTGCGCCTCTAGGCTCGAGGACTAGCATCTTGGGTGGTGAACTATACGACTTACGGATGTTCTTTGGATCCTGTTAGCGCCATGTCGGTCTACGGTCTGTACCTGTTTCGGCCTCACACTGGTTCTGACCTCCTAAGCTTGGGATTAGGCAACTTAGGACTAGGACTTATACGGACTTCCGATGTCGTCTTTGGGTCCTGTCAGCGCCATGTCGGTACGGTGGATCATATTCGCTCTACCTCGAGCTGTCGGACCTCACCAAGCTCGAGGATCTAGCGCATCTTAGGGTGAGTGAACTATACGACTTACTACGCGATGTGTCTCTTGGCTCTTGCGGACCTTGTTACTGCTGGAAAGATATGTCAACCTTAACATTTGATTGATTTGACCGTACAAATGTTTTTTAAAATTATTTCAGCTACATTGGCATTTGAGTGTAGGCCTACATATTTGCACAAAATTTGTGATCTTGGCCTTTGTAAAACCTCCATGTCATTTTTATGTGCTCAATGCTCAATTTTGACATGCTGATAGTAGGTAACTTGACATTAAAGGGGTATTTGCCCGTGAAACTCAAAAAATATATTTCATTCAGGCTAACTAGTTATGAATTTAGTATGATTGGAGAAGGGTTGACAGGTTGGGAAAGCATAGAGAACATAAAACCCAGCCTGAAGGGCTGGGGGCGACAAAACTTTTCACCTGCTGATGACAACTGCAGCTAATTTAAAGTTGTTTGTTACCTTAATCCATGACGCGTTTCGTCCTTCTGGGACTCATCAGGCGGATGGTGGCCACTAAAAATCAGCTAACTACATGCAAACAAAACTCACAACACATAACCAAACCTGTGGTAGGGCCACGCAAGAAGTAAATTCTGCATGCATGTTGTCATCATCAGCAAGGTTTTAGAAATTTAGAAATTTTAAACAAAAAAAATTGCGTCCACCATGATCCCTCTAAAAAAAAAGAAGGCCCCATCGGTAAAAATCTCTCATAAGAAATAATGTGGGGACGATCTTTATGCCCCGTGTCCTTAGAGGACTTATATTCCAAAAAATATTTGCCATTATTGATGTAGGCCTACTCAACAACATTTTCTGTAAATCCTCTATTTTGTTTTGTAATTTGGGCAAGTAGTTTGGTCAAAATATGCTGGTTATCAAGAAGGGGTGTGATTTTGGAATGCATTTTTTTGTGCATGTTTTGAGTTTATATTTGTGCACAGTTTCAAGACACAATGTTATTAAGGGCCATTTTAGATTGGTACCATGCTAAAAAATCTATGTGTAACAAAAAATAAGTAGCCTCTGCCTACCTAGGTTACAGCCGCTTTAAGGCTATTGTACCACCTCTGGCCGATAATTTGAAAGTCGAAGAAACATGTCTGAAAAGTTTGCTGAATGAAAGAAGGCCTTTGAAATAACAGAAAAAAAAAATTGTGATTTTTTTGGGGCGGGGCATAACCTCACTTTTGGAAAATTTATATTAGATTTTGGACAAAAGTGTAATATATACAAGACTAGTTCAAAATTTAATTTTGAGAATCGGTTTTCTGGACATAGTTTCTAAAACACCTTTAGCTATAACTTGACTATAGCTAAAATAGTTTTCTGAAATAACAGTTGGTGTACGATTTTTTTGTCAAAACGGGACAAAACTCGTATTTGTACCGTTTGACACAAAAATTCGTACACTTTATGTTATTTCAGAAAACTATTTTAGCTATAGTCAAGTTATAGCTAAAGGTGTTTAGAAACTATGTCCAGCAAAACGAATTCTCAAAATTAAATTTTGAACTAGTCTTGTATATTACACTTAAGCCCAAAAATCTAAATCTAATTTCCAAAAGTGAGGTTATGTCCTGTTATGTCTGGACTGCGATTCTATAACTCTGACGGAGTTGGACCCAGGCGTTTTCTACCGTAATCGACTCGGTTGTAAGTGATCGACCAGTTGAGGTCGATATCGTTGCGATATAATCCGTGACAACCGAGTCCGACTCGGTTATATTTGTATAAAATGGTGGATGATAAGCCTTGGCCTACACGTAAACACAACCAGATTATTTACTTTCTCAAACGAATAACAATAGTATGCTCAAAGAAAAGCTACCTTAAGTAAGGGCCTACTCCTTAAGAGTCCCGTGCGTTCCCTTTTTTCATGAAATTATACCATTAAAATCCAATTTATCCCCGATATTGGAAATAATACACAAATCTATGTCATTTTGAATATTTGACAACTGACTGCGAATCATTTGTTCACATTTGACCGTCCACTGCCATGTAAATCATACCTTTGACCTCGACCAAACAACAACCGGAACGATTACTGTTACTACCGAGTCGGTCCCGTGACAGAGTTGAACCCGTGAAGTTACTGAATAGGGGCCCTGAGGGGTGGGGGAGGGGGAGCTCGTGAAAGACGTTGCTACTATAGCGTGGAAAAACCCTGTTCTGAGCAAATAGAAGGAACAAAAGGATGCACTCGCAAAAGGTCCACGGTCCGCGTCAGTATACGAGCAAGTTTAGGCCTAATTTTGATCTGTTTATCGATTATTGCGATTGATATTTTTTTTAAACGATTATCGCGATCGATAATCGATTTAACTGGTCCAATTATTGATACTGAAATTCGTATCGAACGGCAACCCTAGTGTCAATGGCCGCTAGCCGATCAGGATGCTTTTCTTGACGATGAGATGGAATTTAAATAAATGTAACATTCTACACAATTCATTTAGAGTTAGACCCTTTAAATTTTTAGTTTAGTTTATTACTTTTGTTTATTCAGTTGTTATAGGCTAGGCTATAAGCCTATAAAATCAAGTAGGCCATACTTGATTTTGTAATTAAAACTGCATGCTTGATTTTGATCCATATTCTTTTTATCCATACATCATTAAATTTAAATGTTGTGGTTGTGTTGTGGTACCTACTCTTGTTCTAAACAAATAAATCCCAAACAAGTTAAGATAATAAATTCTAAAGTTGTTCCGAATCAGCCTTGTTTATTCTGGTGCTGTCTGCGGATTGAATCATGTCCAGCTTGATTGATTGGTGTTTCAATATGCCGGTCTCAAGTTGGTCATTGTTTGCTTGTCGATGGTGTCGGTGCCTAGGTAGGCTTTAAATTCCCTCACAGACAATCAATGGTGTGACTGAGTGGGTAGACTCTAAATACAAATTTATTTATTTATTGTGGCATCAGGTGATGGAATTGAAGCTGTGGGAGAACAGGAAAGAGTGGGAAAAATTGGTGGAGAAGCAGATGCAGGATGAAGATCACGATGAAGATGTTGATGATGAAGAAATGCTGAGCCCGGCAATCTTGTCAAAAAATTGTTTTGTGGCCTAGACATCGGTGTGAAGAACACCACTCAAGCTGACGTTGGAAATGAGTTTTGATTATTATTATTTTTACTACACAAAAGTGTTTTTCAAGGACCTCTTTCATAAATTGTAACCAAACCAATTGCCTGGTAATGGATTATAATTTCTGTATGGTTATCTCCCTGCTGTTTCAGATGGGGACTATGGCATCGCTCAACGCCTCGACGACTCATTCCATCGCTGGATCGAGGCCGACCACGCCACACAGCACGGTGTCGACAGCCCCCGTCATGTAGCAGGTGTTGGAGTCTAGGTGAGTTCGTTAAAATATGTTATTTATTGTTGTTTTATAGCCTGATGTTTTTTTTTGTACCATATGTCACATTAAAAAACCTCTCTTGAATCCTCTGAATGTAGGCTACCTGCAATAGGGAACCGTAATGTGACGTCACAGCTAGTAGTCACGTGGCTGCGAATTGTACTGATGGACAAGCATCCTCATTTCGCAAGTTGACGCCTGCAGAACGGCGCAACAAATATCACGCTCTAACTTTTATTCTATTCATAGAGATGTGCAAAATTTTTTTTTTAAGTTTGAAAATTCGCGCCTTAAAAATAAAAATTCGCGATTCGTCGCGATTTACCAAAAAACACAATTTTCTCGTGCACAACTTAAAAAAAAAAAAAAAGTTTCAGGATAATTTGATTGATTTTAAATGATTTAAAAGAAAAACAAGCTCATGAGAGTGAATTTCAGAATCAGTTGCTCAATTTCAGCCTTCAGTTTTCAAAGTTTCCGACAGTTTTTACCAGAATTAATTTCGTCTACCCGGCACCTCCACCAAATTTACGAAATTATGCATTTTTTACGTAATGTCTTGTGATATGGATATGAAGTATTTTGAGCTTACTCTCGTTCAAACGATTATTACAATCTCACAATCACGTTGTATGATCCGGCACCTCCACCATATGTACCAGCCAGTATTAATTTAATTTCGACTTCGACCCGGCACCTCCACCAAAACTTTGAAATTTTTTTATTTTTTTAAATTTCGTGACCTAATTCGCATTTGAGGACAAAATTGC
Organism: Sweltsa coloradensis; assembly: GCA_024449915.1. Lineage (NCBI taxonomy): Eukaryota > Metazoa > Arthropoda > Insecta > Plecoptera > Chloroperlidae > Sweltsa > Sweltsa coloradensis. The sequence continues at coordinate 251,358 of JAMZAV010001662.1, read as the reverse complement.
TAATTTCGCCACTAGTTCGCGGTATCAACTAAAATTTGCAAAAATTCGCGAATTGGAAATTGGTACCATTCAATCACAATTCATGAGATTCATGTGCAAACTGAATTTGAAGGGATTATTGCAACTTTAAAAAAATTCGCAAATTTCGTTGTCACCATTTTTGCACATCTCTATCTATTCATTATTTGGACAAAACTTAAGAGGAATAATATTTAGCAAACATCATTCCTTCTAATAGCGATTATTTTGATTTTTTTTTACACAGCGGTTAGCTTCTTATAACAATGAAGGCCTACGCATTATAAAGAAACAAATTATCAACGACTATAAGTCTTCTCAACTTTTATTGACAAAAAAACTACTGTTTGGATTTCGCCAAGAATTCTCTCAAATATGCATCTAACTATTTAGACAAGAAATAAATGAACTTTCTAGATAGAAAAAGGACTCAACAAAAATTTACAGCATAGCGTGCAGTTTTTCACGGCTCATCCGCACGTCAAAAGTGCGTATTTTAGATGAAAACCCAATACCCTGCATATTACCCTATGCTGTAAATTTTCGTTCAGTGCACTTTCTATTTAGAAAGATTGGAGAAGGGTTGACAGGTTGGGAAAGCAAAGAGAACAAAAATCCCAGCCTGAAGGGCTGGGGGCAACAAAACTTTTCACCTGCTGATAACTATAGCTAATTAAAAGTTATTATTTACTACAATTCAGAAATTAAAAAAGTCCGCCCCAACCGGGAATCGAACCAGGATCTCCCTTATTCCAGACAGGCGTCTTAACCACTAGACCATCAGGACGGGTAGGCCCCTACATTTTAAGCTCTGAATTGTGGTTGCATTATACATCTGAATGGATGGATTCAGAGCTTAAAATGTACCCGTCCTGATGGTCTAGTGGTTAAGACGCCTGTCTGGAATGCGGGAGATCCGTGGTTCGATTCCCGGTTGGAGCGGACTTTTTTAATTTCTGAATTGTAGTAAATAATAACTATTACACCTACGGGAGTGTTTCCCGATTAACCAAATCGAGAAAAGCTAATTAAAAGTTGTTACCAAAATCCACAACGCGTTTCGTCCTTCTGGGAATCATCAGGCAGATGGTGGCCACTAAAAATCAGCTAACTACCGTATTGACCCGAATATAGTACGGTCTCGCATATAATACGGGTAGTGATTTTGAGAAGTGAAAACGAGAAAAAATACAAAAAATACAAAAATAATGAAACTGACAAAATAAAAATAAAGTTTTAAAATGTGTTATAACTTGATTTTATACCTTAGTTTGGCGAGTATTTTTCCTTATTTTCAATGTTTAGGCCTAGGCCAAGGCCAAATATCACATACATCGACTAGGTCTACAGCCTAGGCCCTACGCGTGTAAAAAGTAAGAGTAGAGTAGAGTAGAGTAATTTTTATTCGCTTGACCAATACATAGTAGAAGTATACACACATTATCCTCTTATGAGAGAGATAGTAGAGTGAAGTGAATAATTATTTAATTGTTATTAAAATATTAAATTATTAAATGAATAAACCTAGGCCTAGGCTGCGTGCAAACGGCGAATTTTATTATCCAATTCCGAAACTTCATTTCTTCTACTGATTCTTCTTTTGTATGATAACGCTTACTAGCCTACGTAATTTATTACGATAAACAATAACAGGACTTGGATGCGAGGACAGGGAGACGTGAATTCCTACACGGCGTCGAAAATAAACTTCCTTTATTGGTTTTCTTGCGTCTATATCACTGATATTTCCGATCAACTATCCTGAAGAAAGAATGTGGAGAATATTTAATTTGAACACTTTTTTACGTCTTTTAAACTCGTAGTTGGTGTGGTTTGACATTTTTGATGTTTCTTCCATCTTTGCTAGCATCTCTGAAGGTCAAACCCACATCACCGAGCGTTGCGATTGGAGGAAACGCGTTTGCCATAGAGGGCGCTAGTGAGCGTACGCGTGGCGCGCTCTGTCGGCCATTGTTGGAACTCTTTGTAGGGCGCGGAATATTCAAACGTGTTGAAATAGCATTGGAAATGTCTAGTCCGCGGATATAATACGAGTGCGAATTTGGAGGAATTTTTTTCGGATAAAACCCCGTACTATATTCGGGCCAATACGGTACATGCAAACGAAACTCACAACACATTTAACCAAACCTGTGGTAGGGCCACGCAAGAAGCAAATTCTGCATGCATGTTGTCATCATCAGCAAGGTTACTTCAAACACCATTCATACTGAGCCACACCGTCAGCACAACCAGTAAGGGGGCTTCCCTCCCAACTCTATTGCTTGGGAGACAAAACATCCATGACTCACCCTGGATTCAAACCAGGACCCTTGGCATCAAGAGAAAAGCTGCCCCTTCTGTTGTTGCTCGGCCAGGGTGGCTCTATCTAGAAAGTTAATTTATTTCTTGTCTAACTCTAAACAGTATGATGCATATTTTGAAAGAGGTATTGACGAAATTCAATCACTAGGTTTTTGTCAACTGAAGTTGTTTAATTTAATTTCATAAAAAACAAGTACAGTAAGACCTCGTTCATCCGAGCTCCGATTAACCGAGATGCCGTGTTATCCGAGCTGGTTTCAGGCGCCCTTTCCTTTTTTTAATTAGGCCGAAATGTTATGTTCTTTACATTTTGTGTGTGGCTCGTTGGTCTTGTTGTAAGCGTATCTGCTTCCAATGCAGAAGGTCCAGGGTTCGATTCCCGCCAAAGTCAGAAGTTTTTTAACTTCTGATTTGGACTTAAGTCCATCAGTTCGTGTCTTAGGAGTTTGTAAACGGTGACTTTGGAGCCGTCTTAGCAACGAAGCACATAATAAATTCAGAGTTGTTCTGAAGTTGTTGAACGAGCGCCAAGATGGCGTCAGACAGTGGACGTGTTGTGTGGTGCGTGCGTCTAGTTCTGTTTTTCATGGTGGTTAAAGTTGGTGTAAATATGTGTAAGATAGAAGGTTCGAACGGGATAAACGCGAGGCACGAGGTGAACAAGTGTCAAGTACTGGAACGGATGGTAATTGTAAGTACGTAATTGCAAAATATCTACATTTACTGTATGTGTTATGGGGAACCGGAGGCTGAACCCTGCAAAGTTTGGGATGTCGCTGGCTCCAGGTGGTCTGGGGCTGAGGTTGGGTCATCAAGCGGACTCGGGTTCACGGGGCTGTTGTTTCTAGCCCTCTGCGGTGACATTGAGCTAAACCCTGGTCCCACCGCCCCCGCCCCGACCAGACCAAGCTGCGCGGTGTGTCAGACAGCTGGGCGGCGGTGCAGTGTCAGTTGCACCCAAACACATCGAACCTGTGCCAACTTGTCAGCATCTGCCTACCGGTCAATTAGGAGAAGAACAACCGATTGGACATGTTGGAAATGTGCTTTACCTAGCCTCTCAAACTCATTTTTTGATACATCTAGAGACAGTTCACTAGAAGACGCGCGCCACAACAACAATGTAAATAATGTAAATAGAAGCAGTCTGTACAGGGGGCAAGTGTCATGTCTTTCATTTAATGCTAGAAGTTTAAAGGGCAATAAGAAACGGGGCCCACTAATTCAAGCATGGATTGAGGCAGCTGATCCATCCATTTTATGTGTTTGTGAAACATGGTTAAATCCGTCAATCTTAGATGCAGAAATTATGCCCGACAACTACTCTGTTTTTTGAAAGGATCGAGAAAATGACAGCCACGGTGGGGTTCTTCTGGCGGTGAAACCGGAACTGAAACCGACGCGTGTCACGGAACTCGAAAACGACGCAGAGGTGGTATGGGTTGAAGTAACTTGTGGACAAGACAGGATTCTGGTAGGGTCGGCCTACAGAGCGCCAAATTCAAAGGAGGATAAAAACACAAAGCTAATAGAATCTGTAAATAAAGCGCAAGAACTACAGCATGTATATAAATCTATTGTAATGTGTGGGGACTTCAACTTAGACATTGACTGGGGTTTAGATGACCACGCTAATCCTGCAAATCCTTTAGCTAACAATTTTCTCACTGCCTTTCTCAACGTAGTGCCGCATCAAATGGTGAAAGAAGCTACCCGTATAACTAAATCTACACGTGCAATAATTGATCTTGTGTTGACTAACAACCCTGACAAAATTGGAAATGTTCAAGTAGTAACTGGGGTTAGCGATCACATGGCCGTAAAATTCAATTTGCATTGGCAGGTGCCAAAGCCTAAAGTAGTAAAAAGAAAAGCATAATATAATTATAATAAAGCCAACTGGAAACTGTTAGAAAAATGCTTTTCTAAAAATCTTCCAATCTCTTCAAATACCGATAACATAGAGCAACTGTGGGCGAAGTGGAAGGAAGCGTTCTGGAAGTGTGTAAACACAGCGATTCCCCAGGTTGACATCAAAGGTAAGAGAAAGTCCCCATGGATCACTAAGGAAATTGTACATATGATTAAAAAACGCGAATGCCTGTACGAGAATTATAAGAGCAATCGAAGCGATGAAAACTGGGAGAACTACAGGCGGGTCAGGAATTAAGTAAAAATCACGACACGGAGAGCACATGACGAGTACATTTGGAAGCTGGGTGAAGGAAACGGCAAAAAACTATGGAAATATATTCATGGAAAAATTATAAGCTCCGCGTCTCACCATTTCGTCATCGATGATATAAAAGTGACTGATCCACAAAAAATAGCTGAAGCTTTTTCCGCTAATTTCAAGGGAAATTTTTCTTGCGATTCAATCATAACGGACGACCTTTGCCCTCCTAACTTTGTAAATAAAAATGTAAACAAAAGCCGACAATCCCCACTCCAAACAGTCAATTTTTCAAACTACAAAAAGAATTAAACCGGATGGGGCAACAGGGCCAGATGGCATTCCTAGCAAAATATTACAAAAGTGTGCTAAAGTAATATCTCCATCACTCAGTCATCTGTTTAGTGTCTCCACGAGTTGTGGAGAGTTACCTCAGGAATGGAAGTTGGCAAATGTTGTTCCGATTTTTAAAGCAGGAGATAAGAATAACACTGCAAACTACAGGCTCATATCGCTTACATCGGTAATTGGAAAGATTATGGAAAAGATTGTTAGCTATCAGATGTTGCAGTATCTTAGGAAAATTAGAGCAATCAATAAACACCAACACGGGTTTCTACCGAAACGATCCTGCATCACAATGCTCAACGCAGCCATAGACGACTGGCAGTTTGCATTAGACGCTAAACCTGGGACCCACATTGATGTAATTACTCTCGATTGGGCCAAGGCATTCGATCGAGTACCACACAAGCGCTTACTAATGAAACTCCAACGCTACAACATAACCGGCTCTATTCTGAAGTGGACGCAAAGTTTCCTGACACGGCGAATTATGAAAGTAATCTACGATGGGGTTTCATCATCCGAGTTTCAAGTTACATCTGGGGTACCCCAGGGCTCTGTCCTTGGGCCTTTGTTTTTTACTTTATATATGTTAGACCTCCCGCAGTGTGTTAAATCGGAAATCAAGCAGTATGCGGATGACTGCACTCTGTATCGGGTCATTGCGGGCCCGGAAGATGAACGTGTGCTACAGAGTGATTTCTTTAATATTCAGTTGTGGTGCCAGTTAAACTTTATGGCTTTGAATGAAGTTAAGTGTCATCACTTACAAGTAACCAAATCTAAACATTGTCCTTTGTCAGTTTACTCAATCAATAGAAAAGTGTTAAAAACCGTGCAATCTGTGAAAATTTTAGGGGTAACAGTGTCAAAAGATTTAAATTGGAAAATTCATACTGAGGTTATTAGGAACAAAGGTGCAAAACTTGTAGGCTTTCTCTCTAGAACTGTTCATGGTGCCATGCCAATGGTAAAACTTACATTATATTTAAGTCTGATAAGATCCGTTATGTCATTTGGATGTCCTGCGTGGCATCCGTCATTCAAAGTAAATATGCTTAAACTCGAAGCCATTCAAAACCGTGCAACTAAATTTATTACCGGGAGAAGGGATTGTGACTAAGAAAAGGTTAGACTTGAGTAAATTTACTATCATTTGAAAATCATGTTAAGGAAATTGATATTGTGTTCTTAAGAAAAATGTTCTGTAACGAAGTTGACCTAGACCCTCTAACCCGAGTCAAATTAAGCTACCGTTCAGTACGATATGGCAGAGGGGTGACACTTTGTCCTCCTTTCGCAAGAACATCACAATACCAAAATGGATTTTACTACAGGTCAGTTACATTATTTAATGGTCTTGATAATGATGTAATACAGATCCGATCTACACACCAATTTCAAAAACAGCTGAGGCAATCATTCCTGGATAGTCAGACCACTCAATAATTACTGGAAACAACCACTCAATACACACACACACACACACACACACACACACACAACATACACATACTCAAACACTCATACACACACACGCATATGTACACGCACAAACACAAACACTCATTTGAATTCATAAGAATAGCAAGTTATTTTATTGTAAATTATTATTATTGTAAATTAATTGTACATTTTCACTTGCTATGAACGTCCAAATACTCGTTTCAAGTGTAATTATCTTGTTGCTATGTATATTGTATATTAATAATAATCCTGTAAAATAGCTTTAATTATGTGTAAGGTACCTGGTAGTAAGACACAATTGTGTAATGGGGCTTTCCTCTGATTCTTACTTCCATCAATGTGCATTGTAAAAGGGTTATTACGTATTAATCTGTACTGTGTAATTACATTGAAAATAAATAATAATAATAATCGGCCTTGTTGATTCTGGCGTTGATCCGCGGGTGTTTGCACGGTCCATACCACTGATTGCTATAATTCGCATTAAAAATATCGATCTTTGGTTGGTTATCGCTCACTCGTCGATTGCGTCGGGGCCTACAGGGTAGGCTTAGTCGCTTTGATTTACTGTCCCCCACTGAAAATCAGTTACATAACTGAGTGGGTAGACTCTAAATACAATTTATTTATTTATTTATTTATTTATCGAATGTCGTGCAGTAGGGCCTATGCTGTTTACTACAATGACGTGTCACGTAAGAATTGCACAGCGCGTGAATTGTGTGTTGTTGGGGGCAGGGGTCAAGGGTAGGGTGCCGTAGAGTGTTGAGTCAGTGTCTTTGTGAGTGCTTGCCGCCGCCGCGACCTTGCTCAAAGACGGTGGACGAGAGAGAAGAGAGGGAGGGAGAGAGAGTAAGAGACAAAATATGGCCTTGAAGACGACATATGATAGAGGCTGGCTATGATTATGAAGAAATAAACATTGCATCGGGACATCCAGTCAATAACAGACGCGGAGATAACCGTCAACCCCCCCCCCCCCCCCTCCTCCCAAGCCACAGATTACGTATCGCCTTACTTTAGTCAGTCAATTGGCTTCGGGCCAAGACTCTCGCAGAGTTGTTTGCAGTCGTTAATGTTATGAGATAAGATAACGATGGTAACACATTTATTCTATCAGCAAAGCAGTGGGCAGCCGATGTAATCTCTAAGAGGCTGTTTATTTATGTTCTTTTAATGGTAGGTATATCATTTTACCATATCAGGCTATGCTACCAGAGCAAAACAAAAAATCGCGATCATCCGAGTTTTTCGATAATTCGAGCTGCACCCGCTCTCATCCACCTCGGATAATAGAGGTTTTACTGTGAAAGCCTTAAATTCTATTCTCTTCTCTGTTCTCAACACCCTGATTAAACTACTGTGTAAAATTACCCGAAATCACTTGAGCGGAAAAGGGTGAAAAGGGTTTTAAAAAAATTGCAAACGGGTAACTTTTCAGGGATTTTTTGTAACATCATTAAGGAATAGCTGGAAGCTGATCGTCTGGACAAAACTGCACATACCTTGTTTTAAACACTGCTTTTTAATATCCATAAACGTAATAAAAGGCACAGACCAACAATTTTAATTTTATATAGTCTGTTTTACACATAAATAGACCCCGAAATGCATTTTTAAACTGTTTCGCAATATATCAATCTCATTCTTCAGAAAAAATATGTACAATTGTCTAAAGCTTATCCAGCAATAGTCATCTATGTGCCTGCTTCGATAAAAAAACTGAAACTTTAAAAAACGTACATTTAAGTGTTTGTACGCTCGAAGCCATGTATGCTTTATTACCCACTTTTCCCGCCAAAATTTAAACATTGCTAAATTTGAATTTGAAACATTATATACCACGCCAACTAGTAACATACCTATGTTATAAAACTCCACAAATAAAATGGAACCCTACAAAATAAATCACAAAATATGCACTGTAGGCCCTACTCGTTCTTTACATAGAAAATCAGCATCACATGACTACATACAAAATTTATACACTCTCTCAACAATTCATTAAATTATTAACAGCCTTAGGACAATAAAGACTAAAAAGACTAAAAAAGGCTTATAATGGGCAACTTCAATGATTAATGGTGTATTTAGTGCAAAGTCATACAAACACTCGCGAAATCATGTCAGGCACGTCAGTTTAGGTTAACGCCGTGGTAACACTGCCCAAATGTAATAGACCTAAGGAAAAAAGAAAAAGTTATGAACATTAACTTATATTTGGATGATTTTGTAGAATCCATTTCATGACCGCTTTTCCTTAGATTTGGTCATCATTAGTGATATAAGATTTGTCTTGAAAATTGAACACGTTGTAACAGTCTCGATTACATCGGCAAATATCTGTACAATCCAGTCCATTTCGATAGCAGGGGCATTTATCGGAATCAGTGCACAAGAACTTTATTCTACAAGTGCAGAAAAAATCTTTCTACTTTTCCATTACACAAGGTCCCTCATGATTCCGGATAAAGGTGAGAATGAAGCACAACACGGTTTGAATTATTTTCTGAAATTTTTATTTTAATGGCAAAAGGACGGCATGCATTTGATATCTCAGTGTCAACTCCAGCTTCTTTTAAAAATTGAATGTACATACATTTCAACAACTTTATGGAGCAGTATTATTTTTCCGTTTTCAATCGAGTCTTTGCAAGAATCCCAAATAAAGTCTGCGGCTTGGTCATATATAGAAAATATGGTTTGATCTTTTTTTGCAGATTTGATGTTTCTTGTGCTTGTGTATTTTTTATGTCTTGATGATACCTCGCGTTTAGAGCAAAGAGATCGCTTTCAAATGAAATTCGTTTGCTTATATTTTGATCACCTCTAGTTAACGCGGCTTGCAAAACAAACTCTCAGACTCGAACTGGATTCATGTCGACAAGTGAAAACGAACGCCCTCGTTTACATTTTATCTTCTACCTCGCCACAAATGAATCAGTTGATATTCTAATCAAATTTAGGTTTTTCATTTCGAGCAAGGCGTTTAGACTCAGTTGGTACATTGTACGTAGGGCCTTCTTCAGATAAAAGTTTTTTGCTCTTCCACGTTTACGTGAATCTGTATAAACAGTTCAACATTTTTGGTGAAGTTTGTATGGGAAACTGTCAACTGTAGTTTTTCGGTAGAAGCAACTTTAATAGCCACATCATCCTGCCGATCTCCACACAATTTTATAAGTGTAACAAAGCCTTTCTTATTCAAAATTATTTTATATTTTGTGGAACTTAATGGGCCTCCGCCTTCCTTGCCATCACAAATAACACACTCGGTAGTTCTGTGAAATATTGGTTTGATATCGCTCGCCGAAGGGATTACAAAATCGTCCTTGTCACCTATTTTAACAAATGTGCGGTTGTGATAGTTTTGTGTGATATATAAATTATGTCGTATATTATTATACTTTTGCAGTCAGTACTCGCCTATTTCCAGGTTATTTTGTATGATTTTTCATGATTAACATTAAAAGAAAATGGCCAGTAGGGTTGCCGTTCGATAATTATACGATTATTTCCCGAAACGATCGATAATCGATTGCGTCTTTCTTCCCCTTTTGCGATTATCGATAATCGAATTTCTCGCCCGCCCGAGAATTTGAATTTACCGCCCGCTCTGCATAACTTCATAAAATAGTACCAGTCAAGACATGATACACTTTATTCCGTGAAAAATGCGTCCACTGAGAGATCTACAACACTCTAAGGCGTGAAGAACAAAGCGCCTGCACTGTGCAATATAGGCCACCAGCATGACGCGTGTGTGTTACGGGCCGGCCTGGCTCGGGCCGATCAGGCGCTGATTGCACAACCTCGGCGCGTCACGGCCAAGCAAGGTCAACAAGTATTTTATCGAGATGCATTCCTCCCCATTCCACGCCAACTCGTAATCGCTTTTCTTCTTTCCGTAGTGCTACGATAATATTATCTTATCGGTTCTCTCACACCAATATTACGTCGTCTTCCAAACTAATGTCTAACAATATTCATCTCGTCACGTAATAAATATCGGAGCATTGAATAGTTAAACTGATAATATCTCGTAAATGAATGAACGACAATCTCAACAAAAGCTGAAATGAAACTTCACAGAACCACGATTTCCATGAAGAACGACCTTCACAAAGACAACACTCAAGCCAAGTAGCATAGCGCGGTCTGTCTACTCCACTTAGCTCGCTCTCGTCGCGCCGGCCAGACGCGTAGGGGGGGGGAGGGGGAGCTTGTGAAAGACGTTGCTATTATACCGTGGAAAAACCCTGTTCTGAGCAAATAGAAGGAACAAAAGGATGCACTCGCAAAAGATCCACGGTCCGCGTCGGTATACGAGCAAGTTTAGACCTAATTTTGATTTGATTATCGATTATCGATCGATATTTTTTTTAAACGATTATCGTGATCGATAATCGACTTAACTGGTCCGATTATCGATACTGAAATTCGTATCGAACGGCAACCCTAGAAAATAGTAAAACAACAGGCACAAACATTCGTAGACTACAAAAAAATTCCACAAAATTAGTGCAACAATTAACACAAAATCTGGCACAGAGTTATAAAATTCTGAACGAATTGCCCTGTTCGAAATATCTAAGAGGACTGAACTGATATTAACCTTTAGTAAAGCTACACCCTTCCACCAATTCATTTTTGTATTTGTAATTAGTATTTACTAGGAAACGCTCAGTTGGACGCGTTGATAAGCGAGCACGTGCTATAGCTAGACCCACATTGCAATTTTTTTAAATTTTTAAATTTGCGACGTTCACTGTCCACGGGGCCATGTTTCCAATATTATTTATTATTGGCAAGGTAGGCCTATTTGGGTAAACCTTTACTTTGTGGATAAAATCCACCGCCATCTAGAGGACCTTGACATCATTTCTTTGGGAAAACTATTTGAACTATTTGGTAACAAATAATACACTGGTTCCTCGATAGTAATTTGATTACTTCTTGGTGGCAGTGCATAGTGCGAACCTCGTGCGACTTTTCGTTGCCATGGTAACGTTACTTTTGTTATAATGTAATTTCCATCTACACTACTTATCGGATCAAAATAAAATTAACATATTCGTGACCAGACGGACATTCTAAATGATTTGGCCACCTCAGATTTTGTTGCCGTTTAGTTTGAAAAAAAAACTTTTGATTAACTTTAATGTAACTTTTTAACTTTTTGAACGATTTTGCCACAAAACTAATGGCATTCAATCGGGAACGAAGCTTGCGGATGGTCCAAATTTCAACTCGATCCGAGCCTCCGTTCGACCGCTATCATGAGCCAAAAAAGCTGCGCGACTTTCCGTTGCCATGGTAATTGGTAACGGTACTTTGTTATAATGTAATTTCCATCTACACTACTTATCGGATCAAAATAAAATTAACATATTCGTGACCGGACGGACATTCTAAATGATTTGGCCACCTCAGATTTTGTGTCCGTATAGTTTGAAAAAAAACTTTCGATTTACTTTAATGTAACTTTTTAACTTTTTGAACGATTTTGCCACAAAACTAATGGCATTCAATCGAGAACGAAGCTTGCGGATGGTCCAAATTTCAACTCGATCCGAACCTCCGTTCGAACGTTATGGCGAGACATACAAACAAACAAACAAAACAAACAAACAAACAAAACCAGTGACTAATTTGTCCGGCAGAGTCAAATGGAAAAGCTCGCTTCGCTCGCTTAACAATAACTTGAGTAGAGTTGAGCATACGATCGTTTAGGTTTAAGTATGTTAGAGCAGATAACGCTTGATAACACGAATGGGAAGATGCGGTAAAGAAACAATACCACACATATTTCAGTCGAGATCTCCCCACTTAACCCCTTAACTGAGTATTTTATTTTAGGTGGTATATAGTATATATCCTGTTGGTGAATTAATTTAGAGTTGAGTAAAAAAATCACAACACATAAGTTTATGAGGTAATACAAAATATTTATGTCAGAAACTATTAGTAATATACAAGTTTTTTTTTTTTACTATTATTTACCCCCCCCCCATACGTTTTTACCCCACTCCCCCCCCCCCCAAAAAAAAGCACTTTTTTTTTACAAATAAATCATATGTTTTGAAATACACCCCAACCCCCCCTTTCCCCCCCATACCCAAAACTCACCCCCAAACTTTTGTGGCATGGTAAAATATAGGTATATTCTTATTTCTTTTTTTAGTATTTGTGTACCAACATACCATATCACATAATATATTATTGTGATTTTATTTTAATCAATACAATTCTATTTGCATAAAAATTAAACTTGGGGCTAGCCTAGCCTATGCAATTTCTCTTTGGGGGGCAAGCCAGGCCTAGCTTCAATATGCAGCCTGGGCTAGCTAGATCTAGGCCTACATTGATAAAACAGGGAAATTCTTGTGATGTGTTCAATTTGGGGCTAGCTTTAAATTAAAACTTTAATAAACTAGGCCTAGCCTAGGGCTACGCGTAGCCTAGCCTCGGCCCAACCCAGGTAGTGCGTGTATAGTAGCCTATGTCTAGGCCTAGGCCTAGTATTTATAGCCCTTCCCCCCAAAAGGAATATTAAAAGTATTTTTACGCTACTCATTTTAATCTGGGCACGAACCAAGTGAAGAAATTCTTCAGAAACCAGCAGACGCCGTAGGCTATCAGTCTGTGCAGACGACAGACTTTAAGTAATATTTTAGAGGATTGTTGGAAAGTGGTATTGGGAAGATCTCTCATTGGTCAATAAAATAAAACCATTTTTGTCAACTGTGAAAACAAATAATGGCATTTGTTTGTTATTTATTACTTTCAATGCATTTGATCGTACAGATTACATTAAATTAATCTTGTAAACAATAATTAAGTATTTTTATTTAATAATGCACCATGTAGGCCTATAATTCATTAATTTTTTTAAAGTACGTTTTCAATTAGACCTCCAATTTTTTTCTAGTGGTTCACATGAAAAATGGCCGCGAACAAGTGTCAAAAGGTCATTCAAAGTTGTGTGATTTTGAGTCTATGTGCAGTTTTGTCCAGACGATCAGCTTCCAGCTCTTCCTTAATGATGTTACAAAACTTCCCCCCCTTTTTTTAAGTTACCCGTTTGCCATTTTTTTAAACGCTTTTCCGCTAAAGTGATTTCGAGTAATTTTACACAGTAGTTAAATCAGGGTGTTGAGAACACTTGGTAAAATTTTCAGCTTGTTCTACGGTTTGTGCCACCTAAAAGTGAAATTTCAATATTGGTTACTCCTCTATGGGGGTACGTGGTACATGGTAATTCTGCTATGTGGGTAAAGATGGTTGCATAATCATTAGGCCTATCGAAAATGTTGACATCACCTAAAAATTCATTTATCCCGTTCCGAGGTTTCAAAGGGAATCTCAAATGTTGCCAGTGCAAGTCAAAACAATACAATCAATCACTTTCTGCTCGCTGCCTTACTCTGACTGCGTTGTTCTTTGTTTTTGTCTTCCGTTATCGGCCGATAAGCTCGCGGATAAACGTAAAGCGGGCTTCCCACAACGTGTGACTATTCTAGCTCGGCTCGGCTAGGATTGGCAAGCCGTTAACATACGATCTGTTGATCTTAGATGGCAGTTCCCACGGCGTGTGGCCGTGCCCGTGACTAGTTGAACCCCAAGCCTGGGTCGAGTAGGCTCATGACTTTTTACTAGGAATGTCAACGATAATCGTATATATCGATATTATCACGATAATCGTACAATATCAATTTGCTAGCGATATTGTAATTATTGGGAATTCGCATTTTTAATAGCAAATTCAGTGCGTATACACATTTATATGATAAATCGATGCTGCTACACCAATATTTTTCTCTTGAATTCTGAATTTCGTGGAATTCCCAGCATCTCAAAACTGTTTTTTCCGCTCGCGATCTCTCCTCTCGACGGGCCCCTGGATGCTCCTTCCCTGCTTGTTTTTAACTTAGACTGTAGTCAATTCACTTTATAATTATGGTATGAATTAGAGTACACATATGAAATATGTATAATATGTAGTCTATGCACTTTACAAATGTAAATTAATGTTATTTTATCAAATATTTCATTGCAAATTTAAAATTTTTATTCACAAATTAGAAATCTGAAAATGTATTTTTATTAAAGGTTGGTTGGAAGAAAAGGTTTAGCTGGCCTTAATCCCGCCTGGAAAATAAAGACGATTATCTATCTATGTATGTATCTATCTATCTATCTATGTATCTATGAGAGGGAGCGGTGTAGCGAGAGAGAAAGAGAGAGCTGGAGCATCGAGGCTAGTGCTGTTTCTCGATCGGTGCGGCGGGTGAGAGGGGGCCCGAGTGGCACCGTCAAATAGGACATACTTTGATGAAAGTTTCCCCTTTTTAATCCAAGAATTAAAATTCTCGAAATAAAAGTTAAATGCCGGTGATCAGACCTGGTTTATGTGAAATTTGCAAATTTTTTCCAGCTGCTGAGAATGAGGAGGAGACGCAACGAATCTAAGACGTAACACACTGACGAAGTGACAACACCTCCGTCCACATCGCTCATGGAAGCTAGTATCTCTATCGTGCACGTGCAGCAAGAGTCTACTAGTGGTAACACAATCATGCACATCTCCAACTCTAGTAAACTGTACTTGGTTTTATACGTGCAACAACAATTAGGACAAGTCCACCTCATCCGTCCACATTGAACTACACCACACGTTGAAGTGTTTTTTGAATTATATTGAAAACATCGGGAGATATGTCTCTAATTCAGACCACGTTTTGCCAGCGTGCTTCATTATATGGCATCCGCATGGAGAACAGATGCTTAGCACTTTTGTAAATCATTGTTTAAGTTTTAAAAATTAATGATGTTTTAATTAAGATTATTCAAATCGTAGTGTTTATAATGTAAATTATGTATGTGTTAAAGCTGAACACATTTATGTTTACACTGACTGACCTTTGGTCCTTTACACTTCACGGCAGCTACAAAAGCCTTAAGCAGCAGGATGTTTGATATGTCTAATGCACTTGACTTAGTATCCGTACCACAAAGGATATTTGCTACGTTTTGACGTGTGCATTACTCAATTTCTCAAGGCTTATTTTTTAGTTCCCCGTCGAGCCAAGCCTGACAAATCAAAGGTGCGTTTTATTATACTTAAGTAGGTCTATCGGTACCTACGATCCCAATCAATGAAATTGAGAAATAAATCAATTGCAACACACCGCAATATAGTTAAGGTTTTTACTACGGCCACAGTAATTCAATTGGTTTCAGTACTGGTTCGTGGAGTCGTATGTTTACAGCCTCTTGCACTTGTTGAAGCACTCGAGAAACTGACCGCGGTGTTTTCTACTTAAAACCTTCCGTCCAGATGAGAAATCATCTAAATGAGATCTCTTGTCGATTGGCAAATGTTTTGCGTCTTATGTGTTAACCTATTTCATTACAAACTACTTCTTAGAAGTACATTTATGTTGTTATTATTACACAGTATTTTAAAGTTACTTTTGTATATTACTGTAGAATTTAAATTTAGCCTTGCTATTGCACTTGGTATATATATGTATACATTGTTTCTCAAAACAATTGTATTACCGTATTCACTTGCACAGTACGTACATGTAATATTATTTTAGTAGGTCTAGGCTAAAGTACAATTATTGACGTGTCCGAGTTTTGGACACTGGGATTTTAATGGGAATGGCCAAGGCGGCTAAATTGTGAATGAAATGAAGTAACGTAGCCCCTAAAGTGGGCCCTTACCTTTGTAATTTTTTATGTTGCAAAACAAAATACAAAACATGAAAATAGGTTCTAGTTCGAGAGATGTAAACAGTAGTCTGCCTTAGATTTTATCCAATTTTTATATCCGATGTTGACATCATTTTGTCGTTGTATAAACTGAAAGAGATACTGAAAATCATTCATGTATGAGTGGGATGAACAAATTCCTTGCTGGTCATTTTATTAGTAGTACTTCATGATACATGTGATATTTCATACCTACTGTAACTCGATTATAGGCCTCCATCGAGTAGTGTCCGCTTGTCTATTGTGACCACTCTTCTTTTAAAGAGTATGTTTTAAATACTATTAACAAATGCCGTCACATAGTGGCTGCACCTCACTTTTAACTTCACATTTTAAAATATACCCGTGGTCGCATAATAATACAGTAGGCCAAATTAATTTGGGAAACATTGACTATTTAATCTGCATTGTTTCACTATAGGTGAACTACTAAATAAAGTAATAAACAGTCATTTTTGTAATAATGGAAGCAAACTATTAGTTTTAATAGTACAGTGCTATTTACTGTGTAGTCCTGTGTCTTGTGTACTGTGTTGTAAGCGATCATCAGGCATCGGAGGCTACGTATATCACACAGCTTGGAAACGGTTTAGTCAAAACTCAAAATGGTTAGCCCTGAAACGGTTTAAACTTAGATGTTAACTTTTTATACCTGCTACAAGATAAAACAAAGAAATGTCACTCCTAGAAAATTGTTCTCCAAAATGGCTGGCGTTTAACTAAATCATGAACCGTTTTGGTCGAATCGGCTCGAAATCTATCGATATAGGAATAGTATCTACTGTTCATTAAATAGATAGTACCCACAACTTTCCTAGATATTAACAGGGTGTCACAAATTTAAAATACTATAGTGCGGCGGTCGATAGCTAAAAAGACGCATACTTCAGCTTTGACCCATACAGGAACCAAAATAAAATCTTCGGCTACTTCATCACTTACTAGAAAAATGACGTTGTGGTCTCGAAATGCGAGTACGTCATAGATTTACGACACCATCTTGGATGCGCAGCGTCGATCGCACTTTGCGTTATAAACCATATTGTACATTCTGCAATTTTTGCATTAGAAAAATGAAATGTAGTGCGTTGTTTTCCCAAGACATGGGCGTACAGTGTGTTAAATTTATTTTGGATTTCAACAATTACTCAAGGTGTAAAATCAACAATAGCGGGGAAATTTTACATTTTCAGAATTACACTAAAATGTTCTATATTTTTTTACGGTTAAACCATCAACATTTTCTTAAGACACGGGGGTAGATTTTAATTGCGGAATACACTTGTGAACACGTCCATATTTTTCTTTTTGCTCAAATAGCAATACTTGGGTCGCTTTGGTGGTAAACGTGATGAAAAGCGTAGCGTGTGGCAAACTGCGAAAATGGTCGAATCCCTATTGTTGGATGCATTGTAATACCGATCCTGGCCAAAAGACACGTGGAATTTTGACCTGGTCAAGTTTTCTCTTCCGACCCTGTTAGTGTATACCTTAAGGACATCACAACCCTGGGATTTCCCGGCGATGTAAAGAACCTAAGTTGTTTTAATGACTAATGGCAAAAACCAGAAGTCTCTAACTTGAAGCAGAAGTTAATTACACCTGTTTGAATAACAATAATTTAGGTGGGTGCGCGCGCATCCAAAATCGTGACGTAAAGATTGCGCACAGTCGAGTCGACTCCCCGACCTCAGATTACTGGTCAGCGCTGTAAAGAACTCTCTCTGTAGAAGAAAATATAGTGTTTAGACAAAAACCAAAAGCTTCATCGTATTCAGTGGTCTTTCCTCTACAAGAATGTTGCTAAAGTAAACCTTCTTGTAGAAAATAAAACATAGTTTTGGATATTTTATAAAACATGCTAAAAACGACAAATATATCGTACTTTCAGAGACCTTGAAAACAAGTAAAATTGACCAAATGTGAAAATATTTTGACACCCACATAAAAAAAATACTACACTGAAATCGAAGCAAACGTGTTCAAGATTGCAAATAATATATGATAGGATGTTTTCAGCAAACTTCGACGCTTCCAGCGACGAGCCGTCCGCGATCAAGTTGCAGAGGATATACTACCCATTTAAAAAACATTGTTTTGTCAAGCACGTGTAGTCTGTGTAGCCGTTCATAACCATAAGGTATCGGCTCACAGCTGTCTCGTATGCGGGTTGAGTTCATTCAGTGGTTTATACCATGGTATCCGAGGAAACAAGGAACAGTATGGCTCTCTGGCGCGCGAGTGAGGAACTAGAGAATCGGGGATAGGTACGCCCACCTGATAGGAAAACGCAATGTGAATCGCGTCAGTCTACGAAAATACTAAGAAATATTATGATTGTATATTTAATTCACCAAATTTGCAATTTAGAAAGCAATAAAATACAGTAACCAAATAGATTTCCATCCATTTCAACCATTTACTCATACAAAACTACCTGAAAGGTATTATCTAAACTTGACTTTTGGGTCTCGGCAGTGGATGTTGACAGGTTCTTGAATGAAGCATATATTTGAGACATTATTTTATCTAGCCGATTACACTACCGATTAATGTCTGTGTTTATATGTAGGTAAGCAGATTACACCAGATGTTTGAAAAATGGATTCAACCTCATATCGCCCTTCGTTTTGCACATTTAAATTGCCTTTGTCAGCTCCGTTCACGCGAGATTTTTAGGCCTAGATTTGCTTTGGTGCGGTGTCAAAGTAGGCCTAGGGCCTGCCACATGTTTATTATTTCGTGTAGGCTCTTCATTAAATAATAATATAAGAAGCTCGAAAGGGTGTGATGGCCTACATACGAAATTAAGTCTGGCCAGAATATTATTATTTAAGCCAGAGTTTTGCACGTTTGCTAGGCCCTAGGCTAGGCGACTTGGCTGTAAATGCGAGATCAACACGCCTAGACAACACAGCTGACGCAGCCTATCCAATTTATTGAAATAAATTGATAGTTTTGGGATACAGACTGGTTAATCATTTTCTAAATTTATATTTTAGTAACAAAAATTATCAGTTTTCTTCTAGCCGAGTCATTTGACACCTAGGGATGGTTGAAACTGGCAAGCAGTAGGCCTAGGCCCTAGGCCAAGCTAGGCGGCCGTCAATTTTCCGCGCTGTTCTCTCAGTTTATCACAGCTCTAGACCATTAACATTTTGTCAAATTACTAGGCCTAGTCCACGCTTGCATTAGCATATTATACTACAAGGATATTTTATACTCTGGGATTAGTAATTGATGCTCTTTGTTTTAGATTTAGGGCAAACAAATCATAGGCGCTAGTAATTTGAAATGCAGTACGTGAGAAGAACGTACCCTATATAAAATCACTTATTCTTTACAGATTTTCATTATGTTTAAACTTTAACTATACCACAAGGTATCAACCTATAGTTCTGAATCATTTTCTTTATGTAACTGGACGATTTCAACAGAAAAAGTAGGTTTCAAGATTGGGTCCATGCAATGTAAGCCAAGCGTGTGGACGGCAGCTATCCCCTTTTACCCGGCCATCTTGCTAAACAGCTGATGGCTCACTAGCGCTCCATCGGCCCTTTTTTCTCCGGATTAGGATACTTGAACCATGGTTTTATTTCATATCCCGCATACAGATGCAAGTTTTATGATATCGTGAACCCTAATAACTAAGTAACTATGATATCGTGTTGTTTTTCCCTTTTTGCCTTACCTCCACTTGCAACGTTGCAAGTTGCAATTGCTTCAGGCGGGGCACGTAGAAAAGGGGGCGTTCCCTTCACCCCCCCCTCTCCCCCCCCCCCCCAACACAAAAAGAGCTCCAACGCGCTTGCTTATCAATCAGTCGCTGCTACAAGATACATACAACGAATATTAAATAAATAAATAAAAAAAATTTATTTAGAGTCTACCCACTCAGTTATAGAACTGATTTTCAGTGGGGGACTTTAAATCAAAGCGACCAAGCCAACCTTGCAGGCCCTGATGCAATCGACGAGTGAGCGATAACCAACCAAAGATCGATATTTTTAATTGGAAATATTGAAATGCAAAGAGCAAATTTTTGTGCTGTTAGGATTTACTTCGAATTTATCTCTGTTTATGCGCTTTAACCATGACTTGTATCTCTGAGGAGATGTATCACGTTTCGGAAACTGATAAAAATATACTTTATCAAATGGCAGATGCGGTGGTATTGGTTGTCGTTTGTTTTTATTATTTCTATAGCTGTTTGTACATCCAAAAACACAGCACGAAGGCATTATTGAGTTGTTAGTTGCAACAAATCAAGTCATTGACTGTATGATATTCTTCACTTTAGAAAAGGATATGAATATATATGCAAATTACAAGAGTATTATAGTTTACCTTGGACCCGTATACACACGCGGGAACTGTTCTCCGTGGTTACTTATACCTATGAATTAGGATTACGGGTACTATTTGCCGTTGTCACTAACTTTACACTATTAATTAATTAATGTTTAATAAGAAGAAGAGGTGATTAGTAGATCACGGCACCGTAGCTCAAGATACACGCGAACTCTCTGTCGTCACTTAATTGTTACACGGCTGCAAACAAATACACGCGCGAGATTCGCACCTCTTTAGTGTCCATACACAGACTGCCCTGACCAGTCATCTTGCACTTTGTTCATCCACCCCCAAGTCCCCCCCCATATCATCGTAATAAGCGAGACTGCGTGGATATTATCATCTTTGACTCAAAAGTAACATGTCCACTTCTTCTCCTTCTCATTCAGGGCGAGTTTCCCCATAGAATGTCAAACAATACTAGTAGGCCTAGGTACTGGGACGTGTCCACGTGTTGAGGTTTGAGATACAAAGAATGCCATTAGAAAAAGTATTTTGTCAAATGTCAACAAGGCAAACTTTTTTTCATGAAGATGAAAGGGAAGATATGCCATTCTGAAGAGCATTACCAAGTGTGCAAATATGCAGACATTATCCTAGAGATAATTGAAACCAACAGCATCCTATGTATGAAAATATTGTAAAGAATACTGTAACATAAATGTTATCGTCGAAGTGCGTACAACAATATGGTATAACGCTCGACTGGCCACAGCACTTGCAATTAGGGTCAATGGTCGCTTCGCAGTAGGTAAACAATAGGGTGGACGCGCGGTTTGACAGGTTAGGATGTGTGTGTAGCTTTACTTCATTTCGATCTAAAGATTGTTGGGTGTTCAAACTGTTCAAACTCTTTCTAACGTCAGTGTAGTATGTCACCTGATACGGAAAAGGTGTACTTCTAGGCATGTGCTTAGACCATTGTGATTTACGCAAAACTTGTGTTTTATTTTGTTGCGTGCGCTAAGTGTTAAAATATTGGCATTTTATGTATGACATTATGCTTGAAGTATTCTTTCACCTTTTTCTTCATAATTTTACTTTCCTAGTGTTGGTTATTATGTGAACTAAGTAAAGTAACCACGGATAACAGTACCCACGTGTTATTATAAATTTTAAATCAGGTGTTCGTGTTTATTTCTTAGTGTTAATTATTGCCACCCTTTCCTAGACGGCGACAATCTGTAAATTAGTGTTTAAATTTTAGCCGCGGGACCACAGTTTTGAGTGCGTGCCGTTGTGTGTAGGCGAATAATATTAATAACTATAATAAGGGTCCCTCCGCTCACTTGTTATTTACGTTTTAATCATTGTTTTCATTATGGCAGCTTTTACTCCATACATGTACGAACCTGAATATACAGATGAAGAGATATTAGAAAATAGACGTCGACGTGAGGAAGAAAGGCTAAGACTTATTCAAATGGCGGAAAGAACGCAATCATTATTTTGGTGCAAGTGCGGCGAGTGCAAATCTATGCCGAGTAATGTAGAGAGTGTTTGCTGTTCAGAAAACGATGCCGTAGTGGCTTTAATCAACAAAGGAGATTACGGCTGCATAGTTAACCACCCGACTTTTCAACATCATATAATATCAAGTGCAGGACTTCATATCTTGAGACAAATTTTGATTCAAAACACTTCCAATCGATTAAAGAAACGAGAATTGAGCAAGGAAATTACTAATAAAGGATGGCGTTATCTTGCATATAGACAGTTTGTATATTGGATAAACAGTTGGACTAATCTAGGCAAGGGAAAACGGGTCGTAATTCCTGCGTGCGCGATAAAGAAAATTCAGGAGACGTTTCCTGAGGAATCTGGAGTGTATGTAGGATTCCTCCCATTTCCAGGAGCAACAGATGCAGAAGCCCAATATCCAGGATAAATCCACATAATTGTCATAATGAAGGTAATCATGACGTTTTGTGTTATCTCATTGCTCTAGCATATTTGAAAGCCCAATTAAATATATGTGCACTTTTTGAGAGAATAACGCGTGTCCCTGTAATATTATTACGATCATTTCCATTTGACTCTACCGGAAAAAAATAGTCACTGGTTTTGTTTTGTTTTGTTTTTGTTTGTTTGTATGTCTCGCCATAACGTTCGAACGGAGGCTCGGATCGAGTTGAAATTTTGACCACCCGCAAGCTTCGTTCCCGATTGAATGCCATTAGTTTTGTGTGCGATTGAGAATAATAATTAAAATGTGGTTCACTGTTTTGACTAACGAGCCAACAACGAAATAAAATCCACTATTATGTCGAACAGGTTCCAAGGCTTTGTACGGGAGACTCACAGCCGTTGAGTCCCCGCAAGAAGAGGCAACATAACAAGTACCTAAGAGTCTGATGTTTTCTGAAAAGTTGCATCGCGAGTGCCACGGGGCTGCTACCTTCATAAGACGGTCGCGCGTGAATTCTCAACGAAAGCATGCATTAGTATATCACGCAAATACACGCATATTTGAAATGAATCATAATGTTGTATTTATTTTTTTTTTGCATGCCTACAGCTATACGTGGGTGTCAAAATATGTTCACATTTGGTCAATTTTACTTGTTTCAAGGTCTCTGAAAGTACGATATATTTGTCGTTTTTAGCATGTTTTATAAAATATCCAAAACTAAGTTTTATTTTCTACAAGAAGGTTTACTTTTGCAACATTCTTGTAGAGGAAAGACCACTGAATACGATGAAGCTTTTGGTTTTTGTCTAAACACTATATCTTCTTCTACAGAGAGAGTTCTTTACAGCGCTGACCAGTAATCTGAGGTCGGGGAGTCGACTCGACTGTGGCGCAATCTTTATGTTACGATTTTGGATGCGCGCGCACCCACCTAAATTATTGTTATTCAAACAGGTGTAATTAACTTCTGCTTCAAGTTAGAGACTTCTGGTTTTTGCCATTAGTCATTAAAACAACTTAGGTTCTTTACATCGCCGGGAAATCCCAGGGTTGTGATGTCCTTTAAGGATAAAAATAATCTTGGATAGACATTCGTCATTTCTGGCAAAATATTTTTACGACGCCATCTTGTTTTAGGCATTTGCATATTGTACACGCTTTTAATTTTCGTTCATTTTCTATTATAATTATGGCAGTTGTAACAAACCTGACGTGTTATTTGGATTTTTTATAAAATTTACCATTTATTGATACTAGTTTTGTCATCCTGGGACTTTTATGAGATTATTTATCAGAAATTAAATTTTATTAGTCCTTCAGCTAAGTACAATATTTAGATGCGTTTGATGATGGATGAATAAATGTTCTCATTTTTATAAAGAATGTTGGTGTGAATTTATTTAGATATAGAGCTGTCTTAGATTTGTCCCATGGTACTAATGGCAGCCATTTTACAAGATGGCCACCAAATATATTGTATAGACATTTATGATAGAAAGTTGAAATTGGGTAAACACATAGGCCTTGTCGATCATTTAAAAAAACAAATTTCTATTACGAACATCACAAATTAAACACAGTGACATCATTGGCGGCCATTTTAGAAGATGGCCACCAAATATATCTAGGTGCCCGTTAGTACGCCGCAGCCAAGCCACGGTGCGCTTACACACTCATGCACATTATGCAGCAAGCCGAGTTGGAGTGTTTTCGAAGTGTCACTCAGTCATCATGATTAATTGATTGATTGATTGGATATTGCTTGATATTGGATCTATTTGAGCAAAAAGAAAAATATAAACGTGTTCACAAATGTATTCCGCAATTAAAATCTATCCCGTGTCTTAAGGAAATGTTGATAGTTTAACCGTTTAAAAATAGAGAATATTTTAGTGTAATTCTGAAAATGTAACATTTCCCCGCCATTGTTGATTTTTCATCCAAAATAAATTTTTAACACAATGAATGCCCATGTCTTGGGAATACAACGCACTTCATTTCATTTTTCTAATGCAAAAATTGCAGAATGTACAATATGGTTTAAAACGCAAAGCGAAATCGACGCCGCGCATCCCGCTGTCCACGCGGGCTACACTACCGTCGCTAGTCGAATTCGATACCTTAAACTAAACCCTTAAACTTTAAACTTTTTTTCAGGCATCTGCAAAAATTCTTGGAATCCTACGGCGTTGCTAGTGAACGGACGCGTGATTCTTTGTTCGAATTCGGCAATCGACAAATTTCTTTCTTTCTCTTGTTTAGGTAAGTCCTTACAGACGGCTTTTAGTTCGCATCCATCTTTGAGCAGTTGCCCCCCACGGTTCTCAAATAAGCAATTAGGATCTTTCTGTTGGTCTTCAAGTTCGAGACAGCGGTCATATAGCTCCATGTAGTGGTCGATTTCTTCAATCGGGGCTAAGTTTTCTGCGTGGGATTGTTTCACCGACTGCAACTCTTCCAGATGAATCTCCAAGAGTTCATCCGTGAAATTTTGTTCAAGGTACGGCTGAAATCCTCGTCGTTGTTGCTCGGAGAAATGGCATTTCGTCCACCAGTCGTCCAGTTCTCTGCGTCCTTATTGCACACGATCCTCCTTTAGTCTCTGTTGATATTCATTATTTTTAGTTTG
Source organism: Sweltsa coloradensis (assembly GCA_024449915.1). Taxonomy (NCBI): domain Eukaryota; kingdom Metazoa; phylum Arthropoda; class Insecta; order Plecoptera; family Chloroperlidae; genus Sweltsa; species Sweltsa coloradensis. The sequence goes on along the minus strand of JAMZAV010001662.1, from coordinate 226,356 downwards.
CAGTGCTGCTACATTCATGGCCAACTATTCTTCTAGCACATTTTTACGATTGTCTAGGTCTTTTGTGCTTTTGGCGGTCTATTTTCCAATACCTGATTGTTGGTGTATAACTTAATGGTGTGTACAAGTCTTGGATTTGGTTGGTATTTCACATTTCTAAGCAGCTTTCTTCAAACGGCTTAGGTCTCAAACTACATACAAGCAGGCATTGGGAACTTGTCTCGGACCTACTCGAGTTACATTGACAAAAGTGATAAACAGACTGCACATTCTTAAACTCTATGTCAGTAGATCCATTTTATGGCATTAGTACCATTTTCTATCTGAAATACAGAACAGAACCTTTTAGGAAATATGACTTGGTATCATGAATAACATCAGCTCTTTACACAGAAACATGATTCAGCAAAAAAAACAACTGAGACAAATTTCAGATGTATTATTGAAATTTTAGAATGTTACCCAATACAATGAAATGTTTACTTCCAAATAGCGTTCTGTAAATTAAATTAGTACGGTAATCCCAAATAACTTCAAGAGTTGAAACTATACATTTCACATGGGGTTGTCTATAGTGCAAAATGTCGCATAATACAATACTCCAAGTGAAACTGGTAAAAATTAAATTGAGCCCTACTGTTTACGGATTTGCAAAAGTTGATTTATTGGTGCATGCACAGATGGCAAATGGCCATTAGGTACTTAAAATATACGACAATTAACTCATGAGAGTGAATTTGTGCATACGTGCATATTACTAACACAAATTCATCCACTTAACCCATTGAGCCATGAGTTAATAAGGATTATTTTTACCCTACAGCAGCAGTTAAATTAGAGAATTTAAAAAAAAAAAGAAAAGAAAAAATCAAAATCGTTTTTTTTTATATGAAATAGATGAAATGAATACGATGATGTTGATGATTACACAATATAATCCCCCCCCCCCCCCCCCCCCCAAAAAAAATGTAATTTTTTATTGGCTACCCTACTAGTAAGACATGCTTGATGATGATCAATTTGGAAATCAAATCCCCCAACCCTCCCCCCCATTTTTTTTTTTTTTATATATATAAATAGTAAGACATGATTGATGATGAGATTTTGATAACACAATATAACAACAAAATTAATTCCATATTTTTTTATATGCTTGATGATTATAATAATGATAACACAATATAATCAACAATCAAGTCCATTTCACCACAGGCCTAGGCTAATAGTAGACCCTGGAGTGAACACTGAGAAAAACTCTATTTTTACTATATTGTAAGTCTAGGCCTACATAACATACATGCATACTTGATGATATTACATAGCAACAAACGCAAGTCCATTTCACCACAGGCCTACATAACATACATGCATACTTGATGATATTACATAGCAACAAACGCAAGTCCATTTCACCACAGGCCTAAGAACGCTTCGAAGCAGTCCTCTAAATGAAGAGGGACCATGCATTTCTTGCACATGATGCGGACCTCGGACCTCTTCTTTTTGGCAAGACATACTTTGCATGGTCTGGTAGGGTATTGCTTTTTAGCTGTTGGTGGTATATGCGTGGGAAAGTGAGCCCAGAATTTCCCTTGCAGCCGCAGGGGATTGTCTTGGATCGAAGCCCGTCCTTGGCTTACTCGAACTGGAAGTTGGGCGGACTCCAACAGTTGGGTGGCTATGAGGACCCGAAACTCCGTATAGTGCATTTTGTTATTCTTTATTTTCTTGCTTATCACAAATGAATTGAAGATTGTCATACCCATCATGTAAAAGAAAATTGTAGGCCTTGATGGTTCTACGCATTATGGGGAATGAAGCTAGAACTTGATCATGTCGATCCACGCCCCCCATACCTTTATTGTAATCTATTACACACTGGGGTTTCAAGATTACCTCATCCTCTCCACCACCTCCTTTCTTTTTGATTATTGCTTGTTGCATATCAAGGGAAGTGTGAAGTGTTGGCAAGATGTGAATCTTTTATGTCTTCTATTCACAGCTAGCTTGATCTGCACTCCGGCAAAGCAAGTCACCTTTCTTTGATTTTGGGTTTTGAGTCATGTGCATCATCTTTCGGTTTACTCACAGTTCCCAACGCATGTGTACCTCTTTCGACAACGCCTTTTACAGTGTGAAGGGTAGAATACAGTTATCAGGAATAACACATCCAGATGAAGAGGGGCTCCTCAATCTTCACTAAGCCTCACTAGCCGGAAACTCTGCATCTGGATTTTCTTGGCCTGTGTAAATCTTGAAACTTACACAATATCCACTTTCGGATTCACACAATTTGGAAATCTTCACCCCAAACCTAGCCCTCTTGGATGGGTTGTATTGGATGTAGCTGAGCCGGGCTCTACATTTCATTAGGCTCTCATTCAAAGCTACATTTTTTTCGGGATCGTACATTTTTAAATATTTTGTCTCCAAGTATGAAACCACAGGCCTGATTGTTTTTAGTTTGTCCTTTTCATCAGAAAAGTGTAAGAAGCGTGAAATAATCTAGAATTGCTCATAGTTCATGGTTTTTGAGTAAATTGGAGTCTCCAAGACTTTATTTTGGCTCCAATAAAGTTTGATAGATGGTTTCTTTACTTGACCCATAAGTATATAGAGAGCAAAATAAGATTGCAACTCACCTACAGTGACAGGTACCCATTTCGAATCGGACTTCAGTACCTTGCGATTCACAGCTTGAAGTTGTTGAGTAGCATAATCATTGGTTTCTAGGCACACCTTTTCCCAAAATTTGACCCCAATGAATTCGGACTATACCTGAAGCTCCGTGGGGCTAGGCCCTAGCTTACGAGCTAAAATGGCATTTATACCAGGCATTCCGCAGAAATTTATAACTTTGGGGTCGTTATCCTGAATTTTCCAATCACAAGTCTCTCCTGGGACCCTGGGCCTACGCCTAGCCCTACGCGCAATTGCTATTCCGTCGTCCTGTCCAATGTCACCTGTTGCGCCTATGCCGTCTTCTTCTTCATCACCATCACTTAGGCCTAGCCCTACATCACTTCCACCACTCGATGTTCCACTTTCATTCTCTGTTAATTCAATGTCACTCATCATACTCAGAACCATTATCCAAAAGAATTGAATCCACAATTTCGTCAGTCAACGCTTTACGTTTCGTCATGTTGTGACTGGCAAGTGGCTAGCGAGAAAAACAACAGTTGATCTTCTATCAGATTCTCCTATATTCTATTAGATTCTCCTATTCACTATTGGCTGTGATTTTTAACCAATCAGGGAATTTAGCATTATAAACTTCCACCTTCCACCGGGTGCCGCTATCTGTGAGGAAACCAGTGAACTAAGTACAAAAATCTCAGACGCAAACGGCGCGAAAATCAACACGAGAAATTACCGTATTGCAGAAATGAGTCCAGCGGCCATCTTTACGAGAGTTTACCGTATCCATGGCGCAATGGGTTAATTTACGAATGTTGAGTGGATGTAAAAGCAGTTTTTACTTTTAAGAGATTCCTACAATTACCAGTCTTCTAGATTTTCCAGATCACGACAAACAATTTCATGATTATTGATTTCATATTTGATTTTTCTCCACAATAGTATCTGGAAACAAAATTTTTGAAATGATTCTATCAAAAATAAATATAGCAGTCACATGTCAATGGTATCGATCGTACTGTTTCGTTCACTTATCGAGTCAGGTTGGATCAAAACAATAAAACAAAGATTTATCTACAACTACGTTTACCACACAGTTTCAAAACAATTCAGCTGTACTGTAAAAAAAGTACGACTGTCAACGCTTCAACGAAACGTTCATCGAGTTTAATCTTGACCCAAGCACAAAAGACCTAGACAATCGTAAAAATGTGCTAGAAGAATTGTTGGCCATGAATGTAGCAGCGCTGCAAACCAAAAATAATGAATATGAACAGAGACTAAAGGAGGATCGCGTGCTTTGAGGACGCAGAGAACTGGACGACTGGTGGACGAAATGCCATTTCTCCGAGCAACAATGACGAGGATTTCAGCCGTACCTTGAACAAAATTTCACGGATGAACTCTTGGTGATTCTTCAGGAAGAGTTGCAGTCGGTGAAACAATACCACGCAGAAAACTTAGCCCTGATTGAAGAAATCGACCACTACATGGAGCTATATGACCGCTGTCTCGAACTTGAAGACCAACAGAAAGATCCTAACCGCTTATTTGAGAACCGTGGGGGGCAACTGCTCAAGGATGAATGCGAACTAAAAGCCGTCCGTAAGGACTTGCCTAAACAAGATGGGGGGCTCCGCGACACTTCCGATCAACTACATGATCAAGTGCCCCCTGGATACGGGACTAAAGCCCGGAACCAAGTCGCTACACCACGCCACGCTATCCATCATGGCTCCATCCGATACTCACCAAGTGCAAAACGGCCCTTATCAGGACTACAAACCAACTATAATATACTGGAACGCAGGAGGCGTCTCCAAAAAACTGGATATCTACAGCATTATCTACGAACAAAATGCTGATGTATTCTGTATCTTAGAGGCTGGCAAAATGGCAGAGAAAACAGACAAAAATCTAAGTGACCTTAAAACTCCCAACTATGCCATCCACATCCTGGAGAGACTAGTTGAGAAAGACGGCCACCGCCCATTTCCGGCTTGCAACCGGTCACGACGTCTTGCAACACCACCTGCACCGCTTTAACATTACCAACGAACTGGCCACCTGTTTATTTATTTATATTTATTTATTTAACATCTATCCTATTCAGTTATAAAAACTGATTACAAAGGAGTACAAGGAAATAAATCTAATTACATAGATGCAGACACAACAATGAACTACATTTAAGTAAAGAGAAGAGAAGAAAATAACTTTGAAGATTGCCGAATTCGAACAAAGAAACGCGCGTCCGTTCACTATGAACGGCGTAGAATTCCAAGAATGTTTGCAGATGCATGTACAAAAGTTTAAGGAACAAGCGTAGGCGTTAAAGGTATCGAATTCGACTAGTGTAGGGTAGTGTAGTCAACGGGCTCAAACGTAGGATATCTGCCCCTGGCAGCGTTTCAAAACAACCCCGGCTACAAGCGACTTCCGGCGTCAGGAAGGCTCTAACCCTGGACCTTTACCACAGAGATGCGTTACATATCTTGCTTAGGTCATTTACAAATTTCATTTGTACCTCTGAAAATGGCAGTCTGGTAAACCGTATGCCTGAAATCAGTGTTGCCAAGTTAGCGGTTTCGCCGCTAGATCTGGAGGTTTTGAGGTTCAATTCGCGGCTAAAAATAAAAATCGCGGCTGGCGGCAGAATCTGGAGTTTTGCGACTTACGAGCTGGCGGTTTCAACAAAAATAGCGGACTCAATTATTCTCAGTTTTTCCTCAATTTTACATCAAAAATCTAAAATAAATTATTAAAAGAACTTAGTATAAAAATATATTTAGATAAAACTTAAGTCGGACAAGAAAAACAAAGCCGACGGCAGCGGACGACTTAAAAAAACGTAATTTTAGTATTTTATTAATGCATTGATAAGGGGCGTGGTTCAGTATAATAGCTGGCCATACTTTGAAGTTCAAAAATAAATCAATGAAAACAGTATTTCACCCTGTTTGGAAAATATTGTATGTTTTTTGTAGCTTAAATGACGTTTTGGTAAATCTAGCGGTTTCAAGGTGAAATCTGGCGGATATTTAGGAACTTTTAGCGTCCACAGCTGCACAACAGTTGGCAACACTGCCTGAAATGTGTACGCACCCTCCCTAATCCCTAATGAAGTTCTTCATTGTTTAACTTCATTGTTTTCAGTTAAACTGATAATGGAATCTCAAATGTTTGCACATCCTTAGGAACCACAATGTGAAGAATATTTTACATCAATTTTGCAACTGCAAAGAAGACAGTTGTTAAAGCTGGGGCGACTTTTATTACAATGTTAAACGTCCTTTTAAAAAAAAATTCTTGATTTTCAGCAAACCCAGCTAATTTCACAAACATTCTGGATCATTTTCCGACAAACCGGTACAATTAATAAGGATTTATAAAGAATAAGTGCAAGTCTCTATCTGAGCACATTTTAACATGTCAAATAATTGTCTTCTACGCAAGTTTGGAAAATTACCCGTTAGCTGCTGGCAATCGGCATATTTACTGTCCGTTACTGAAAAAAAAGGAAGCATTATTTTATTTGGAAATGTGCTCTGATTGGACAACCCGGTTGGCTGAACGGTATCCAAGTGATCCAGACTAAACCTCTGCATTCTGGGTTAAAGCCTAACTTGCTCGAGCTCATCCAACAGTCTTAATTTCACTCAATCATAACAATATATGTATGTACATTCCAATAATTAATGTTAGCACTTGTTTTAAACCTGTACAAAGTATTAACAATATTCTCCGTCCAACTGAATGTATTGTATTGGTTCGTGTAGACTATGCAAGGGCTGGTACTATGAACGCACATCATAACTTATTGTTTTTTTTTGTTTTCATTAAGGCAATCTTCAGTCAGAAGATTTAAAATGCTAGTATTAAATTAAGTCTATATTTTAGAAATAATTTCTTGATCGTTATTATTACGTGTTCATAATCCTGGCTCCCAAGTCTTACGAATCTCGCTGCTTATATTTTTACAATGAATAAAGATAGACTGTATTTTCATTTTTCAAATTGATTATTTTATTTCTAATTAATATAGCTCTACAAGGTGCAATGTAAAAACTTTTTAAAAAAAATGTGTATTGAACTTAAGTTACTCATGGTGTTTTTGAATAGGAGATGAAAGTTGAGAACACAATGTGTATTTTAATTCAACCCTAAGGTTATACATATTTAAGAGTCTTCACAAGACATTCGTGCATTCTCACGCTCGTGAGTACTTGCATTATTTGTACAAGGCTCTGGAGAAAATTTGAAATAACATGTGCAAATTCTAAAATGCACAAAAAAAGAACATTTTTATAGAGAACAACATACAAAAAACAGAATTGCTTTATGCTTAAACATGGTGTATAGTAGTGTTTATTACACAAAGCAATATTCTGTTTTTTGTATGTTCTTGTTCTTAATGAAATTGTCAGTGTTTTGTGCATTTTAGAATTCGTATGCGTAATTTCAGAATGTTGTACAAATAAATGTGAGTACTAAGAGCATGAGAATACATGAACGTCTCGTTAATACATTGTTTTAATAAAATTATTTGTCCTTTTCAGTCCCCCCATCCTTGATCATGGACATTAACTTTCTAAATTTATATCCGTGTAAAAGATAGTTTTTTTTCAATTTGACCCCAATTTTAAAAAATCCGTGCATTAAAAACAAATACATTTTTTCCCATCCCGATTGGACAAAAAGTAGGCTTTCTTTTTTAGAGAAGATTGAAAATACACATCTGCAAAAAAGGATAAAAATAGATAAAATTGGTTTTGTCTCCGAAAAGTAATATATTTCTAGTATTGCTACTATTTGAGATTCAAAAGATGTAAAATACACAAAATATTCAGAAAAAATGTTGATTTAGGAATATACATCAAATTTACATCCTAACCTAAAATGAAGCATTAATTCAAAATCCAAAATTTCCCCAAAATTCCTTAAAAAACACAATAAGAAATATTTCAAAAACATTAAAAATCTTAGAAAAAAATTTGTATTTTGAAATTATTGCTTAAAATAACTTTATTTTGACCAATTTTATTCGGTACTGAAAGGGCAGTGAATAGTCCAACTGTCCAATGTTTGTATTTTTTATGTTAAATTTGGAGAAATTTTTGATAATATACAGTAACTAAATTTGGATTTAATACCTAAAAACTAAGTTTGTATGTCTTAAAAGAAAAGTAAAAACATAATACAATTTATCAATAAGAATATTTAACCATGGAGTTTGAGGGGGATCAAATCTTAAGTCTAATAGGAATAGGATAGGTCATTTTGATTCTTGACTTACGGTTTTCAGAATCCAAATAATACAATAAATACCGGTACATCCACAAACAATGAGATTTGAATGCACAAACATACCGTATTTTTGGTTTTATATTTCTTGAGTCGATACCTCCACCACCAACAACGATTTTTTTTTAAATCAAATTTACTCTATTATAGGCCGCACCCCTATTTTGACCACTCAACTTTTAAAGAGTATTTTATAAATAATAATAATTTTAGTAACAATTTTATAAAATGGCTTCACATAATGACCGCACCCCACTTTTTAAACTTGATATTTAAAGTATACCCGAGGTCTGTACTCGCATGATTACATAATTACCGGTATGTTAATGTTGTATTCTTCTTCGACAGTCTGTATCTCATGTACCTTAGCTCCCTTCGGTAACCGTGTTCGTTGAAAATGACAATATTTTCTTAATATTTGTTATATGTATTTAAATTATTAAAGCATTTCCTGTATCTCCAATGTTAGCAGCTAATTAAGACCGAATTAAACGGTTCAATGTTTCGTTCAAGATTCCTTGAATTCAAATACATACACAATCAAAATGTGCAAAGATAATAAACTACAACAATACACCTCCCATCACTTTATTTTATTTGTCCTTGAATTCAAGGAATCTTGAACGAAACATTGAATCGTCAAGAAGAAGAAAAAAAAACAGTTCACAATGAATTTTAACATTCTTAATTTCTACTTTTTACTATACATTCAATGTAAGGATCCTCTATTGAATTATTTGGTCTCAAATGCATGCAAGAATGAAAGCTATACAAATTTTACAAGACTGAATGAGGTTTTGTCATTTCTTCCCCTTTTTTTTCTTTTGAGATAGATTTGTCTTCTGAAGTCGTCCTATAACAAAGAAAAGAATGAAGGTATGGCTAAAGATAGTGAAAAATTACACGAACTTATCCATTTTCATGAAACCTAATGAATTTAAAGAATTGCACACTTGAACATAACAAGAAATGGATATTAACAAGATACACCACATTTCTTTTAATTCAGATTCAGATTTGTTTTTACAGCTAGATTCAAATAAAACCATATCACACCACTTAAAAAGAGGAAATTAACTCATATTTGCTAAACTAGGAAAACACTAAAGTCCCGCCGCGTTGATGGGTGTGCGTTTGTTTGCACTTTTCCTCTGCAAGTGCTTTTTGAATGTATTGTAGGTGATTGTTGTCAAGTTTCTATTGTTACTTGTTATTATAAACCTCAAAAAACTCAATATTAAAACCTTTATTTCTGTGGATTCTGGCTAACTTTTTCAATTTTTCTTTCAAAAGGTACTACATCACCATAACCTTAATGTCCATGTGAAATCTGAACGTTGTAGCCCCACCCGTTTGGTCAGAATCGGCCCAAATGTGGCGAAAATATCGCACAAAAAATTGAAAAACTTATATTAAAACCTTTATTTCTATGGATTCTGGCTAACTTTAACAACTTTTCCTTTCAAAAGGTACTACATCACCATAACCTTAATGTCCATGTGAAATATGAACGTTGTAGCCCTACCCGTTTGGTCAGAATCGGACCAAATGTCACGAAAATATCGCACTAAAAATCGAAAAAAATCGTAAAAGTACGATATTCATGAGAAATATTTCTTCGATTGTACCCAAAAACAATACACCTCTAAGTTCAGAGAAAACGAAGGTCCCCTCCAATTTTCATCAAGATTGCATATGCCGTTTGCCCGGAATCGAGTGAACAAACAGACAGAAAAAAAGAAAAAAAACACCCGAGCAAAATTTTTTTTGGGGGTCAGTGAAATTGAAGTCTTCGCTTCACTTGCTACGCTCATCCAATAAACCATATTTTTATTTTTTTTCGCAGTAACACGATATTTCCACTCCAACACCAATTCACTCTAAACTTGCCGATAAAAACAGACTTTAAACTGTAATGTTAATGTAAATTACTTTCTTCTGATCAAATTGTGCTATATTATGGTGTTCTCATTTTTTCCAACAAAGTTAACGGCTGCAAAAGCAAACTACTGGGTGGTGACTGTGAGTAAAAAAATAGTGTTGACTTATGCGCATATTGCGTATTCTATGCATTTTAAGCAAAATGGCTGATTGTATCACTGAAACTGCTGTATTGCGAAGAATGCAAAAATAAAATAAAAACATTAAATAACCCCACTTTTTACAATTTTAAAAACAAAATTTTGGAATAGAAAGTTGTATTCTTGCATGCATAGTGTTAGTGGGCCTTCACAATAGTTTTAGCAGTGTTGTAAAAGTTATTTTTACAAAGTAATCAGTTACATTTACTTAATCACCAAAGTAATTGAGTTACAGTTACAGATATTTGATGAAGTAATTGAATTACTTTTAAGTTACCGTACTTTATGAAATTTCTTAAAATGCAATTACTCACAGTATGACGAACAGAAAATAATGTTCTTATTAATTTATTTTTGTCATGTTAACCAAGACATACATGAATGCAGGAGTTGGCAGAAAAATCTCATTCCATCATACCACACACACAAAAATTAGTGATCATTATTTTTCCTTTTTATTGTTTTGAATTTGAGACTTTGTTCTATTATTTTACTGTATTGTACCAGCATGCTTGAGAAATGTAACTAAAAAAGTTTATTGAAAACTGAGTAGGCCACATTTACATTAAAATAAATGTAATTTGACCCTCTCAGTCATGAAATAAATTGGTGATAATTAGGTCATTTTCAGCAAACATTTCATTTTTCAAATTTGTTTCTGAGAATGTTGATATTTTTCAATATTTTTTAGGACGATTTTGGAATTTAGGACAAATTTTGGATTTTAAATTAAAGCTACAATTTTAATTAAAATTAAATTTTTTTAAATTAAAATTAAAATTGTAATTTTTAAAAAATGTGATCAAAATTAAATTTTTAAGCGCATTTTAAAAGATTTACTCGGAATTTTTAGATTTTGCTTATCTCAAAAAACAGCAATACTACAATGATAATACATTTCCGGGAAAAAACAAAATTTTAATTTTTTTTGCAGATCTGTATTTTCAATCTTCTCTAATAAAGGTACAATTCATCCCATTGATATGGGAATTCTTTTATTTCTTTTCAAATTCACCCAAATTTTAAAAAAATGTCAAACTGAAAAACCTATCATTTACACGGATTTAAATTCGGAATTTCATGTCCATGATGATGACCGATTGAGACTAGTTTACCCATCCAGACATCATTTTCCCGAAGGCATTTCACCCCTATGCCTCATAAACTACTATAGTCCGTGGAACAAGCTGCTAAAACTATAGGAACATTTCAAATCCGGAAACCAGCACCAAAATTTAGGAGCAGGTAAAAGACGTATTTTAGAATGTTATTTTCACGGGGGACACGCATGGTAGCAAATGAGTCACCTGTCATGGTGTCCACAAGATGGCCGCCAAAATAATTCTTAAAACTGCTGTAACTCAAGAAGTAATCATCAGATTTGGATAAACTAGGTTTTGTTTTATTCGGTTTTTAATGTTCTACAAAAATGTCATGAGAAATTTTACCGTCAATACAAAAGTTTTAATTATATTTATATATTATTACAATGTATTGCAATTATAGCACTTTTTGGTGTATATTTAATTATTTATACGTAGAATTCGCTAGATTGTCATAAAATTTTCAGACTATACTAAAATAACGCCAATAAATCCAAAATTTTAAAGTCCCGAAACGAAATTCTTGTAACTTTTTGATTAATTAATTAATTAAATTAAGCATTAATTAAATCCCATTTAAAAGTTTCTTATTCACTTACCAAAGTCCCGTAGTGTATCACAAAACAACAATATGACCACAATGAACCAAAAAAATATTAGTTCCAAAAATTAAGTCCAATCACTTTCCTATTAATTCAATTAATTCAATTAATTAAAAATAATGACAATAATCTCAATTAATTTTGTAAAATTAACCCAATGTAGTCGACCTTGGAATCATTTTAAAGCTAGTTTTAAGGCGAATAAATGAAATGAAAAAATTAATTAATTAAATTAATTAATCACCGAATTAATTACATTTTAGTTAAATTATCCCACTTTTGACATATGTATTGTTATGTATACCTAAAACTCGATCGATCGTCATAAAAATATACTACTTTACTGACATAATGCCAATGAATCCGAATTGTCATGTCCTGAAACAAAATTCCTATAACTTACCGATTAATTAAGAAATTAAGTGAAGAATTACTTATATCTCAATAATTGTTGTTGTCACTCAATTAACACATACAAAATGCCAACCATAGTATAAAAAATAAACAATGCGCTTGTGTAATTTTAAAAATTTATAGTCCCAAAATTAAGTTCATGCTACTTTCCCGTTAATTGAATTAATAAATTAATTAAATTAATTGATATAATCACCATGTGTTGTGTAAAATTAACACAGCCACACTGGGAACCATTTGCATGCTTATTTTACAGGAAAATAATTTTGTGGGAAATTCAATTAGCAGAAAAGTAGCATGAACTTAATTTTGGGACTATTAATTTTTAAAATTACACTTGCATTGTTTATATTTGATACTTCTGTTGGCATTTTGTATGTGGGTTTAAATTTAGTGAAAGTAACAATTATTGAGATATAAGTAATTCTTCATTTAATTTCTTAATTAATCGGTAAGTTATAGTAATTTTGTTTCGGGACATGACAATTCGGATTCATTGGCATTATGTCAGTAAGTAGTATTATTTTTATGACGATCGATTGAGTTTTAGGTATACATAACAATACATATGTCAAAAGTGGGATAATTTAACTAAAATGTAATTAATTCGGTGATTAATTAATTTAATTAATTAACTTTTTCATTTCATTTATTCGCCTTAAAACTAGCTTTAAAATGATTCCAAGGTCGACTACATTGGGTTAATTTTACAAAATTAATTGAGATTATTGTCATTATTTTAATTAATTGAATTAATTGAATTAATAGGAAAGTGATTGGAATTAATTTTTGGAACTAATATTTTTTTGGTTCATTGTGGTCATATTGTTCTTGTGTGATACACTACGTGACTTTGGTAAGTGAATAAGAAACTTTTAATTGGGATTTAATTAATGCTTAATTTAATTAATTAATTAATCAAAAAGTTACAAGAATTTCGTTTCGGGACTTTAAATTTTGGATTTATTGGCGTTATTTTAGTATAGTCTGAAAATTTTATGACAATCTAGCGAATTCTACGTATAAATAATTATATATACACCAAAAAGTGCTATAATTGCAATACATTGTAATAATATATAAATATAATGAAAACTATTGTCTTAACGGTAAAATTTCCCATGACATTTTTTTAGAGCATTAAAAACCGAATAAAACAAAACCTAGTTATCCAAATCTGATGATTACTTCTTGAGTTACAGTAATTTTAAGAATTATTTTGGCGGCCATCTTGTGGACGCCATGACAGGTGACTTATTTGCTACCAGGCGTGTCCCCCGTGAAAATAACATTCTAAAATACGTCTTTTACCTGCTCCTAAATTTTGGTGCTGGTTTCCGGATTTGAAATGTATTTACGCTTGTTCCACGGACTACTACAGGCAGAACTCGTGGTAGTTTCTGAAGGCCAGAGAACGCTTTCACGGGCAGAACTCGTTGTAATGACTGGAAGTAGTAATGCAGTTACTCAAAAAGTATCTAACTAGTTACTTTCCAACACTGAATTTTACTCTACTTTCATTGGATGAGCGGAGCGAAGATTCCATTCTACTACACTGGAGAAAAAAATCCGGAATGTTATGTTATGTTTTTTGTTTTGTTTTGTTTTTTATGTTTGTATTTTTTTTATGTTTTTAACACGATTCCGGCTAAACCGATACTCCAAATGCGATGAAATTTTCTGGAGGCCTTCGAAATCTCTGTACTTAGAACTGCTACGTATTTGAGCGCAACCGAATAATTATTTCTCATGAAAATCGCAATTTTACGATTTTTTTGGTTTTTTAAAAACATTTTTCGACTTTTGACACCTACATGCTTTATCCGATTGTAATGATTTTTTCACAGAACCTTAATTTTATGAATTAATATATTCGTGTGAACTTTGAGCGCAATCAAAAAATTATTTCTCATGAAAATCGCAATGTTACGCTTTTATTCGTTTAAAAAAAATTCTTTTAGTTATAACACCTACATGCTTTATCGGATTGTAATGATTTGTTCAAAGAACAACAGAAAATCTGCATAACACATGGCAACTCAATGCACCAATTACGCTCATCCAACAACGCGCCTGAAAAAGCGTTTGCGAAGCTTCCTAGTAATATTAAGCTTACGATTCTAGACTCATGGTTGAATCGCTTGTCTCACTGTCTGTCGAGTGCACTGTCCAGTCCTCAATGCAGATCCAGTTTTCTTCCTCCTCCTGCCACTCTTCCTCCTGGATCCTCCCCTCAAGCACATCCCTCCTGTATTGAGAGAGAATCGCGAGCCGGTTCTTGAGTCGGGTTAGTACGAGCACCGTGCGAGCCGCTTCGATGAATCTTAGTAGCGTCTTGTGGCGGACGAACCACAGCGCGTCTTCGTGTTTGCTGGAGTCTAAAGATTGGATAATTTCGATATGAAAACATTGTTTACACATTAAAAACATTATTTGTTGCCATTCCCGAGCTCCGGCGGTATTTAACCGAAATCAACGGTACCTGTTACCAACCACCATCATATAGCGCAAGGACGCTGTCCATCGCTCAACTCTGGCACACATTAGATTTTTAGCTAGGAGCTTCGCACCAGGGACTAAAGAAAACCAACCATTCCCCAAAAGACAGAATTACTGAAAACTTAAAATTATATATAAGAAAATCAAAATGAATTTATGATTATCTTCTGTATGACCATTCATTCACAATCACAACAATGAAGCCCGATTTTCAGTAAAATAACTTTTTTAAATGTAATTTTACTTAAATTACTGTTGGTCGAACTTTACAACGATTAAAAAAATGTGTTTGCATAATAATTATTAGGTACTATGGAGCCGACAATAATTTACACTCCACTAAAAAAGCCAAAATCCACAGTTTTTGCGGTACAAATTCAATTTTCGGCGTGGGCAATGAAAACACCTTTAAAAATTTATCAAATTACCTTTTTGGTATTTTAGGGCATATATTCTGCCCCTTTGATCTTTTCGTTGTTTTTACAGCTATTTGGTAGAAAAGATAAAACTTATTTCCTATTTGACGATTTGTTGTGAAATGTTGCAGTTCCCTTGTTTTGACATAACCAAAGATTATTGTGAATGGGATATCGATTTTTGAAATTTTTTGTCGAATTTTATGAACTCAAATTTTGGATTTGTTTAATTATAGTTCAGATAGAAGTTTAATTTCCTAGGCCTATGTTAGCCAAAGGTTTGAATATATCTAAAAAAAAAAAAGGATGCACCATTTTGTTTATAATATATATTATGTCCAAGTAATAAAACAACACAATAATTAGCTCATTCGGACAAGTGGACAGTTTTTTAAGTTCCAAAAGTGCTGAAAATATTATCAGGCAAAATGGAACAAGACAATTATTAAAACATTAAAAAGTGTTCATCCAGTAGTAAAATATTTAGGGCCTAAATGCTACAGCACAACATTGACTTTTTGGTACGTGTTGTTTTTCGTTGCCATGGGAACTAAATCGATCCTCAATTCGATCATATTATATTTAATCCTAAAAACTGATTGTCTGTTACAAGTCGAGTAGAAGTGAATATTGATGAGTTGAATCGAAGTCGAACAACGTTGCTGTGATAAGCACTGTAAAGATGTTTTTTATTACTAGGAAAACGCTTAAGTCCCGCCGCGTTGTTGGATGAGCGTAATTGGTGAATTGAGCTGCCATGTGTTTTGCGGATTTTCTGTTGTTCTGTGAAAAATCAGAACTTTGTTGAAATTTTTTTAAAAATTAAATCAAATTAAATAAAAAATTAACTTTTTTTTTTTAATTAATCGTAATTTAAAAAAGGAAAAAATCGTAATATTGAAATTTTCATAAGATATAATTTTTCGATTACGCTCAAATTTCACACGAATTTATCAATTCATAAAATTAAGGTTCTGTGAAAAAATCATTACAATCGGATAAAGCATGTAGGAGTTATAAGTCGAAGAAATTTTTTAAAAATCGAAAAAAAATCGTAAAATTGCGTTTTTTTATGAGAAATGATTTTTCGATTGCGCTCAAAAACGTGGCAGTTCTTAGTTCAGAGATTTCGAAGGCCTCCATAAAATTTCATCGCAATCGGAGTATCGGTTTAGCCGGAATCGTGTTAACAGACAGACAAAAATACAGAAAGAAGAAAAAAAAAACATTCCGGATTTTTTTCTCCAGTGTAGTGAAATGGAATCTTCGCTTCGCTCATCCAATTATTATTTTGGGTCGAAAAATACCTAGGAAATGGGACACAATTTGGCTGTTAGCAAATAGCTATTCGCTCGGCCAAGATGCATCCGACGTATATGAAACTTTGCAAAGTTGTCAATAAAGCATACATAGACAGCCCTGTGGTCATAGATTTTCAAAATTTTGACTTAATCAGTCAGAAAAAAATCACGAATATGGTCAATTTTGGAGTTTTTAACAAAATCAATATTCGTGAAAACTAATTTAATTTTTATAAATTATTTTAAAACAAAATTTAAAAATGTGTTACTGCAGAGCCCTATGATTCCACATTTGTGACATATGTTCAAAATTTCAGACACCTGTGGTGTCAGTTGGCTGAGCGAACAGCAATTTGCCTAAAACGCATGTCCTATACTCTCTTAACCTAATTTTTCCAGCTCGGTGGCCTCCGCCTGTGAACACGGTCATGGCAATAAGGGTGTCCTCAAGATCCTTCAATCAAGATTCTCCCGATGTTTATCTGTATATTTTTCTTCTCCAAATATCCGGGAATGTTTCGATTTTCAAATTACTTGCTATATTTTCAGAACGATTTGCATGATTTTCTGTTGAAATGTGGCTTATGCTTATTACGTCACGTTTCTACTGGCCCCAAGTTGTACTGAGATTACGATTATATGTTTGATAAACTTTTTAACCTTAAATAAATAAATAAATACATTCGTATTAGAGTCTACCCACTTGTCATGACGCGAGTAAGACATTAGAATGATAATAATAACTAAAGATAATATGCACTTTAAGAGAAGACAGTTTTAAGTAAAGATTAAACATACTGGGAACATGGGTTAGATCAGTTAGGAATTAGGGCTAATGTAAAATCACTTAGTATTTCGTAGAAGATATCAAGCAAATTCAGGTGTCGGCTACCTATATGAACACACAAGAGGGTTCTAGAAGTAATTAAGTCAGTGGAGACTAACATGTCACACTGGAGGGGGGAAGGTTATATAAACCCAGGACAGGTAGGGAGCAAGTGTTCGGTTCACTCGGCTCATTCAGATCACTTGGATCATTAGGCGCATTTACTCATTCATTCATTCTGTTCAATCGTTCTTCTTGTGTTATGTAATTGTTTAAAGGGTTTTGTAATGGCGTCAATGACGACCATGTAATTAAGAAACATAGATACAATGTGTAAAGTGTCAGTGTCATTATCTACGTGTCTGCACATCGAGGGCCCCGTGAGTAAATAAATATTTAACAATAAAAATAATAGTGTTTATACAACTTCGTATTTCCTTCTCTTGGGGTACAAGAACCCAATACGCCTCACATCTTATTCCTCATGGTTTTCCTTCTTTCCCTATAAAGAAGGTGGTGGCAGCTATAAAGACCAGCCAGCATCCACCCCATGACACTGGTGGCCAGCGGTGGTGATTTTTTTTAAACATTTATCAAAATTCAATGGATAGGAAAGGAATAATAATGCAAAGTTGTATAAACCGAGGATAGTGATTTTGATAGGATGTGCTTGTTATAATATAATATACTGACGGAATAAAGTCACAATTATACTCAAATAATTTTTGTGAACGTGTTTTATATAACTAACAATGCAGGATAATATAGATAGGATGGTGTAACGTATTAATTGTAATTTTGACTCCTTTGTTGTAGAGACACTTAGAACGACACACATGTTACGGTAATATTTTGGGTTGGACGTTTATAAGGGATAGAAGGCTGGGTTATTGAATCAAGTTAAGGTAAAATTGACTCTTTCCACTAACATCGCACCGGCGATGGCGCTGAGGTGATAATTACTCTGACTGTGTCAGAGGGCACACCTCTGCTTATTCACGCTTTGAACAACATAGGACTCTCAGCTTACGCATTTGAAAATGGCAGTCGAGGTACCTTTCATACTATTTCCCATTTACTTGCTTGCATGGAAAATTTTGGATGTCGGCCGTATGATTTGTTTTGGGCGGGAACGGCTATTGAACGGTGGGTGCAGGCTTCTTGTGTATGTCCTGTCACTAAACCTCCCTATAAAAAACCTTTCACATGGTAGGCCTCCTGAGTGTCCACAAGTCCCACAGACATGCGTGCAAGTTTGTCCACAAAGGTTTAGTCCTAGCAATCTTGTCCACCGTACCTAGTTACTCGCGCCATTCTCAGTTGGTGGACGTCTGTCCTTAATTTTTGTCACACCCTTGTGAAAGGGTATGGCAAAAGTTCACCCGGGGGCGTAGGTGATGTCATGACGCGAGTAAGACATTAGCATGATAATAATAACTAAAGATAATATACACTTTAAGAGAAGACAGTTTTAAGTAAAGATTAAACATACTGGGAACATGGGTTAGATCAGTTAGGAATTAGGGCTAATGTAAAATCACTTAGTATTTCGTAGAAGATATCAAAGCAAACAGTCATGTGTCGGCTACCTATATGAACACACAAGAGGGTTCTAGAAGGTAATTAAGTCAGTGGAGACTAACATGTCACACTGGAGGGGGGAAGGTTATATAAACCCAGGACAGGTAGGGAGCAGGTTGATTCGGTTCACTCGGCTCATTCAGATCACTTGGATCATTAGGCGCATTTACTCATTCATTTATTCTGTTCAATCGTTCTTCTTGTGTTATGTAATTGTTTAAAGGGTTTTGTAATGGCGTCAATGACGACCATGTAATTAAGAAACATAGATACAATGTGTAAAGTATCAGTGTCATTACTACGTGTCTGCACATCGAGGGGGTGAGTACCATGCCATTTATTTGTATAATGTTAAATAAATATAACATAATAATAATAGTGTTTATACAACTTCGTATTTCCTTCTCTTGGGGTACAAGAACCAATACGCCTCACATCTTATTCCTCATGGTTTTCCTTCTTTCCCTATAAAGAAGGTGTGGCAGCTATAAAGACCGCCAGCATCCACCCATGACACACTCAGTTTATATAACTGATATTCTATGGGGGACATTAAACCAAAACGACCAAGCCAACCCTGTATAGACGGAGAGCCAGTGACAGTTTCTATTGCCTCATAAGGTACATATGTTTGGACCATTGGAGTAGAAGCGGAAATTCAAGTCGTTTTCAAAAATGAGCGTCTTACGAGTCAAAGTGGGGGCGTTTACCCGTCAGACGCCCCCAAAGTGGGCCCCAAAAAGGGTCAAATCTGCCCCTATTAAGTAAACATGATTAAAACATACGAAACTTCATAAAATAAGTTAGCCCAAAAAATAATATTACTCGTACAAGGAGCTGCGTTGGGCCGTTGACCAGTCAGATGCCCCCAAAGTGGGCCCCAAAAAAAGTCAACTCTGCCCTCATAAGGTATACATGATTTAAACATACGTCATGTTGTAAAAAGTTACCAGGAAAACGAATATCATTCCCTAGACGAGCTACGTTGGGGCTTTGACCCGTTAGGTAACCCCCAAAGTGAGCCCCCAAAATGGTCAAATCTGCCCCCGTAGGATATACATAATTCAAACATAGGCTACGTCATTTTATAGAACCAGTTACCAGGAAAACGAATATCACTCGTCAGACGGGCTGCGTTGGGGCTTTGATCCGTCAACGCCCCCGAAGTGGGCCCAAAAAGATTAAATCTGCCCTCATAAGGTATTAATGATTCAAACATACGTCATTTTAAAGGTAAAATTACCAGGAGGACTAATATTAGTCGTCAGACGATCTGCGTTGCGACTTTGACCCGTCAGACGGCCCCGGAATTGGGCCCTATAAATGATCATATCAAATACGGCATTTTATAGAAAAATTTACCTCGGAAAAGAATATCACTTGTCAGACTGGCTGTGTTAGGCCCTTACCCACTACTTCCCCCCCCCCCAAAAAAAAAAGTTAAAAACTGTTTTGTCTGGAATACTTACGAAATTATGTTGGATTTAATCGGATTCGTGGCGATAATATGTAGTCATGATGTTTATGCATATTTTGGGTCATTATGAGCCCTGCAACTACCACTTTTTTTTTTATTATTTTGGGGATATAGATCGATGAATAAATCAGGAAGACATGTTATACTTCGTCTTATGGTAATTATTTTTTAAATAATAATGGTGTATGTATAGTATGTTAGGGTGTTAACTGTAAAGAGTGTTGTTATTTTATTTTTTAACCAATGAAGAGTTGTGTTTAATTTACTACTTGTTGCATGATACTTTGAGTTTCTGGCTTTTAAATCACAGATTAGCTTAAACTTTTGCATATTATTGTATAACAATACAAGATAATCATTGACAATCATTTACTTTTATGAAATAAGTAATGAGATCATAGTAATCATAAGTTACGTAAGTAATTATCATCATATGATAACCTATTAAGCAAAAATCTTTAATATGTGTTGAATCATGCAAATAGTGTTTAATAAGTTACAAACAATTGAAGATAGGATATATAAATTGGTTTGGTATAATTAACTTCAAATATCAAACTTCTTACCACGATTCGTAATCACTGTACCCTTGTACGCTTTAACATTTTATTAGTAATCATCATCATCATATCATAACATACGTAATAATCTTTTACATGCGTTGAAACATGCAAATACTTTTCATTAAAGACAATTGAGCATTAAAATAAATAATTGTGAAAAAATTAAAACTATAATCACATTCGTCATCACTGTACGCTGCTTCCGAAACATCTATGTCATATCATCATCATCGAAATTCTCTCCTAAAAAGCATTGCATAATCTCATCAAAGTGACGAAGGGACAGATCATAGAAGAACATCTTGGTCTTACATAATGGACATTTTTAAAAATTTCTGTCTATGGAACCAATTTAACAGCGTCATTGTCGCCTACAATAAAACCAAGGTTTTACATATTATATATGACATTATATATAATATTGGCCTACATAAATACCAAAAATGATGAAATAATGATGAGTAATATTCTTTTTCATGGTCACTTTTACTATAGAATGCCGAATGTTTCAATTATGTATACCTTAAGACTTTTTGGATTATTTGGATTAAGGACGTGTCAACCGTTAGGTCATAATACACCACTCTAACCTAGGGGGGGGGGAGAGGGGCCCATGCTGGTCAGAACCAGCCACAGGTAAGGGGAGGAAAGGGGGTCTCTCACGTCGCGGTCGTCATCGTCTTTGTCATCGTTCATTATGTCATTGTCATCGTCGTCGGAGAGCTAGTCAAGGGAAGGGGGCAAGGTCCCCGACGACGATTGCCAAAGCTCGTCTCTACATTCGGGGAGTAATATACTACCCATCTTACTAGCTGATGTTTGCGAGGTGGAATTTTTCTCTTGAATCGCCTTTTACGATTAGCAGAGCCATGCTCTGGGGCAAGCTCGAGAAAACCAGGCTTTGACGCAGAGCGCAGAGGTAAAGTCTGGACTCTGGATCACTTGGAAGCTCTATCGGTGGTCCTATCGGGTTGTGCTTTGCAACAAAATGTTAAGTAAGAATGTGTAATAGGGGGTATCTAGGCACATTTTCCAATATTGCTCACTTTTTCTTACTAAATGACCGTAAATATGACACCACTGTTAATTTGTAGAAATTTTCCGATTTTGTGTAGGAAATAATTATTTGAAATCTCAAAATGTGCTTTGATAGCGACATACGCTCATCCTTTCTGAACAGCCTCCCAAAAATACAGACTTTTTGGCTGAAAATTAAAGGTAAAAAAGCGGTACGTTCTGTATGTTGAAATTAGAGGGATTTGATGATCAAGCATGTTTTTAAGTGGGTATTTAACATTGTAAAAAAAGTTGGCCCGAGCTTGGCAAACAGTCTTAAAGGCAGATTTGACATCTTTGGGGGCCAACTTTGGAGGTAACCAAACGGGTCAAAGCGCCAACGCACGACGCAACGCATCTGACAAGTGATATTCGATTTCTTGGTAACTGACTATAAAAAGACGTATGTTTGAATTATGTTTACCCTATGGGGACAAAATCAACCTTTTTGAGGGTCCCTTCGGGGGTTACTTAACGAGTCAAAGACCCAACGCAGCTCGTCTGACGAGTAATATTCGTTTTTCTGGTAACTTTTTCTATAAAATGACGTATGTTTGAATCACGTATACCTCATGAGGGCAGAGTTGACTTTTTTTGGGGGCCCACTTTGGGGGCATCTGACGGGTCAACAGCCCAACGCAGCTCTTTGTACAAGTGATATTCTTTTTTGGGCTAACTTATTTTATAAAGTTTTGTATGTTTTAATCATGTATACTTAATAGGGGCAGATTTGACCTATTTGGGGCCCACTTGGGGGCGTCTGACGGGTAAACGCCCCCGCTTTGACTCGTAAGACGCGCATTTTTGAAAATGACTTGAATTTCCGCTTCTACTCCAATGGTCCAAACATATGTCCCTTATGAGTCAATAGAAACTGTCACTGTGTCACTGGCTCTCGGTCTAGTAGGCCCGACATAATTGACGAGTGAGCGATAAGCAACCAAAGATCGATATTTTTAAAATAGGAAATATAGCAATCAGTGGTACGGACAGTGCGAACACCCGCGGATCAACGACAGAATCAACAAGGCCGATTCAGAACTTGAATTTATTATGCTTTATGCTTTATGCTTTATGCTTTATGCTTTATGCTTTATGCTTTATGCTTTATGCTTTATGTCGAATGCATTACACTTTGGTACTTTTGTGCATGCTTGTAGTTTCACACCGAGCCTATGGGCTCTTATTGAAAGAGTGATATTTTGTCTTTGGGGAGGAAACTCTTTTTCACTTAGAGATTGAGTTGTGGTGGGTGGGGACGGGAGGGGAGGGGAGGGGATGGAGGGGGAAGGGAAAGGGATGGTGGCTGTTTCATTGCAAGAAATCATTCACTCGCGAGTGTGCTTTTTTTAAAAGTAGCATGGAGCGAGTGAGAAACCGGGGGAGATTGGTTGGGATGGAGAGCAGTGTTAGTACGTTAGCCTTCCAAGAGACAGGACCGTGGGGAGCCAGTCGTTCCGAGGGCGAAACATTCGGCCTGAGCCTACGTTTGGGTTGACCGGACCCTTAGACCCGCCTTTTCTTGGCAGGGTTTGGTGGGGGAGATTTGGAGTCATCGTGGGTGCGGTTGATTGTTCGTTTCTTCGCATTTGGAGGGAATGATGCACTGGTTCCAATACTGGCGACTGGTCTCGGATGACGGTCGCGGCTGGTCGGATGAAAACGACACTGGGAGCGTACCTCAGGATGGTAGTGTGTTCTAAGGGTTCGGTAGAATTTACGGGAGATGGAAGTAATATGCTCTTGGAGCATGGGGAATCCGATATCCTTGGTGAAGCCAGTGAATTGGTGTTGATTTGGGAGAATGTGGTAATGTAACGGTTTCTTAACATCGGTTTTGTAGAGGTTGGAGCGAGTTCATGCTGGACTGAGCAGCGCCAGCCCAGATGGGGCAAGCGTATGTGATGGAAGGCCGAATAATTTTGTCGGTATATCGTGAGTCTGTCTAACGTGATATATTTGTTGAATGTAGTAGTGGTGCTAACGCAGAAATTTTTCGAACAGCGCGTTGTTGAGTGTTACGAATGTGCTGCCTCCAGGTGAGTCGAGAGTCCAGAGTTTCTCCAAGGTACATGGCTGTCTTCGACCAGAGGCTGCGTCCCCCAAGAATAAGACGGGGTAGTTGATTCACATTTCTCCTTGAGAAGAGGACAGCTTCTGTTTTTATTGGATTGAGGCCCAGCCTCCATTTACTGTAGAAGGGTGCCACCCGTGTTGACGCCGCGTTGTAGTTTGGCGATATGCAAGGCTTGAGAACTCGGATGTGGCAGCCAGTGCATTATCGTCTGTGAATAGATGTAAAATGACCCCTGTGGTAGAGACGGAACATCAGCCGTATAGACGTTGAATAAGAGAGGACTGAGTACAGACCCTTGTGGTACTCCTGCTTTGATTGGACGGGGGATGCTGCATAGCTCCCATCCAGGAGGCGATGAAGGTTCTGTCTTTTAAAAAGGAGTGTAGAAGATGAAGTAGATGACGAGGGCAGTCTTGTTTTGCAAACTTGAAGAGAACACCTGGACGCCAAACCTAATCAAACGCTTTTGCCACATCTAAGAATACCACAGCGGTGTGAGAGTTGTTGTTGAACCCATGAGTAATCTTGTTTGTGAGGCGGAGTAGTTGATGTTCGGTTGAAGTGCCTTCGGTGAAGCCGAATTGTGAGGACGGTATAATTTGCTTATCAGCTACAAACAATTTTAGTCGGGAATGGATAGTCCTCTCGAACACTTTGCCAAGGATGTTTAAGAGGCTGATCGGCCTGTAGCTGGTCGGGTCTGTTGGAGACTTCCCAGGTTTTAGTATTAAAATTGCTTTGGCATGTTTTCCAAGCTGTAGGAAGTGGCCAACACGAAATGATGCTGTAAAATTTGTAGCAGACGAGACAATGCTGTGCCAGGGAGCTGCAGTATGAGGCGAGCTGTGATTGAGTCTGGTTTGGGAGCCTTTTTGGGTTTAATGCTTTAAGTAGTGATACTTAAGCTCTTCTGGAGGCAGAGGTCTTCGTCTTGGAGTTCAGGACACTTTGAAACAGAGAGCAGATGATCCATTTTATGGTCAAGATCTGGTGTATCTGGGGCAGGAGGGTTCGGGGTAAAAGACTTCTCCAGGACATCTGCTATTGCCTCAGCCTTGTCGGCGCTGCTGAGTGCAATACCTTTGGGCGTAGTAAGCGAGGGTTGGAAATGCCTCGTCTGCTCAGCGATTTTGCCATTGGCCAGATAGAATGGTCTTTGATTGACAGAGATGAAAGTTTCTGCTCCCACATTTGTTGCCTGTGGGAGGCAATATCCCTGCGGAGCTGGGCAGCCATCTGTTGTATTCAATCCTGGTGTCTAGTGTTCTGAATGCTTGCCAGTGCATCCTTGCTCGATTTTTGATGGCAATGGAACGCACTAAGCCAGGGGGGGTAGAGAGAGGAAATCCGGAGGGCGTAAAGTGATCCTCAAGGATGGATACTCTGCAGCTCGTTGAATAGTGGACGAGAGGATTGAAACTGCCTCATCTATCTTGATGGGCGTTGAGAGATCTGGGAAGGGAGGTTCGAGTCTGGCATGGATGTGGGCACGGAACCGCTGCCAGTCGCTCTTGCATAGTGCAGTCTAGAGCGAGGGGCAGAATGAATAAGAGTGTTGCCTAGTAGCAGGAGAACGGGATCATGATCTGAGGTCAGGCCTGAATAGTAGTTATGTCAAAGGACTTGGAAAATTGTGTAATATTGCTATGTCTATAACATCAGAGGGAGTTTGGGGATTGAAATGGTGGTATGTGGGGTCTACTGGACCCACAATCCGTGAAGCCCGACTCGGTAGCATGTTCAAGAAGAGCAAGCCCCTGGGGCAATTTTTCGTAGAATTCCAAGCTACATTTTTTGCGATGAGATCGCCCGCCAGTACTGAGGGAATGGCGTCTTTGAGTATGTGATCAATGTCACTGGTGTGATATTTTTTCCCTAGAGGACAATTAGGCCTTTGCGTAAGAGGCAAAATAGGCCTTTTTCTGCTTACTTTTCCGGGCAAGTCCTCACATATATCAAATGAAAGCTTGAAATTTCCTTTTTACAAAAAAGTATGATGTATGATTGGGTCGGTAGCTTTTGGTCAAAAAAAGGGGGGTAAGGTCCCAATCTGTAAATTTGAGTTCAAGAAAACAATGACTGATTAGAATAATCACACACATCAAATGAAAGCTTGAAATGACCCCATTACGGAAATGTATGAGGCATTATTGTGGTTGGTTAGCTTTTGGTCAAAAAATGGGGGGTAAGGTCAAAATGTGTAAATTTGTGTTCAAGAAAACAATGGCCGAATAGATGTTCATGTATATAAAATGAAAGCTTAAAATGACCCCATTACGAAAATGTATGACACATTATCTAGGTGGTTAATTTTGGTTAAAAATGGTGGGTTTGGTCAAAATGTGTAAATTTGAGTCCAAGAAAACAATGTCCGATTAGATATTAACATATATGAAATGAAAGCTTGAAATGACCCGATTTCAAAAACGTATGACAGATTTTTGGGGCAGGTAGCTTTTGGTACACAAAAGTGGGGGGGTTGGGTCAAAATGTGTAAATTTGATTTATACATAGCCTACTATCTACGGGAGTGATTACCGATTGATGGAATTGAGAAATAAGCCAACAAAAATAATTGCTCATTTTACAAACATAAAAGGTTAGTGAATTCAATTTATGTTCATTTTAACAAAGTGTGCTCCAGCAAGAAGTATGCTTGCACCACTATCTATCGCCTCTGATTTGTTAAAAGCACTGAAGAGTGGCGAGGAAGCGTATGACGAGTTCAAACGAACGAGGCTTGAAGAAACCCCTCCAACAACGAAATTCCATGATAATATAAAGAAGCTTAACTTGGGAACTTTCTCCACTCTTAATAAGAATCTACGTTCATCCAAAAAAGGGCGTAGATTTGTCTGTAAAAACGGACAGAAATCTGTTATGCCGAATGTTAATTATTGCCGAGATCAGGCAACTTAAAATGCTAGATGTTCTTTCACATCCTCTGGGACCTATACCCAGGTCTTTAGCATCTGCAGACGGGACTTTGAGAAAAAACTACCAAGGCTGTTTTGGCACTGGAGTTAGAAAAACATTCTTCACCTGCTGAGGATTTGGATATTCAAGGGCCAAAGGTATGCATAATAGATGCAATGGCAATAGTAGAGAAAAAAATCCTTCAACAGCCAAATGTGTGCAGATGTATATATCAACATCAATTTTACATTCCATGCTTGAAGAGGCAAACGAATGCTCAGAAGTTCATGTTGTATTTGATGTTTATCGAGAAGTATCCATTAAAAACACTGAACGCTTACGACGAGGTCCTGTCAATGCCTTACAAGTTAAAAACATAGCACCTGGACACCGCATACATAACTGGAGATTGTTTCTTGCAAACTCTGTTAATAAATCAAGCCTTAAAAAATATATTTATGAAGATTGGATATCTCCAAAACAGCGCTTGAAACTACAGAATTGGATTCTTTATGTCACGTGTGAAGACCAATGCATTAAAGTGACAGAAAATGGTTGGGAGATTTGTGCAGACCTGCAATGTTTGCAAGAAGAAGCGGATACGCGGATACTCCTTCATGCCAAATATGCCTCCGCAACGGCTTTACTTCGGCAGTCATCGTATCTGCTGACACAGATGTTCTTATCATCTGCATTTGGGCTTCATTTGATCTTAATGTATCACTTTTTGTTAAAAGAGGTACTCAGAATAGATCGCATTATGTTAATGTGTCTAAAATTGCAAATTCCCTCGGAAAGGAAGTATGCAAAGCTCTTATTGGCCTACACGCCTTAACGGGTTGTGATATGGTGAGTGCATTTGCTGGAAGAGGCAAAGTTGGAGCACTGAAAGAAATAATGAGATCTTGCGAATATCGAGCATGTTTGAGCCAACTAGGCAAATCTTGGACCATTGGAGAAGAGTTGGTTGCTACTCTAGAAGCTTTTGTCTGCAAGCTGTATTCATCACAATTCACAATCTCTCGTCACAGATATAAACGTTGTACGCTATGAATTATTTCGCAACAAGGAGGGGGGGAGGAAATTGATTTTGCTCAACTTCCACCTTGCAAGGACTGTTTCTTTCAACACCTTCAACGGGCAAACTATCAATCAGCAAATGCAGATGGGCAACTCGTGGTGGAGTGGATGACTGGATCGCCTGCCCCTGAAGCAGTGATGCAGCTTCTTGCCTGCAAATGTAGTTAGATTTGCAAGCTACCTGATTGCCAATGCCTGGATAATAACCTTATGTGCACCGATGTATGCAAACTTAAGGGATCTACTAATATGCTACCAGCAGATGAGAATGAATGTGGTGTATCGTCACAAAACTTGGAGTCTGACACAGATAGCGAATAGCAACTTCAAGGTACAGTTCATCAGTAATATGTTTATATTTCATATAAAATGTAAGACGACTTTGTATACATGTAGACACGCCTTAACTTTCTATTCCGAATGTATTTTAAAATGTGTTTTATATGGTAAATGTAATATGGTTATATGGTTTAAAAACTCCCCCATTTTAAACAAAAGGTATCAGCAAAAAAATAACCATGCTATTCAGTATAATGCTCGTCGTATCATTTAATTAATTGTATGTAGACGTTTTTCACAATATCACGCCTTTTTTTATCAAAAGCTACCCGTCCTAATTATACATCATACTTGTTAGCAAAGGGCTCGTTATAAGCTATTATTTAATATATGTGTGGACTTGCCCCTACATGCATTGCAACCTAAAATTCAGATTTTGACTTTTAACCCCTATTTCGACCATAGTATTAACCCTTACAATATGCAACCGTATATTTTTGTGCTGTTTATGATGCGTTCTTACATTTGATACATGAAAATAGTTTCATTAACTTTGATTTCTGCAACTCAAAATTCCATTTGTTTTTAATTGTTGCGCCCCCCCCCCCCGCTCCCCTCTTCAATTGACCAAAAACTACCAAACCCAATAATGCATCATACATTTTGTAAAGGGGTTATTTCAAGCTTTCATTTGATATATGTGAATATGTAATCGGGCATTATTTTCTTGAACTCAAATTTACACATTTTGACCTTACCCCCATTTTGTTACCAAAAGGTAACCACCTCAATAATGTGTCATACATTTTCGTAATGGGGTCATTTTAAGCTTTCATTCATCTATTCGGTCATTTTTTTCTTGAACTCATATTTATACATTTTGACCTTACCTCCCCCCTTTTTTGTACCAAAATCCAGCCGATCCAATAATACATCATACATTTTTGAAATCGGGCCACTTCCAGATTTCATTTGACATATGAAAATTTCTAATCGGGCATTGTTTTCTTGAACTCTAACTTACACATTTTGACCTTACCCCCCCATGTTTTTGACCAAAAGCTACCAACCACAATAATGCATCATACGTTTTCGTAATGGGGTCATTTTAAGCTTTCATTTAATATATGTGAACATCTATTCGGCCATTGTTTTCTTGAACTCAAATTTACACATTGGGACCTTAGCCCCCCTTTTTGACCAAAAGCTACCAGCCCTAATCATACATCATACTTTTTTGTAAAGGGGATATTTCAAGCTTTCATTTGATATATGTGAGGACTTGCCTGGAAAAGTGAGCATTGTCAACCTTTTATGCAAGGGACTAAATAGGCCGCAACACATCGTGACGAGTCCATTTGATGTTTTAAGGAGGATTGAGGTGGCTTCAAGTGAACGTAGTTGTGGTATGCGTTCAGGTGAAAATGTGTAGCTGTTGCTTATGAGGATTGCTGTGCCTCCTCCCCTAATCACAGCAGTGGCTCTGGTTCTGTCGGAGCGCACGATGGTGAAGCCAGGGACTTGCCATCGGTCTGAAGGTATGAGGTGTGTTTCATTTATTAGAACTATATCTATAGATTCCAGTTTTACAAGGTGCAGAAGCTCAGGTGTTTTTGCACGAATGGCACCATTTGCGTTCCAGAATAAGAGTCGAGTAGTTTCTTCTTTTACACGCCATATAGTCTGAGCTGTTCACAAAATAAAACGGCAAAAAATGGTAGGAAGGTTTCACTTGGCAAAGATGTTCATAAGGTCAAAAAAGCGATACAGAAGGGGAGCCACGAAAAGTGTCCCTTACGATTCAAAATGGCGGCCATGAAAGAATAGGCCGATTATTTAACTTTTTTTAGTATAAAATACGGTTAATGATGTTAGGAACGTGCCACTTGGCAAAAATATTCGTAAGATGTTAAAAATGGTTTACAGTGGGGGAGCCATGAAAAGTCAACCTTACGATTCAAAATGGCCGCCATTTTTGAATTTTTTTTATTATTTTCCTTTTTTGAATATAAACATACTGCAAATAATGATAAAAAGGTGCCACTTAGCACTAGGCTCTTCTTAAGATTATCTTAAAAGTTTACAGAGGGGGAGCCAAGAACAACATCTCTTACAATTCAAATGGCGGCCATGAATTACAGGTGTATCAATTATCTTCTAATTTTTAATGTAAAAAGACGGCAAATAATGATAGGAAGGTGTCCCATTGGCAAAACATTTCTTGAGATGTCAAAGAAGGTTAACAGAGGGGGAGCCAAACAAAATATCCCTTACGATCCAAAATGGCCGCCACGAATAACAATTGCGTACCTTATTAGTCTCCAATTTCGAATGTTAACAGACGGTAAATAATGATAGGAAGCTAGGTGCCACTTGGCAAAAGAACTCTCAAAATATTGTGCATGGTTTACAGTGGGGGAGCCAAGAAAAATCTCACTTACGATTCAAAATGGTCGCCATGATTGAAAATGTGTATTGTTTCCTATTTTGAATGTGAACATACGGCAAATGATAAAAATGGGCCACTTGGCCAAAACATTTTTAAGGTGTTGTATATGGTTTCCAGTGGAGGAGCCAAGAAAAATATCCTTACAATTCAAAATGGCCGCCGCGATTGAAAATGTGTATTGTTTCCTTTATTCCTATGATCACATTCAAATTTAATTTAACCTACTTCCTTCTCAATAATAAGATATTATAATGAAATAAAACATCTGTGTCGATTTCCCAAAGATGTCTTCCTTGATAAGCATCACGCTGAATGTGAAGCTGCAGTGCGTCTTGAATGGGAGGAAGACTGTCAACACTTTTGTTCCTCGACGTGAAAAGGATTTTCCTTGCTTCATTGACTTTTCCTACATCCGTGTGTGCGTCGTACAACATAACGTTCTAAGACGTCTTGAATGGTTTTGGAAACGTTCTGCAACCGA
Organism: Sweltsa coloradensis; assembly: GCA_024449915.1. Lineage (NCBI taxonomy): Eukaryota > Metazoa > Arthropoda > Insecta > Plecoptera > Chloroperlidae > Sweltsa > Sweltsa coloradensis. Next base: position 195,211 of record JAMZAV010001662.1, on the reverse strand, counting down.
CAGGAGATTTCATTCTTGTTTTGTACTTGTTTTGTTCTTGTTACTTCACCATTACCTGGAAAATGGAACGACTTTCTTCACAATGCCACAAACAAGCAGGAGCTGTTTTCCATTCTCGCAAATCACGCTGCTACACAGTTTGATTTTGCAGAAATTGTGACCAACGTGGGATCAATTATCGTATCATCTCAAAAAGCTGAGGCCGCCATTACTGGTATTTCATGTGAATTTCTTGATGAGGCTGATGGCCGCATCATTGCTCACGTGATTGATGCGGCCAAGTCTGGAGGAAAGAGAGTTCTTATTTACACTATGGATACAGACATAGTCATACTCGCTGGCTCATTCTTCTACAAACTCATGGCTGTGGGGCTGTTATATTTGTGGGTTTGCTTTGGAGTAGGGAAGAAACAAAGATATATATCGGCACACGAAATAGCTCGCGCTCTTGGGGAAGCAAAATCGACAGCATTGAGAGGTTTCTATTTCTTTGCGGGATGCGACACCGTATCCTCCATCTCCCAAAAGGGAAAGTATGGAAATCTTTCGATGATGTCACACCAGCTTTTCATGAAATTTCCTGTCCGTTGCGGAACGTTTCCAAAACCATTTAAGACGTCTAAGAACGGAATGTTATTCTTTTGTACGGTGGACACACGGATGTAGGAAACGTCAATGCAGCAAAGAAAATCCTTTTCACGTCGAGGAACAAAAGTGTTGACAGTCTTCCTCCCACTCAAGACGCACTGCAGCTTCACATTCAGCGTGCTGCTTATCAATGAGAACATCTTTGGGGAAGTGCTGATACTTTAACGCCAATTTCTTCATCAGCGAAAGAATGGGGATGGTTAGTTGAATGGTTGAGTTTGACATCCAAAATGGTCTAGACTGCCGGAGATATGGGACTGCTGCAGAGAGCTTGTCAAGTGCTCGTGTAAGAAAGGAAGCATCACACGATGCTCATGCAAAGATGCCAGCTTTCCCTGTACATTGCTATGTTCAAACTGCCGAATGAACTGCTGCAACACCAGAAAACCCAGTTTTAAGAAAGTTATTATAGACTTAAAAAAGTTTAAGGATAATATATAAATCTGTTTAATTTCTGGATGGTTATTTATCTCGTTACACCTATGTTCAGCACTTTATATATTATTGTCTCCTATTTCAGTATTCCTGAGGATGAAGACATAATAAACAACGTCAATTCAATTGTAACAAAGTAGTAAGGAAGAAGTGCTCAAATGTCCACGTTATTAAAAATCAACATAGATGTTTTGTTTTCATTATAATATCTTATTATTAAGAAGGAAGTAGGTTAAATTAAATTTGAATGTGATCATAGGACTCCAGGAAACACTCCCCATTTTCAATCACGGCGGCCATTTTGACTTGTAAGGGATATTTTTCTTGGCTCCTCCACTGGAAACCATATACAACACCTTAAAAATGTTTTTGGCCAAGTGGCCCATTTTTATCATTTGCCGTATGTTCACATTCAAAATAGGAAACAATACACATTTTCAATCATGGCGACCATTTTGAATCGTAGTGAGATTTTTTCTTGGCTCCCCCACTGTAAACCAACCTCCGTGACGATGAAATAACTCTCCTTGGATGTCTCTTTGTGGGACTTTTCTGCCACGGATGCAAATCCTAGAAGTTTGTTGCCATTTTCAAGTTCCGGCGGTATTTTACCGAAATCAACGGTGCCTGTCACCAATTAACATGCAGCGCAAGGACGCTGTCCATCGCCCAACTCTGGCACACATCAGATTTTAGTTATAGGTGCTTCGCACCAGGCACTAAAACTACCAGGGGAGAGGCTTCGAGCCCCACGACCATTCCCCAAAACAGAAGAAGATAATGTAAACCATGCACAATATTTTGAGAGTTCTTTTGCCAAGTGGCACCTAGCTTCCTATCATTATTTACCGTCTGTTAACATTCGAAATTGGAGACTAATAAGGTACGCAATTGTTATTCGTGGCGGCCATTTTGGATCGTAAGGGATATTTTGTTTGGCTCCCCCTCTGTTAACCTTCTTTGACATCTCAAGAAATGTTTTGCCAATGGACACCTTCCTATCATTATTTGCCGTCTTTTTACATTAAAAATTAGAAGATAATTGATACACCTTGTAATTCATGGCCGCCATTTTGAATTGTAAGAGATGTTGTTCTTGGCTCCCCCTCTGTACCCTTTTAAGATCATCTTAAGAAGAGCCTAGTGCTAGTGGCACCTTTTTATCATTATTTGCAGTATGTTTATATTCAAAAAAGGAAAATAATAAAAAAATTCCAAAATGGCGGCTATTTTGAATCGTAAGGTTGACTTTTCATGGCTCCCCCACTGTAAACCATTTTTAACATTTTACAAATATTTTTGCCAAGTGGCACGTTCCTAACATCATTTACCGTATTTTTATACTCAAAAAAGTTAAATAATAGGCCTATTCTTTCATGGCCGCCATTTTGAATTGTGAGGGACATTTTTCGTGGCTCCCCTTCTGTATCGCTTTTCTTTGACCTTATGACATCTTTGCCAAGTGAAACCTTCCTACCATTTTTTTGCCGTTTTTATTTGGGATCCGTCGTTGAACAACCTGTACTAATAACGCTGATCAGGAACAAGGGTTTTTAAAATGGTAGTAAGTATTTCCTGAGAGGGTCAGTTGAGAGCGAGACAAGTGCTTGAATTATATAGGATACGATTTCCCTAACGGAAGGTTTGATTTGATCTGTATTGCGAGGGTGCTCCTGCCTTGGCCTGGGTGGTTGCAGTGGACGCTCTACATTGTTTACGACATCACGAAAGAGTGGTTTGTCAGAGTCCAAGCTGCAGGAGGATTAGGGGTGTTATTTTGGTAACAACATTTTTCTTTTGAGCTCGCCTTGATGGTGTTTGCAGAAGTGGGGGGTCGGGTGTCTGCAGCACGAAGGAAGGCCGGGGCATCGTCTATGAGAGGCGGGATGGGCTTCACTGCAATTGCAGCATAGGGCAGGGATGTCCTTGGGTTTTTGACAGTCTGCTGATTTGTGTGACCTAGCACATTTGAAACAGACAGGAGGCCAGTTACAGAATAGGGATTTTATTATGTGCCTCGTTGCTAGGATGGCTCTAAAGTCACCGTTTACTAATTCCTATAAGACAAGAACTGATGGACTTATAGGAACTTCTGCCTATTGCGGGATCGTAGGCCTACCTACTTTACCTATAGTTCTTAGTACCCGTCCAAACATGAGGTTAATTTAAAAAAATAGACAATAGACATCATTCTCACTACAAACATAGGGTCGTTTCCCGGGCACTTCTGACAAAAAGGTAATTTGGAAACATTTCACCTCCCGTGCACACAATTTCTCCCACTCATCAGTCTGCAATGCATCTGCATCGTGTCCTGGACTTATGGCAACATGGACGACCATGCTTACCTTTGTTCCGTGGCCGTTCTCGCTTGTAGTACCTGCCCTTTGGGTTCTGCAGCACCATCTGTGCCGTAGTGTTCTTCATGCAGGACTCTATGTCTGGCACTGGCTCCGGGTAACCTGCCACAGCATCGAAGTCTCTCATGGCCGCTCTCCCAACAATACACTTCTCAATGAATGCAGGCAGACCTGGCAGAAATTAACATAAAACAAACGTTAACAACCACAACAAAATATTTATATTATTCTTCGTCGTTCGTCGTGTGTCGTTTAAGAGCACTTGATTGATTGATTGATTGATTGATTGATTGATTGATTGATTGATTGATTGATTGATTGATTGATGAGTACACTCTAGTGTTGGGTTAGGGTTTTGGTGGAAAGGAAAATTCGGTACAAAACGCTAAACTATTTTGTAAGAACTAATACTAATGTTCACAAAAATGCTATTTTTTCCTCTCATCCTTTATTATTAATAAATACAGTAAAATAATTATTTATAGTATAATTCTTCTGTCTTTTTTCATTTTTCTTTTTCTTTTCTTTTCATTTTTCTTTTTTTTCATTCACCCCCTAATTGCATTTAATATCCTTTTTGAATTTGTACCCAAAATTATTGTGTTTTAATACATTGTTGTTGTAATAAGTTATTAGTAATTAAAATTTTTTCTTAACTATTATTTCATTGCTGTATCTGCCTCTATGTTAGTAGATTAATTTAGTTGACCTTTGTAAATTAGATTTTTAACTGAATAGGATAGAAGTTAAATAAATCAATCAATCAAACATCCCACTCAACTAATAATGCGGAAGCGCTGGCCCGGCTTGTTTTGCGTCTTCAACCGCAAGAACTCGCTGTGTTTCTTGTTTTGTTTCGCCTTCTCCATGAACGCCGTCCTCTTCCTCTCGTACACGAGCCGGTAGAGTGCCGGCGTGTTGCCACTAGTGCTGGCGGGATGCTGGGCGTCGTCCGGCCTCGTGCCTGGGGAGGGGTCGCGGCGCCGGGCAGCAGGCTTCTTGCCTGGACAGTAGCGGTCACATTGAATAAATGAAAATGAAAATGGATCTATACATTAATGTCATACTATTTATATGTTTCATTTTATGTAGGATCAATCTATGTTATTAAGATTAAATTGTTTGACGTTATATTTTTAATAAACGGTGTGTTACCAAATCTTTGGTTTAGTGTATTATTTTTTCGAATTCTTTTAATGATTTAGTCGAAAGCTAGATTATAACCTATAAGACCTGATAAAACTGGCATTCGACATCTACATATTATGTAAATGCAAATGACAAAAAAATTTAATCATGTTTAGAAATCAATTTTTTCGATTCTTATCTTTGAAGTGGTTTTAATGTGTTTTATTTAAGAGAAGTTAAAGTGCTTTGCTGAACGGAAAAAAGTAGGTATTCAATTTATTGCTTCGGGTGAATCAATCGTGTTTTTCTATTTTCTAAAATATGCATCTTAGTAAAAACGGCTTTGAAAACTGGCTCTATTTGAACATCAAAACTATTTTTTCTCAAAATTTTCTGATCGGACACACGGCAAATATCGCCTACTTCAAAATAATTTCAAACTTCAGTTTGCCGTAGCACACCATTCAATGTAAGTTATTGTTTTTGTGACGTTAATAATTTTCAACTGGTTTTCCAGGTGTCTGAGAGGAAAAAAAGTTTTTTGTTGTACAAATCGGTATAAAATACCGATTAACAAAAAAATCACCGGAAATACAATTGTGAAAGAACTCTTTCATTTCTCAGACACCTCCTATAGAAAACCAGTTGAAAATTAATGTCACAAAAACACAACTACCTACGTTGAGTGGTGTGCTATAGGGCGAACTGAAGTTTGAAATTATTTTGAAGAGGCGATATTTGCCGTGTGTCCGATCGGAGAGAAAAAAATAACAAAGTTTTGATGTTCTAATAGAGCCAGGTTTCAAAGCCATTCACTAGATTAATTTTGGCTTAGTTCCATATATGAGAAAATAGCAAAACGCGATTGATTCCCCTTAAACCTAGATGATTTTCAGAATATAATTAAAGCAAGACGAGAAGGGACAGAATAAGAAACACGAACATTAGAGAAATGCTGGGTGTAGAAAAGTTAAGTGACAGAATAGGAAGGACAAGGTTGAGATGGTATGGACATATGAAACAAATGGGAAAAAATAGGATGTCCAAGAAAATGTATGAAATAAGTATTGAAGAAGGAAGAAGAAGACGGGGTAGGCCAAGGAAGAGAAAGTACACCACAGCAGGAGACGTGGAGGCAAGAGGAGAGAGCTGGGAAGATGTGGAAGAGAAACGATTGTGGGTAGATAGGAAGAAGTGGAAAAATTTGGTTTCTTAACCCAAGCTGACCCTGCCAGGAGCAGTATGCATGGATAATGATGATGAATTCAAGCTGGAATTTCGGTTGTGTGGGTGTAGTGGGGGGGGGGGGGCTAGTCCCACGAGCACCCACTGGATACGCCACTGCCTCAAGTGTGGATTGATGGTCTTGTCGTGAGCGTCTCTGCTTCCAATGCAGAAGGTCCAGAGTTCCATTCCCGTAGTAGGCAGAAGTTTTTTAACTTCTGATTTGGGTACTAGTCCACCAATTCTTGGATTAGGAATTTGTAAACGGTAACTTTGGAGCCGTCCTAGCAACGAGGCACATAATTATAATAAAAAATTATAATGTTTCGAATCATCCTTGTTGATTCTGGCCCTGACCGCGGGTGGAATCGTGTCCAGCTTGATTGATCGGTGTTTCCTACTTTAAATATGCCGGTCTCCAGTTGGTCACTGTTCGCTTGTCGATGGTGTCGGCGCCTACAGGGTTAGCTTGGTCGGCTTTAAATTAAATGTCTCCCATTGCAAATCAGTTGTGTGACAGTGGGTAGACTCTATATACAAAGTTATTTATTTGTGTATTTATGCAGCTGCAGCTGACAATTACTTACCTAGCCGTCTTGTTAATGGGACCAGTGCAGCTTTCTCTAGTTCCTCAAGTGACGGGTCTCGAGGCAGCTCAGTTCGTACTACTTGAGGCTGACAACTGGCAGTCACTGGAAACATACGGTACACTAGATTACATGTGTCTGTATAGAGGACCAAGCGTTACATTTGTCCGTTGAAGTTTTTTATTATTCTTGAGGGGAGCCAGATGCAGGCGGCAGAGATGAGATTCCTGTGGAGCACAGTGGGCAAGACGAGAAGGGACAGAATAAGAAACACGAATGTTAGAGAAATGCTGGGTGAAGAGAAGTTAAGTGACAGGATAGGAAGGACTAGGTCGATATGGTATGGACATTTGAAACGAATGGGAGAAAAGAGGATGCACAAGAAAATGTATAAAAGAAGGGAAGAAGGAAGAAGAAGACGGGGTAGGCCAAGGAAAAGACGGAAGGATACCATAGCAGGAGACTTGGAGGCAAGAGGAGAGAGCTGGGAAGATGTGGAAGAGATACGATTGTGGGAGGATAGAAAGAATTATTGGAAATATTTGTTTGCTAAACACAAGCTGACCCTGCCAGAAGCAGGAACGGCGATGGATAATGATGATGATAATTATCGAAACAAAGAAGCAGTATTTATACAGTCGTATTTTTCGAAAAAATATTTGGGTAAACGCTACAAAAAAGGAAGAGATTTAAGAGTAGTAATTTTAGCTAAAAAGGTTCTTAAACATTAGAAGAGATTTTAAATGCCTTGACTTACTTAACTTACAAAGAAACAATTTAAAAAAACTATAAACATCGAAAAAATCATGGATATATAGCGTATTAGCTTTGGGTTTCTAGTATTAGAGTATATTTTTTTGCATAGCCGTATAATACATTGTCGATAATTTGATCTTCAACACCAACTTCAAAATTGGTGTAGGAACTCTTTTTCGAATGGGGGGAGGGGGAATGGTGGGAATAATGAGGTGTTGAGATTCTTTGCTTGTGCAGCATGCTTCTTTGCACAACTACAACCACAAGTCAGCACACCCTGAACTATACGTTTCAGTTGTGGCTGTGGTGATGTATGTGTGACTGTAGGTTTAACATTCTGAAGTGGGAGGGGGGTAACAGGAGAAAGTGGGGGGAGTATTACCCCCACCCCCACCCATTCCTACGAGAACATTCCGTAATGAACACACCCAACCATTTAGGTCTGAAACTTTGCATAGACGCAAAGCGTATGCGGAGTTTTCAGCAGGCTGTGGCTAAACCAAGCTACTACTAAGAAATTTGCAAACCAAGCGTATGCGAAGCTTGTCAGAAGGCTGTCGGCTTGCAACAGTATTCAACAAAATTAAATGAAACCATTATTAAGCTGACGCATAATTGCTTAGACTATTGCATGAGAAGCTCTATTCAGCCGATAGGCTGTGGCGCGCAGGATCTATAAGAAACTCTGCATCAGACTGCAAAGCGTATTGCGAGAGTTTCGGAAGGGTCTAGTGCGTGCGCAGTATCTACTAAGAACTTTGCATGGCCGGCCATAGCGTATGCAGAGTTCCAGGAAGGCTAGTGGCCGGCGCAGTTGTACTAACCGATAACTTTGGAAACTAGAACGCAAAGCGTATGCGAGAGTTTCAGGAAGGCTGTGGCTGCGCAGTATCTACTAAGAAACTTTGCATAGACGCAAAGCGTATGCGAGAGTTTCAGGAAGGCTGTGGCTGCGCAGTATCTACTAAGAACTTTGCATAGACGCAAAGCGTATGCAAGAGTTTCAGGAAGGCTTTGGCTGCGCAGTATCTACTAAGAAACTTGGCATGACGCAAAGCGTATTCGAGAGTTTTAGGAAGGCTTTGTCTGCGCAGATCTACTAGAAACTGCATAGACGCAAACGTATGAGTTTCAGGAAGGCTTGCTGCGGATTATAATAACTTTGATGAGCAAGCGAATATTGCAGAGTTTCAAGCTTTGACTGCCAGATCCTAAGAAATTTATAGACGCGTGTTATTGTTTGTTTTGTGATATTTGTTGTCTGTTTGTTCGTCTCTGAACCTTGGCATAGACGCAAAGCGTATGCGAGTTTGAAACTTTGGTGGCATATCTACTAATACTTTGAAACCTAACAGCGAGAGTTTAGAGCTGTTGTCGCAGTATCAATCAAGAAATTTCTCAATGAATTTCGAACTTCTCCTATCTATAACTTTCATACGAAGTTGCAATTTTCAGGATTTGGCGGCCAATTACTGAAACGGATGGCCAAGCGTTCAATTTAGGAAGCTGTGGCGTGGTATCTTAGAACCTTTGAAGACAAAGTTGAAGAAAGGTTGTCCAGTATCATAAGAAATATACGCAAAGTATAGAGTTTCGATTGGCGGCATATTCTGAATTTGCATCGACCAAACGTTGGAGAGTTTCAGACGTTCCTATATCTCGAAATTTGTGACGAAACATCGAGGTTTAAAGTTGCCCATATTCAAAAATTTGTGAGCAAAAACGGAGCAAGCTCTCCATTCTAAAACTTCGGCGAAAGCTGGAGATTAGGAAGTTGGCCGCATTTCAAGCTTTGCATGGACGCAAAAGCGTATGCGAGAGCTTCAGGAAGGCTGTGGCTGCGCAGTATCTACTCAAAGCGTATGCGAGAGTTTCAGGAAGGCTTTGGCTGCGCAGTATCTACTAAGAAACTTTGCATAGACGCAAAGCGTATGCGAGAGTTTCAGGAAGGCTGTGGCTGCGTAGTATCTACTAACTTTGGGCGACTGGTGGGCAACGATTGAAATTTTAACATGGCTACGATTGGAGGATAGGAAAATATCACGTATTTTTCATCGCCTATACACTGATTAAATAATTGGATGAGCGAAGCGAAGACTTCAATTTCACTGACCCCCCCAAAAAATTAGCTCGGGTGTTTTTTTGTTTTGTTTGTTTTTTGTCTGTTTGTTCGCTCTCTACCGGGCAAACGGCATATGCGATCTTGATGAAAATTTAAGGGGACCTTCGAAATCTCTGAACTTAGAGGTGTATTGTTTTTGGGTACAATCGAAGAAATATTTCTCATGAATATCGTACTTCTACGATTTTTTTACGATTTTTTGTGCGATATTTTCGTGATATTTGGGCTAATTCTGACCACACGGGTGGGGCTACAACGTTCATATTATACATAAGACATTAAGGTTATGGGATGTAGTATACCTTTTGAAAGAAAAAGTTGAAAAAGTTAGCCAGAATCCATAGAAATAAAGCTTTTAATATAAGTTTTTTTATTTTTTGTGCGATAAATTCGTGCATTTGGGCCATTTCTGACCAAACGGGTTGGGCTACAAGGTTCATATAATATCTCGATTTGGTTGATCGGGAAACACTCCCGAAGGTGTAAATGTTACCCCCCAAAATACAAAAATTTGTAAAAAAAAAAAACGGCAGCCAAGCTCTCCTTCTAAAGTCTTCGGCTGTGAATGCTGTGAGATATAGAAGTTGAGCCAAGCATTTCATTCTTTCTCCCTAGTTTCGCTTTGAAAAGAAGTAAGATCATTTCGCCTGTTGACGAGCGCCAAGCCAACCATTTTCGTGGTAAAAAAAAGTAAAAATTTTAAACTCAAAATCATAAAAAAATTACTTGGCCATTGACTTTTTAGAGTCCTCGTACCAAAATCAATAGCCAAGTAATTTTTTTTATGATTTTGAGTTAAAATTTTTACTTTTTTTACCACGAAAATGGTTGGCTTGGCGCTCGTCAACAGGCGAAATGATCTTACTTCTTTTCAATGCGAAACTAGGGAGAAAGAATGAAATGCTTGGCTCAACTTCTATATCTCACAGCATTCACAGCCGAAGACTTTAGAAGGAGAGCTTGGCTGCCGTTTTTTTTTTTTTTTTTTTTACAAATTTTTGTATTTTGGGGGGATATCACATCTTTTTGTTGTTTGTTTCATATCAAGGCGTGAAATACGTGAAATACGTGTAAAGGTGGATACAGTGCCTTTTAAAACAGATTGTCTAGAAACAAAAGTACCATCTTTTGTTTTTGTTTACAATCTGTAGTTGGCAATACAATGTTTTTATTAAATTTCCTATGGTTAATGTCGTCTTGGGTGTTTGTGTGAATGATTTGTTGACCGGAATATAACACATTGACGCATAATTTTAATCAGCAATTAAAATATTAAAATTGTATTAAATACGACCTAAAGTTTTCCCAAAGTTAAGGGTGGTAGGGAACAGTGGGGGTAAGATATCGCTTGCCTCCTGGCGGATTATTGTGTTTCATATTATTATGTACCATCATGCCAAATTTCATGCTGATAACACATTCTGTGCCTTCATGGTGAATGCTGGAAATCAAGGTAAAAATAATATAAACTATTAGGGATGGGGGTTGAAAAAATGTAGTTTAGGTAATGAGAATAGGCCGATTGGGTTAAAACACATTAAAACATAATTTACTAATTTGAATAAAAATTCAATTTTGGGTTAGAGCTATGAATTATTTCAATTTTAGGGGATGATTTAAGGGGTGTTGGGGGTGGAATATCGCTTGCCTCTCGGCGAATTATTTTTCATATTAGTATGTAAGATCATGCCAAATTTCATGCTGATAACTCATTACGTGCCTTCATGATGAATGCTGGAAATCAAGGTAAAAAATAATATAAACTATAAGGGATGGGGGTGACAAAATGTGGTTTTGGAAATGAGAATAAAGCGATTGGGTTGAAACACATTAAAACATAATTTTAATAACTAATTTGAATAAACATCAATTTTAGATTAGAGCTATGATTTATTTCAATTTTAGGGGTTTTGGGGGTGGAATATCGCTTGCCTCTCGGCGGATTATTTTTCATATTATTATGTATCATCATGTCAACTTTCATCATGATGATAACTCATTAGTGCCTTCGTGGTGAATGCTGGAAATCAGGTAAAAATAAATTTACTATTAGGGATGGTGGTTGACAAAATGTGGTTTATATAATGAGAATAAGACGATTGGGTTAAAACACATTATAAAAAATAAAATAATAATAAAATAACAACATTTTAATAACAAATTTGATTAAAAATTCAATTTTGGGTTAGAGCTATGAATTATTTTAATTTTAGGGGATAATTTTTGGGGGGTGTTCGGGTTGGAATATTGCTTGTCTCTCGGCGGAAGTATGTGAGTCTGAGGTACATCTAAGTGTGGTTCCCAAGTTTCATAGTTCTAACATGTACCGTTTTCTCTGTAGGCTCTTTTTTCTCTCTGGCAGAATCCCCCCCCCCCCCCCAACCAGCCAGCTGAAAGATTTTCGTCGATTTTTACGCACTTTTTTAACACAGAACTGGCTATCGGATCGGGCTGATTTTTTTGGTATGTCATGGACCACATATCAGGTCATATACCGAGTTTCAAGATTGTAAATCTTTCGGGACGGCGTGTGCAGATAGCTGAAAAACCCCCAACTCTTGTAGGAGTAAACAGGGTCGAGTTAGTCATCGCCTTCTAGCAGTCGCGTGCGCTTGGTTGCGGGCGAACGACCGTCGCCCTAGATTATTTAATACAATCCATCAATCCATCAGGGGCGGACTTTTTTAATTTCTGGATTGTATTAAATAAGTTCACCTTTTGAAAGAAAAAGTTGAAAAAGTTAGCCAGAATCCATAGAAATAAAGCTTTTAATATAAGTTTTTTACGGTAAATAATAACAATTTGACAAGTAACAATAGAAACTTGACAACAATCACCTACAATGCGTAGGCAGCAAAACAAAGCACTTACAAAAGTAAAGATATCCCACGCAAACTAAAAACTTTAATAAAAAAAACTCATTCATCAACGCGACTAAAAAAAGCGTTTGCGAAGCTTCCTAGTGTCTATATATAATATATCGAATAGCTAAGATCTTCCAGTGATATTGAAATACATTTGCCACGAAATTGGATGAGCGAAGCGAAGACTTCAATTTCACTGACCCCCCCCCCCCCAAAAAAAAAAAAAAAATAGCTCGGGTGTTTTTTTTGTTGTTTGTTTGTTTGTTTTTTTGTCTGTTTGTTCGCTCTCTACCGGGCAAATGGCATATGCGATCTTGATGAAAATTGGAGGGGACCTTCGAAATCTCTGAACTTAAGACCTGCCACGTTTTTGGGTACAATCGAAGAAATATTTCTCATGAATATAGTAATTTTTCGATTTTTTTCGATTTTTAGTGCGATATTTTCGTGACATTTGGGCCGATTCTGACCAAACGGGTGGGGCTACAACGATCATATTTTACATGGACATTAAGGTAATGGTGATGTGTTGCTTTGTGAAAGAAAAAGTTGAAATAGTTAGCCAGAATCCATAGAATAAAGGTTTTAATTTGAGTTTTTTGAGGTTTATAGTAACAATTAACAAGTAACAATGGAAACTTGACAACAATTACCTACAATGCATTCAAAAAGCACTTGCAAAGGAAAAGAGGTCCCACGCAAACTAAAAACTTACAAAAAAGCTCACCCATCATCGCGGCAGGAAATTTTAAATCATGGCAGAACAAGTGCCCCTTTACTGGTCATACCACTGTTATAATTTTAGCATGGTATTTAATTAATAGCTAATTAAAAGCGTTTTCCTAGTGGTAGGCTATAGGTCTGTGGAAGTCATAATGAATACATTATTCGAGTAAGCTAATAATAACATTTATTGATTTCACATTGAAAGGACTACAGAGAAAACACATCTGCTTTCCAAACCAGCAGTTGAGAGAGTTAGACCTTCATTTGTCTTTTAGCTCAACAATGATCTAACATAACAATTGAGGTCTGTGTCAACAAGGCTCCGACGTTTCAGTTCGAGTGCAGTGTCAGAATGGAGAAACGCTTGGAGTTCGGGATCGTTCACTTGGGCTTGGGCAATTGTCTCATTACTCACAGAGGCTAAATCGCTTCCACCCTGGACAGAGCATCGGCAACGACATTTTCCGTACCGGGAACATGCCGAATGTCTGTTGAAAATTGCCCAATGTAGTCAAGGTAACGAAATTGTCGCGGGGAACACTTGTCAGACTTTTGCTTGAACGCAAATATTAATGGCTTGTGGTCGGTGTAGATTGCGAACGTCCTGGCTTCCACCATATGACGGAAGTACCGGATTGCCTCGTAGACTGCGAGGAGCTCACGATCGTATGCGCCATAATTGCGTTGTGCCTTATTCAGCTTTCCCGAGAAAAACGCTAGTGGTTGCCAACTAAACCCGTTTTCTGGTGAAGAGCAGCTCCAATGCACCTGTCAGAGGCATCAGCGACGATTGCAAGCTCTGCTCTAGAGTCAGGGTGCGCAAGAAGTGCTGCTTGTGAGAGACTACGCTTACACTTATCAAACGTGTTCAACAGCTCTGGCGTCCAAACGATGGGCATCTTACCTGAAGCATCAGCACCGACAAGAAGGTCGTTGAGGGGTGCCTGAAGCCGGGCTGCAGATGGCATGAATCGACGATAGAAATTTATCATCCCAAGAAACTGTCGTAGTTGTCTAATGTTTCTGGGTGGTGGAAAACAAACGCTAGCATCGACCTTATCTTCGAGAGGTCGTGTCCCACTGGCGTTGACGGTGTGACCAAGGAAATTCACCTCGGAAACACCGAAAATGCATTTTGAAGTGTTTATCAGGACACCGTACTCTGATAAGCGTGCAAAGAGTAGGCGTAGGGTTTCTCGTGTTCTTCCGGTGACTTCGAAGCGATAAGAATGTCATCGATGTAGGCATAGACGAAAATATCTAGGTCTCGAATGGCTTCGTCGATGAACCTCTGAAATGTTTGGGCGGCGTTCCGTAAACCAAAACTCATATATAAGGAAATTCAAATAGGCCAAACGGAGTCGTTATGGCAGTCTTTGGTATATCGTTTGGAGCAACTGGAATCTGATTGTAAGCCCGGACTAAATCTATGGTCGAGAACACGGACTTCCCAGCAAGCGACTGAGCAAAATCTTGTATGTGGGGAACCGGATACCTGTCTGGAATTGTCCTATCGTTCAAAGGTCTGTAGTCGCCGCATGGCCTCCACTGATTTTCCTTCTTCGGAACGAGGTGAAGGGCAGCAGACCAGCTGCTAGATGAACGCCTTGCGACACCTGTTTTGAGCATCATATCAAATTCGGTCTTAGCCAATCTGCAGACGGTCAGGTGCCAGACGTCAAGGCTTGCAAGATGTTGGATGTCCAGGTGTCGTGTGAATATGATGCATGGTCCCGTGTTTAATGTCACGCAAAATACCTGATGGCTTTGTAATGTCCGGAAACTCATTCAAGATGTCGTGGTAACGAGACCCTCCACTGACTGCCTTGACATGTTCTTGAGCATCGGTAGACAACTTACCAGCGACGGTAAGTGATGAGGCACTATCAACTAACCTTCGATTGCGGGCGTCAACAAGTAGGTCATAGAACGATAAGAAGTCAACTCCGATGATTGGTCTGGATACGTCGGCAACGACGAAACGCCAGACGAACTCGCGTTTGAGTCCCAAGTTGAGGTTGAAGTTGATGGTTCCATAAGTCGCTATGACTGATCCATTAGCCGCGAAAAGCTCGTATGTTGATCGTTCGCGAGGTCCCTTGATGAGCTTACGTGGATATCAACACACATCTCAGACCCGGTGTCGCCCAGGAACTGACGTTGACTCAGCATGTCTATCACAAAGAGATGGCGTGAGGTTGGGCAGTCGTCTGCCGCATTTACTGACTGCCCGCGTAGTTTTTTTGCATCAAAATTGCATGGTTTTCGGCACGACCTTGCCTGTGCGCCATATTTCCGGTGGTACCAACACATATCATCTGCTGGTGTTCTCCGTATTGCGTTTTGTGAGTTCGACGAAGGTAGATCGCAACGTCGATTTGCAAGATGGCTGTGCAGTTCGATTGTTGGATAGCGCTGCGACTTGTCGTGATAACTCGTCCAACTGCGTTTGATAGCTGTCGACAATCGCTACCCAAGGAGAGGTGGGCGCTATCTCATGTATTCTGTCAGCGATCACTGCGAGTGCATCAAGGTCATCAGGTGGTGATGAAGCCAAAATGTCATGCATACGGGGCGGCAAGCGTTCAAACCACAATGTTCGTAACACCTTGTTTGTTACCTCTGACCCAGCTAACATGCGTAGGCGAAGCAGAAATTCGGAAGGTTTACCATCACCCATAACCTCATGTTGAATTAGCTGTTTAATACGTGCTTCGGGCGATGGCGAGAACCGACGAATGAGCTCAGTTTCTAAGAAACTCATATTTACCTACGCTTGGGGCTTGACGATGATGTCGCGTACCGTCGTGGCGTACCGTTGTTCAAGGGCGCTTGCTGCATAATTAAATTTAGTTGAATCCTGCGAGATCCCTGCTAAATCAAATTGATTCTCAATTTGCGCAAACCACAAAACAGGATCATTTGCCCAAAACGGTGGAACTTTCACACTTATTCTATCGACTGAAACAGGTGCTGTATTGTCGGATGATGCCATGTGTCGTTTGTGTAAGTATGGAATAAGATTTTGATGAACAACACGAAACATCAAAAATGCCTTCACACACCAAAAAAAATAATAATGAAACTGAACTTATCATAACTTTTGAAATGTTCATTGTCCTACCTCGTTGATAGATCACGTCGGGGTCACCACTGTGGAAGTCATAATGAATACATTATTCGAGTAAGCTAATAATAACATTTATTGAGTTTCACATTGAAAGGACTACAACGAAAACATAAAATGCTTTCCAAACCCACAGTTGAGAGAGTTGGACCTTCATTTGTCTTATAGCTCAACAATGATCTAACATAACAATTGGCTGGTGGTTGGAAGTCACAGCCTTCTAAATAAGTAAAATGTCAGGTCGTACAATAAGTAGATAAAGTAGGTCACTACAAAGCGTCAAAAGTGGCCAGCTGACATAATCATGCTTTTACAGGGTCCCAGCTTTTAATGGTTATTGAAAAAACAGTGACTTAATTTCCAT
Source organism: Sweltsa coloradensis (assembly GCA_024449915.1). Classification (NCBI taxonomy): domain Eukaryota; kingdom Metazoa; phylum Arthropoda; class Insecta; order Plecoptera; family Chloroperlidae; genus Sweltsa; species Sweltsa coloradensis. The sequence goes on along the minus strand of JAMZAV010001662.1, from coordinate 178,870 downwards.
TGTTTCCTTGCAAAAACGTTAATAACATATCTTAGAATGCATATTCGATTGGTTTGAACACTGCCAAATGTTATACTTATTTGAGAACTAGAGGCGAGCTCTGGTAACCGTCGTCGGGGACACCTCCCCTTTTCCTTGACAACCTTTCCGACGACGATGACTATGACACAACGAACGATGACAAAGACGATGACGACCTCGACGTGAGAACATCCCCTTTCCTCCCCCTACCCATGGCTGGTTCTGACCAGCATGAGCCCCTCAGCCACTTATCTCGTAGGCTAGAGTGGTGCATTATGACCTAACGTTGACGCTCCCTTAATCCGAATAAACAAAAAAAAAAACAATCGGCCAACATAATCCATTTTAACGTGTGTTTAGATGGCCAAGTTAACTTTTGCCCACCATTCGGCCATGACAGTCGGTGTGTCGTCATCTGCAACTCTTGTATAAACAGTTACTTGTCTTGCCTGTAATAAGGAACGGCGTCTTGGATACGTCCGGCATGAAGAGCTGCAGCGGACAGTGAAGCGTCGTGTAGGCCGTGGCCGTGTAGACGATCTCGACGTTGACCGGACGGTCACCCGGCTCGAGTCGTCCGGTATCCGGACTTACCCGAATGTCCGGGTTTCCTTTCGGGAGGCAGAAGCCGAATACGAGAGGGGCGTGCGGAAGTGGGTGGATGGGCAGCACATAGCGACCTTCGGTGCCCAGCTTTAAGAAGCCCAGGTTTACCTAGAATAGAGCATTGACTATTAAGGTTCGACAGGAAAGCGTTAAGGGTGAAAATCGAGTATTAAGGTTCTACAGGAGAGTGTTAAGGGAAATAATCGATTCTTAAGGTTCTACAGGAGGGCGTTAAGGGTAAGAATCGAGTATTGAGGTTGAAGACTACCACCAATATTAAAACCATGCGAAATGACAGATCTTTAGTGATATCTTGTGAACGGTGCAAAATATCTAAAAACTGATTGCAGACAACTAATGCGGTTTGTAATTCAGATATGCATTTAATTAATTAAATATCAAATAAAAAAACTTAATTACCATCTTATTACATTATTTTTTGTAGTCTTTAGTCCTCACAAAACCACATTGCTGTGTGCAAGCAGTTTTTGATATTTTGCATTGTTCTTGTTCGAGATATCACTAAAAGCAGTAATTTCGTGTGGTTTTAATATTAATTGGTGGTAGTCTTTAACCTTCAGGCAAAATGTAAATTAAACAATATAGGTTTATAGTGAGAAAGTTATACTGTTCTGAGAAAATGAACACAACATGTATTTTTTATATTTTTTTGTGTGGACATAAAACACAAAAATGAATAATTTATAAAGGTTATTTTTTTCAAAGCTTATAAATACACTTTCCTTTAAGTATGGAATGACATTTTTTGGTGGAAAATAATTATGTAATGTTTTCATATATACTCGGATGTGTGACAGACTGCTCAGCCCACCATGCACCACAACATCCTCGCACACCCAAGCGTAATATAGAATTTAGCATGTTAAACACTTTTGCGATTTAATACTTTACTCGTGATGTAGAGGGCGATTGTGATTTTTAAAATCGTCAATGCTTTTGGCGCTGAGACTAACTACCGGTACACTATAAACTTGTTCAACAAAACAGTGCGAGGTGGCCTAGGTCCACCTAGTTTCTAATTTAGTTTTTATTGAATAAATCACTATTCAATTTGTGAATGTAATTTATTAAACAGGCAGCGGTTTAGCTGCGGTCGCTTAGCCGGTTTCCACTCGAACACCGAAGTTAAGCATACTCGGGCGTGGTCATGGGGAGGGTGGGTGGGTGGATGAACGCTCAGCCCTGAAACACACGTTTACCGCTGGTTAGAGCAGATGGAGGATTCAAGAGCTCGTGTGACGACTTCGTTCTCCTCGACGTCTGCTCGGCAGTCCGGGTTAGTGGAGGAACCTACATATATGACTGTCAAGTTTACACCGTCCTTTCGGATGCGACGTAAAGCCGTTGGTCCCCTCGGTAATTTTCGAAAGGAGTAGGTTAGATGCCGGTACCAGGTTTCCCGACCTCCCTTCTAATCATCCTGCATCCTCTTCTTTCACCACTCATCATCTCGAAATGCCTTAGTGCATTAATATGAGACGTTAAGCAATACAAATCAATCAATCAACATTGAATTTTACTCTGCCTAATAAACATTTTGCGACTCAAATACTGCTGGTCCTGACAGCGCTTACCTTTATACAATAATTTAAAGTTTTGCTTTAGATAGGATTCTCATCTCATCAGCTGCATCCAGCAGCACTGTATCAAAAGATCTATCAAGCAATGACAGAGATTTACGAAGTATAGACCTTTGTATGATGTGTTTTCCAAATATACGGAGCTGATCTGAACATCTGTCTAAGCTATCTCGACTAGCGGGTGTGCAAGCATCTTTAAGAAAGACTTTTGGAGAAAGGTCTGCACGGTTAACATTTGCATGTTTTTCCATATTATTATGCATCTACAACAATAAAAAACGGAGTATTTATTGAATGTACATTGGTGTTTTATGCTTTAATTTTTAAAATAGTTTTAATTGTAGTTTTTTGTGTGCCCATCATCTTGGAAGCGCCAGTGATTAGAACAGAGTACTAATAATCTGGTCGAAGTTACATTTTTTGCATGTGATGTGGTGCAATTTACTGTGGCAGAGACAGTAGGCCCCAACAAAAATCATGAAAATGGCATGTTAAAGATTTTGACTTACTTATCACATGAATATAATATGGTTTGATACGCAATCAACTTAAAACGATTAGAATGAGAATGAGAACATACAGTGGATGGGTGATTGGACATCAACACAGAGATGAATGGTCAAGATCAGGCATTAGTCGTCATCGGTCGGAAGTTGTGGACGCTTGCTTTGCAAGAAGACCGATGTTGAGTGCTTGAGAGTGGCGTTTTCTGGCGAATTTAGAATGTTTTTTTTTATTTATTATTTAGGCCTATTTATTTATTTATTATTTGTGAATGAATGTATGAATGAACTAATGAACAAATAAACGAATGAATTAATGAGGCTAAATCAATCAATGTTCTCACCATCTTGGGTATGGAAGTGTTGGGTGTGTAGGGGGTGGCCTCAATGGGAATCATCAGGTTGACGTCTTCTCGGCAAATGACCTTGAGCCAGTCGCTGTGGAGTCTCTTCTCGCCCGGATTGAAGGTCACCTGGAAGACGTGTGGGATTCCCGGACGAATCAACCTGCACGGTGGGACAGAGACGTCACATAAAACAATACATTTTATTTTAGTTGCTTATAAGTTGACATCTTAAAAAATCTTCTGGAGAGCGTGAAAACCGTCTTGAGTAGGGTAGGCCTATTCATTTTTTTCCTGCATTCAGTCAGAAGTTGTAATTACTGGGTTTTTATTGGTTGAAACATATAAAGATCCCCGACCAGTCATTGTAATTGACCAGAGAAATGCAATTTCCTTAAAATTCACTGATGCGGTAATTTTCAATAAAAATTAAAGATGCAGCCGGTTTGAAGACCCATTGTTTACTAGGTTTGATACTTTTTGGGTAGATGTTGGTTAAATCTGGGAATGTGTCGAGGTAGTGCAGTATGCTCAGCGTTAGTGGTATCGGTATTGTAGGGGTAGTCAGTATCTCATCTAGCCATGCGCTACCTGATAACATACTCGGATCACAAGTTAAATATCCATGCTTAGAGTGTCTCAATTACATTCAAAGTCTAGGTCCCAGTACTAGTCTAGGTCCACGTCGAACAACGTTGAATGAATTCTCGGTCAATTACGTAGGGAGTACTGTCTTAAAGTGTAGGTTTATTCTTGGTCCTAATCGGCGAATGGACTTTACAATCGAAAGTGTACAATCGTCTTTGGTCCGGTTCAAAATGGGTAACAGATACAATGAGCGAAACAACAAATAAATGCACATTTAAAATCTAGGTAGACATTTAAGTTTTGTTTATTCTTATCGCGTAGGCCTATTTAATTGTTTCTACTGAACGCACAATTTTGTTTTTGTAATGTAAATAGTCTTATACTTTGCAAAGACCCTGGTATGCACATCCTAAGCCAACTTTTGGTAGTGTTGACTTTGCCCGGCAGGTAACTATAGGCAAGTCTTGTCCTACGATGAACGTTGAAGTTGAACCCAGAACCTGGGGGACCAGGGTGTGTCTGAAATTTGGGTCCAGGTCCAAGTCCAACTCAATGGTTATAGAGCTATTCTACACTACAGTACCTACCTACAGTGGCTACCTGCTGGTTTGGGTTAGGTGTTCATTCAAGTGTCCTCTGGAAAGAATTTGGGTAGTAAAAACTATTTGTTCATCAAGTAAAATCAATTAAATACGCGATAAAAACAACCAAAACTTAAAACGTTTATCTACATTTAAATAATATGCATTCGTTTGTTGTTTGTTATTTGTGTGTCGCTGTCAGCCATTTTGAACCGGACCGACGAGTGTATACTTTTCAATTGCTCGGTCCATTTGACGACTTGGACAAAGAATGACAGTCGGCCTACTTCCTATGTCATTGATAGAGAACATTCTACGTTGTTAGACGTTGACTTGAATTTGAACCTATAACTGGACCTGGACCTGACTTGGAATATTATTCCCCGGACCTACCCCGTGCACCTGGCCAGGTCCACGCTGAAGACCCTGTTCTCTGGAGGCAGGATATGGATCACCAGCGCTCGACCGGACAGGGTGTGAAAGCGAACGACTCCGGTCTTCGGCTTCGAACGGTAGACGAACTTCAACACCGGTGGGTCAATGGTGATCAGCTGGTTCTTGTTCTTCGTTTCGAATGTCCTGTTCCCATCGATCGGAACAAGTTTTGTATTTGACCTTCTGTCTTTCTGTTCCGGGCATATTATGCTATCCATCTTGATCATGATCTTGGGATCCATCTTGGCTAATCAATGGTGCTCTACGTCGGTACTAACTCGTCAAGAGCTAAACAATATTGCTCGTATACCGGTACTGTGAGTAGCAATAATAAGGGGGTATCTTGTTTGTAAAATGTGCAATGTTTATGTTGACGTGCTGTCAAGTAAAAACAACAAAATAAAAACATTCTCTTAAAAACTTGGTATAGGCACGGCCATCTGTATTATTGTGAATGCCAACAGGGTCCACTAGATACTTATGCTGAGCTGCTGGATCTACAAAAAATAAGACATTTTTAAATTTTAGAATTTTATTTCAAATAATATAATATTATCTCTAAATGTTATTTTTAAAATATAAATTAATTTCTACATATAAAACACAATATAATAATATGTATACATAAATTACAACATGGCATATTTTTGTATAGTAATAAGTATATTATACAAGTTTGATTTTATGACATTGATATAAAATAACATTCCTATAAGAAAAATCATTTTGCAAAGGGTGACTCTCCTACCCCCCACCTCTCCCTCCACAACCACACCCCAGTACAACCAGAAAAAAATAAAAAAATAGCAGAGTCTAGCTGCTAAAAAGAAGATTTTACTACTACTACTACCTACTTCATGGATATGCTCATATGCGTATCTAGGTGCCCGTTAGGGCGCCGAAGCCAAGCCGCGGTGCGCTACACACTCAAGTACCTTATACAGCAAGCAGAGTTAGGGTGATTTCGAGGTGTCACCCAGCCGTCATGAAACGTGATGTAATCTTAAAAACTATCAAAATCAAGGGGATTTAAGTACCTGACAACACATGCCAAATTTGGTTGGGGTACGAGCATTCCTTCTTGGTGAAAAATGGCTTGAAACAAGCTCAAAATCACATTAAGGTATATTTTTCATGAAACAGACTACTTTTCTCGTAGATATTTAATTTCTTGTTGATTTTAATTAAATATATTAGCTAACACGAGTAAACAGTAATCAATTTTTTAAATTTATTTGCAATCATTGACGATTTTATTCAGTTAGTGTAGACGAATGTGCGCTAGCGAAATATGTACATCGCTTGACTTCGAGGCGTCGAGAAGCTATCAATATTCAGTTGGTTTATGAATACCACGCATACTTTTATTAACATTGATGCTTCAAATCCACAAAAAAAGTTGTCGAAAAAAATCATAAATGTAGGTTTTAGAGGTATCCAAATTACGGGAATTGTTAAAAATCTTGTCGTAAAGGTCTATTTTTCATGAAACAGACTATTTATCTGCTAGTTTGAATGAAATATATATCCAACACGAGTAAAATGCAACAAATTTCATGTCATTATCTTGAACCAATAACATTTCAACCTAGTTAATGTAAAGTAATGTGCGTGAGCGAAATTTGGACGTCGCCAGAAGGCTATTCCACCGCGTTTTTCTATTTTCCAAAATATGCTACTAAGTTAAAATATAGTGAATGGCTTTGAAACATGGCTATTTTAGAAAATCAAAAATATTTTTTCCAAATTTTTCTGATCCGGTACACGGCCAATATAGCCACCTCAAAATAATTTCAAACTTCAATTCGCCAGGGCACACCATTCAACGTACGGTGTTGTGCTTTGTGACATTAATTTTTAACTGTTTTTCTATAGACTGACTGAGAGAAAACAGATTAATTTTAACAATTGTCTTTCCAGCGAATTTTTTCGTTTGGCGGTAGCCAAATCACGTGAATTTGGTGCCCTGGCTCAAGGTTTAATGTTAATTGGTAATACCATAGAAATTAAATCAACTTTGATTTTGCAATGGAACTTGAAAAAGTAATGAGATCACACACATAACAAAAACTTGTAAAAATACAGCCAAACCTTACACACTTAAAATAAATGAGATCTAAAAAAGGACCGGGCACATCTACCCTTCCACATTTGCGCATTTTTAATTCATAAACGTATTTTGCCAAGCTTTTCAAGGATGCTGTTACGGGACACTGTACGTTTATGAATCAATAATGCACAAATGTGGAAGGGTAGATGAACTTGGCCCTTTTTAAGATCTCATTTCTTTTAAGTGTGTAAGGTTTGGCTGCATTTTTACAAGTTTTTGTTATGTGTGTGTCTATATTGACATAAACCATAGACAGTGTTGTATCGAGCCCTAACCTAAGCGCTTGACTCTGATTAGGGAGGTCCAAGGTTCGAACTTCGAATCCCGTCGTGACCGGCAATCCTGACTGAAGTTTTTCTAATGTTTTCCTCAGTCAGTAATGCCATTGCAAGCGATTGAGTAATCTTAAACGGCCCTCGGACTTCTCTTCACAATTGTCCTATCCGCAACATACCTGTAGCACACCTGAAGAGGGGCATACATTGCACCCTACAACAGGTTTAATTCCCACGGTGAAAGAAATTCAACAAAAAAATAAAAATTGATATCAATAAGATACAGAATCTTCGATTATTGAAATCAACAACAGCTGTCCATGCCAGTTTACCATTTTGATTGACATAACCACTCGCGTTTTTAGCACTTTTTTCCTATAATTTGTTGTAATTTAATGTCCGTTTTGTTTTGTGTGTATTTTTTTTTTATATATAAATACCGTAAATATATATTTGGTTAAAAATTGTTTGTTAATCAGTATATTTTGTTTGCCACGCGTAGGGGAGAAAAGGGTAGTTCTCACGTCGTGGTCGTCTTTGTCATCGTTCGTGTTGTCGTCGTCTGGGAGGCCGGGGGCTGGGGACGGGTCCCCGACGACGACTGCCAGAGATCGCCTCTAGTTTTAGGGAGAGATAAATACTCCCCTACATACTAGCTGATATTTGCGGGTGGACTTTGCCTCTTTTGTCGCCTTAACGAATAGCAGAGCCCTGCTCCGGGCAAAATTCTCCCCTGGGCCCAGATGAAGGATTTGTATTGTGTAATTTGCACAGTTTTCAAATGTCCGGCTTTTGTTAGTCTGATACCAGCTGTCAAATAAATGAAGGCTGTAAGATCAATTCAATTCAATTCAATTATTTATTTTCCATTTGATACGCGATACAGAAAGCTTATATATTAACTGTAGATACCACTACCCACAGAAGAACATTAGTGTCTTGGGCGTGAGTAGTGACTCTTGTATATGGATTGTACATTCTAAGAACTTAGGAAGTATGTCTACTATACTACAATGTGTATCTCTAATTTTACGTTTTTCTACAAACATATACTTTACATATTATTACCATTTCGTTTAAAACGCACACGTAATTATTCAAATAGAAGACAATTTCTCTCCAAAATGTGAGACAAAAATGGATACCGTTAGATGGAAGTTGAAGGATGAAAATTATGATAGATGAAACACTCGAAATATATTATGAATAATAATAAGAAGAATAAGAAATTTCCTATTTTTACGTATTTATATTTTGGAGAACCAACCATTATTTCTGGTATGCTTTAAATTTATGAGGTTGTTTATATCCTTGTCAGGACATCCAATGAGCCATTTGTTTATTTCCCTACAAAAGCTACTTAAGGGTGCTGTGTTATTTATTTTTGCTGGGAGAGAATTAAAGATTTTGGGACCAAGGTATAATGCGTGGCGCTGTGTCAGTTGTAGGCGAACTCTTGGTATATTATGACGCCCTGACTGGGCATTTCTTGTTTTATGGAGATGGATGGTCTGTTTATTGTTGGCAGTTTTGTAGAAGTGTTTAAGTAGAAATTTGATGTATATTTTTCTTGGGTTAAATAATCTGCTTTTTGGTAAACTAGATTAGTTGGGTACATGTATGGTTTCTTCAGCTTGGTTTTGATGATATGTTTTTGGATAGTAGTTAGAGGGTGTATGTGTAAGTCGTGGGTGCCACCCCAACCTAGAATTCCATATTGTAAGATTGATTGGGCAAAAGCATAGTACACTGTTTTGAGTGTGTTGTATGTTAATATATTTCTTAGGGCGTAGAGTTTGGTAGGTGTGCAATGTGCATCGCAGTCTCTGGGTAATTATATTTATATGTGTATTCCTCCGTAGATGTTGGTCAATCGTGACCCCTAGATAACGCGTTTCGTTAACTTTAGTAAGGCTGTGTAGCAATTATTGCAAAGTGCTCCAGTCATTTTGCATTCGTTTCTGTGTAATTTCAAGCTGTTTATTATGGAAGGTTGACCAGATTTGTTTGGCGAAAAGGTCATATATATTGTCTTTTCCTTGTTGAGGGTGAGAAGATTTGTCTGTAGCCATTGTTTAATTTTCAAGAATTCTAATTCAGCCAACTTAAAAACTTCATTCCATGTTTTGCATGTAAACAGTATAACTGTGTCGTCAGCGAAAGTAATTATTTTTCCTTTAATGTTCATATTGCACAGGTCGTTGATGAATATGATAAATAACAGGGGGCCAAGTACTGTTCCTTGTGGTACACCATATTCTATAATTCTTGGTTTGCTTAGTGTGTTGTTTATCTTTACAAATTGTTCTCGGTTAGTTAGGTAGCTTTCTATCAGTTTAAGACTATTTCCTCTAATTCCACAAGTGTCAAGTTTCTGTAATAGTAATGGGTGAGAGACGGTATCGAAAGCTTTTGCTAGATCTAGGAAAATTGCCAGCGTTTTTGCGTCAGTGTCAAGTTCTGTGTGTATATCTGTTGTTCGTTTAAGTAGGGCATCTTGGGTGCTTTTTCCTTTACGGAAACCAAACTGGTTGTTAGAAATGAGCTTGTTTTTTTTCTAGGAATCCGTAAATTCGTGTCCTCATACATTTTTCGTGAACTTTTGACAAATTTGTTAATAGCGATATAGGTCGGTAGTTGTTTACGTCGGTTTTGACACCTTTTTTAAATATTGGGGTTATTATAGTTTTTTTTAAACATGTTGGGTATATTCCTGTGGTAAAGCTTAAGTTCACTATGTGTGCCATCGGCTTTGAAATGTGCAATTTGACGTGTTTAAGTGTAGAAGAGTGGATGTTGTCTATTCAAGGTGCTGAATTGGTTTTAATTTCATTAAATATAATTCATTATTTCTCTTTCGCGTACTGGATTAAGGAATAGAGATTTTTTTGGAATTTCTTATTTTTCGGCGCGTGCACTGATTTGGGTGGGGCATCACGTAATATGCTTTCTGCCATTTGTTTACCAATGTTACTAAAAAGTCGACATAAGTATCGGCAACGCGTTGGGGGTTATCTTCCGATTTGACAGTGCCGTACTGTGTTTGAATTTCTGTTATGTCATTAGAGAGTCTTTTACTACCCGTGAATTCATTTATTATTTCCCAGATTTTTGTTGTATTTTTATTAGCTTCTTGTATTCTAGATTTGTAGTAATCGTCTTTGGTAGTTCTAATAAGTTTAGTTAGGAAATTTCGGTATTGTTTATACTGTTGCCTAAGTGCAAGATCATTGGGATTTTGAAGCGATTGTTTGCTAAGTTTGTCACGTGTTCGAATAGATTTGATTAGTCCCTTTGTTGATCATTAGCCACAATCTTTTGAAAAGACCAATTTATTTTGTTTGATGCAGACTTCCGCTATTTGTAATTTTTAAAGTTTTTTGGAGCTAAGTTTTGCAAAAGGTATACTATTTAGATGACTGATTTTTTAAAGCTTACAATCACCTTTGACTATGCAATGAGGTATTTTGAAATGTGTGTCTTCAATACCATGCAATTTACAGTTTTACATTTTCCGGTATTTTTATGGTATTTTTACCGCCAAAAGAAAAACATTCGTGAACCTGAACCAAACCATTAAAACAAAATAACTCCTTTTTGTTTAATAATTAATTATGAATGGTAAAGCTTTCGTTAGGATCTACTAATTTTTTCTTTTGGCAGTAAAAATACCATAAAAATACCGGAAAATGTAAAACTGTAAAATGAATGGTTTTGAAGATACACGTTTCAAAATACCTCGTTGCATAGTCAAAGGTGATTGTAAGCTATAATAAAAATATCAGCCTACCAAATCGTATACTTTTTGCAGAACTTGGCACCAAATAATGTTCATAAAAGTTGTAATAGCGGAAAAATGCACGTACCATTTTTTTTTAAATTGGTATTTTCAAAAGATTGCAATTAATTATATTCTCTAACCTCCTGTTTTATGCATATTTTTAAATTTTTTTCGGTGAACACACAGCTTTAAGTAAAAAAATAATAAATTGTTCGTATTTTTTAAATCTTAGATATTTTTATTGTTCTCTGTTTCAAAACAGTTAATTTATTACTGAATAAAATAGACGTTGAATAGATAAAAACAACACATAATCTACAAAGTAAATACCCAGAATTTTATGGACCATGCTTGCAAGTACCTAATAAGCGCAGTAAAAATGTTAACAGACATTTGTTTCTGTGAAGTCGTAAACGTGCAACAGCTTTGTGTCTCGGTCCAGCGGTTCTCGTCGCGATAACAACTCTGTAGTGTTGCTAGGAGAGTGCTGGGAGAGTGCTGGGAGAGTGCTGGGAGAGTGCTAGGAGAGTGTTAGGAGAGTGCTGGTAGAGTGCTGGTAGAGTGCTAGGAGAGTGCTGGGAGAGATCTGATCTAGAACATCGGAAGAATGGAGTGGGGCAGTGTGCTGGCTCTGCTGTTGTCAAGTCACCTGGTGGCCGGCGTCTTGGGGAAGACGGATGACGATATAGAGAGTGAGTCAGCGACAGAGTTGCAGTCTATGCAGGGAATGAAACTACAGTAGATGTTTTAAAAAGAACGGCCGTGAATAGACTCGATATTGGTCAGCTATTACCCAGACAATGCCACAACAGAACCTAAGGGTTCGGCCAATCTTGGCACGCGCCACGCTTTTGCCTTCATCGCATACAGGGTTGCCAAGGTTAAAACATATATTTTGTATTTATATTTCAAACGGGTTAGTCAGTAAAGCAAACCTGGCAACAGCGATGGGGTGGGGCCAACTGGCGAGTGCCGCACAAAGAGAGGGTATGGCACTTAACTCTATCGCAGGTCAATCGCTTCTTTGAACCCAAATATCTTTTCAGAATGCCAGTGTATTTTCATTCCCTGCACAAGCTGTACGCGCAGTGCGTGCAGGAGCAGGGCCCCGGGTGGCTGAGGGCCCCCGAATTTCGCCATTAGAGTATATTTATATATATATATATATACATAAACCAATATACCCAAGTGGAGCTTTGCCTCCTTATTTAAAACTACATGTAAAAAAAAATCTTTACATTGTCAGAAATCATCAGTCTGCCTCTGAAATGTGTCTGCTATGCTCAGTTAAAAATATAATCAAACGTTAATATGTTGCCATGTATGATGATGTGAATTGTTAGCTCGACATAACGACAAAACAAAAGGCACAAAAACTACATTGTTTCGGTCTTTTTCTAAAACGTACCAAATGCACTCTAAAAACCTGATTTTCAAAATTTATTTTTGGGGGACGTTCCCCCACCGTGCTTGGTCCCTTTCCCGCGGATGTACATTGTACATGCACGCGTGGATCGCCCCCTGATTATATCTTAGATCCGCCACTGCAATAGTGCCTAAAAACAGGCTGCGCGCAGGGCCCCAATAAGTAAATCCGCCTCTGGGTATGGAAGAGTATTTCTATAATGCTAGATTCTCGATGGACGTCGGGGGCGGAAGAAACCATAATTATTTAGAAGGCTCAGAACTACATTTAGGGGGTTCTGACTCCATCCCTAAGGGTTTATATGGTCTAAGCCCTATATGCTGCCATGGAGCTGGATGGGGAGGAGGTTTAGCTCAAATGGAACAGCAATTGTACGTCCACGATCGTGTACTTCCGGTTTGTACAGGTTCCGCCATTTTGATTGTTATGAACAAGCTAGGTCAATACCATCAGGTTAATCTTTGCTACCATGAAGTGTGATAGGCCCTAGGTTACCTTGCTTACCATGCGAAATGAATGAAAGTAAACAATCTTACTTGCTCACTGCCGACCACAGAGCTACTCCTCCAATACCAACGGTACCAACGGTACTATTTATAACTCTATGATGCAACAAGTACAACACAACCATCTAGGGAATCTAGCATTAGACGTTCAAAGTACCTACTATAGAACTAAAAGCTTTTCAGTCACAGTCACACAATTGGTCAGGCGATCAACTGGTAATGACAGCTTGCACAAAACTGGTGGTCACTTAATTTAATACATATATTAGACATAAAATATATATGTTGACATGCCAATTGATGACCATGTTGATAACTAGGAAGCTTCGCAAACGCCTTTTTTAGTCGCGTTGATGGATGATCTTTTTTGAAAGTTTTTAGTTTGCGTAGGACCACTTTTCCTTTGCAAGTGCTTTTTGATTGCATTGTAGGTGATTGTTGTCAAGTGTCTATTGTTACTTTTAAATTGTTATTATAAACCTAAAAAACTCATGTTAAAACCTTTATTCTAGGGATTCTGGCTAACTTTTTCAACTTTTTCTTTTATAAAGCAATTTATCACCATTACCTTAATGTCCATGTAAAATATGAACGTTGTAGCCTCACCCGTTTGGTCAGAATCGGCCCAATGTCACGAAAATATCGCACTAAAAATCGTAAAAAATCGTAAAAGTATGATATTCATGAGAAATATTTCTTCGATTGTACCCAAAACGTGGCAGGTCTAAGTTCAAAGATTTCGAAGGTCCCCTCCAATTTTCATCAAGATCGCATATGCCGTTTTCCCGGTAGAGAGCGAACAAACAGACAGAAAAACAAACAAACAAAAAAACAAAAACAAAAAACACCCGAGCTAAATTTTTTTGGGGGGTCAGTGAAATTGAAGTCTTCGCTTCGCTCATCCAATCAATTGACTGCCCGTTGAGATTAACTTTATTTGCGTTTCAAATATGCAATATCAAATGGTCATCAACTGAAATGTTTACTTTTGATTACATTATTATCTATCTAGGTATCTTTATCGTATTTAGAGCTAACGACCGCTTGTCAAGATGCCGACAAAAGCCAAGGAACCTTCAGGCTTCAGAAATACGGAGTCTGCGCCGAAGCCACCTGCGTTATAGTCAAAATAAAGGTTGGGACAGGACTTTTGAAGAAGGTGGAGGCTGACTTGTGAGTATATTCATTGAAATATGCATGCCTTGTTTGACAAGAGGTAGGCCTACACGATACACAACACGTGTACATGCACATACAAGTACAAATTATTATCACTATGATTAAAAAGTGAATTATTATTCCGTAGGGTGAACAGATGTAAAATAAAATAAAGATCGAGACGGTGGTGGTGGGGGATGACAAATACACACATGTTCAAATACACAAAGTTTTGTTTTAAGGTCATTTTAGAGAAAATCTGTGCGTTTTAAAGCATCACAATAACCAACTTTGTATCTACTAAAATCCTCTTTTGGTCTGATGGTAAATTGCCTTTAATATTGCGATAAAACAGTTATTCTCTATCAGGGTTCCCACCGACCTGGAAAACCTGGAAAAGTCATGAAATTGAAAATATGGGTCAAAATGTCAGGGAATAGTCAGGGAATTGAGCAAAAATTCAAAAACCTGTAAAAGTCAGGGAAAATGGGAATTTATTTAAATCTAGGCTTAGGCCTAGTATTTGGTTTACTCAAATAACATATATTTTCACCGAATTTGTGAAAATGTTTTCCCGACTCCAAAGTCAGAAAAATTTGAAAAATTCAATCATTTGTTTTCGTTGCTAAAATAACCGTTTTAGGAATCTAGCGGTTTGAAGGTGAAATTTTGCTGATATTTAGGAAAGCGTCCACAACACAATAACACAAAAACTACATTATTTTGGTATTGTATACAACCCACAACTTTTTTCTAAAACGCACTAAACGCACTCTAAAAACCCGATTTTCAAAATTTTCGCCTGCGGCGCTATTGTTGGGGGGAGGCCCCCCGAACCCCCCGTACTTGGTCCCTATATAATACCCCCGGGGTATTATATAGTCCACCCGGGATGAAAAACCTGAATTCAACACTGAGCCAATGTATGTGTGTATCTGTTAGGGGATCCCCCGTAGAAATTTTGCGGGCGAGCCCATGAAACGAAGTTCCGCCCTGATGAAGTACGGGGAAATAAAGTTTAGAGCGTATCGAGGGGGTGCTGCGTTCCCGGCAAGCTATTTTGGGGCGTGTATCACACCTGGAATTGAGCAAAACTAGACCTGAAAAAAATGGAAAAATCAGGGAAATTGATTCTAAAAAAAAGTGGGAGCCCTGTTTATTCTCCATTGAAACGCTAAAGTGCACTTTCACACTTTATTTTGGCAAAAGGGGGGTTGTCCCCCCCCCTCCACCCTTGAATACGCCACTGTCCATGTTTGCACGATTTTTGACACGTCAAGTCGTGTCCCATTGGGGATTAAACTAGATTGCACGAGCGCAATGAGCCAGCGGTTTAGCAGAGGAATTGTTTAACCTTTCTTGCACGATCCTATAGAAAAATAAAAAAAATGTCTTTTTACTTATTCATCAAACAAACTTGCACAATAAGAAATTTTGTTTGAAACTTTTTTTTTTTAGTATTTTAGATTTTTTTGGAAAATTTTGAATTTTGAATATGTAGGCCTACCGCAATTTCTAACTTTTTTATTTTTTAAAAAGATATAAGTTCAAGAACAATCATCTTTATTAAATATATCATACACTTTGTTCCAACATCATTTAGTTGGGTTTAAAAAAAATTAAAATCGGATAAAAAATGGCAAATTTATAATTTTTTCGAATTTTTATAATTATATTATTTTCAAAAATCCTCTATTTTCAATTTTTTCACAAAAAGAGTTTAAAAATTATGTACAAGACATTAATATTATCCTATGTGAACGTGCAATAGCTCTACGTGCTCAGGAGAAGTGGGACTCAAACGTCCCGTCAGGTTTGAGCTATGATCCTATCCATGTTAATGCTATACCACAATAAAACTAAGAGACATGTAAGTCCCGTCAGACGAGAAAGGGTTAACCGGCTCCCATTCGAACACCGAAGTTAAGCAGAATCGGGCGTGTTCATGGGTAGAGTAGGTGGCTACTAAGCTCTGAAACTCACGTATACCGCTGGTTTGAGCAGATGGAGGTTTCTAGAGCTAGTGTAACGGCTTCGTTCTCCTCGCCGTCTTTAGGCAGTCCGGGTTAGTGGAGGAACCTTTATGACTGTCAAGTTCACACCGTCCTTTTGGATGGGACATAAAGCCGTTGGTCCCCCTTGGTACTTTTCGAAAGGAGTATGCTACGTACCGGTACCGGGTTTCCCCTCCACCCTTTTGTTCATAATTCATTCTCATCTATCACCCCTCATTGTCTCGAATAGCCAAAGTGCATTAATATGAGACGTTAAGCAATATCCAATCAACGACTGCAATGACGTCAAAGAGACGTTTCAGTGCGAACTTTATGAGCACTCAGTGCATGACAATGGAAAATGCCATAATAGTGTCTGGGAAAATCGAAGTTTTTGGAAAATAACCGTATGTTATTATTTCCTGATTGACAGGTGCTCGGATCCACCTACAGAGTGCACGTTTGGGGCCGGGGATCCCCTGCTTCCCTACCCGCAGTGTTGCCCGCCCATAGTTTGCAACGGTCGCAACATGAAGCACCCGATACCAGAAGGGACCTACCCGCTTGTCAAGGTCGGATTCCCAGAAGCAGGTTACTAAGCACAACCGGTTGAAGTAGGCCTACTTGTCGGGACATTGGAAGGAGGTCGCAACATAACACATTGTCAAGGTTTCATTTTGGGATTTAATTGTTCTTTATGATGTGTTTACCGTGAAGACTAAATGAATTTGTATATTTTAATATCTTGTCAGTTAAGAAAATTAAAGCAAATCATCAACTTTTATTGATCGATTTTAAGTTACAGAGAATAACTTACATACAAAATTGAGTTATTGTATGAGGGCTAAAATAAAAATATTGAATGTTACTTGCTTAAAGTAGCCCTAAACTGTTTTTTCTTGTTTATGTATTCTGAAAATAAGTTTGTTTTTTTATTACACGAGTTAGCTCATAGAACGAAGTCTTACAATTCAAGTTAAACGGCAAAGATCTGTTTTTTTGTGATTGAGTGAGTAAGTGAGCGAGTGACTTCGCTCCAGAACGGCCGAACGGCTAAACAGATTGAGATGAAATTTTTAACAGACATCCGGTACAATATTATTGTCGTTGGCTTGCAGTTAATATTTTGAGCAAAATCCGGTAAGATTTAATCTCACAATAAATAATATTAAAAATTGGCTGAGAAAATCATATTTAATTTTTACAACAGTGATTTTTATTTTTGAACAAATCATTTTTTCAAATCATGTTTGCATGCAGTGAACAAGGTATATCGAATGTTGCGCGCTCGAGGTTACCCAAAATTCTGCTCAGAGATTGAGTGAACCTTGCAATCATTACTCGTATTTCGTACTGGCTATGTTGTCCATAGAATTATATGCATTTCAAAACATGTTCTATAATTTTCATGAAAAAATAAAATAATCCACAAATAAAAAATCTATCCCGACCGTTGTTTGAACCCGCGGGTCTCCAACATTCCGGGTATAAAGGCGCCTTAGCCAACTAGACTAGGAAAACGCCAAAGTCGTTGTAAGACGAGTGAGCGAGTCATGTGTTGAGTACCCGGGAACACTTGCATTTAAGTTGATTGATATAAGGTATACATGATAGGGTTTTGAGTTTGTTTGGAATAAGTGCACGTCAACTGTTTTTCCGTAATACTCCACTCTAGCCTTTGATACGCTAGGGAGGAAAGGCCCATGCTGGATCCAGCCTTATGTAAGGGGAGGAAATGGAATGTTACCGGGTACTCATCACATGACTCGCTCACTCGTCTTACGACTTCGGCGTTTTCCTAGTTTATAACAATTAATCGAGGAATGTTCACATAAGATAAATAAGGGTTAGATGCCTTTGTCAGTCTAGGCCTCATTAGAAAAGTGGATAGTGTGAGACAAGCCTCGAGCTGGCCAAAGAATACAAGGATGCATTTTAAGGGCAGAGTGCCTTACAGGAGAGGAGATGATGGAATTAACAGAAGCAGTGCCCAAAGTAGAACCATATAGGAAAGTTCCATTAGACATTAAAGAAATGTTGAAAGATAAATAAGATCAGTTAG
The DNA here is from genome assembly GCA_024449915.1 of Sweltsa coloradensis. NCBI lineage: Eukaryota > Metazoa > Arthropoda > Insecta > Plecoptera > Chloroperlidae > Sweltsa > Sweltsa coloradensis. The sequence continues at coordinate 160,879 of JAMZAV010001662.1, read as the reverse complement.
AAAAGCAGGGTATCATTAAAAAGGCCACACATCCAACAGAATGGGTTCATAACCTGGTAATTGTTGAAAAACAGAGTGAGGATTTAAGATTATGTTTGGACCCAATACATTGAACCGGAGTCTGAAAAGGGAGCATTACCACATTCTGGTAGCTGATGGTGTAATAGCAAGCTTGTCAAGAAAACTGATCTTTTTAATCCTGAACATGAAAGATGGATTTTTTCAGGTAAGATTGACAGTCAAGCACATATTATTGCACATTTCAACCCTCTTTTTTAAAGTATAAATTTATAAGAATACCTTTTGGACTCACCTCAGGTCCAGAGGTTTTTCAAAGGATGAATCAGGAGATTTTTGGTCATATCGAAGGCATTCAAATAATATTTGATGATATTATTACTTCTGGTGGGATAAATAAAGTTCATGACTGGGTTTTAAGACAGGTGCTTGATCTAGAAAGGGAAACCAATGTCAAGTTTAACATTGACAACTTCTAGCCTGGTTCAAACATGTGGTTTAGCCAAAAGGGTGTTTAAAAGCAAACTTAGAACGCGATCTTACTAACTTTGGTGTGCTAAAACCGAAAATCCATGTTGCCCAGACGTCCGATGGCCCTAAGACCCCCCATTACTCCCCCCAAAATAAAAAATTACACTTTCATTCATTCTCGTACTTAGAACGCGATCTTACTATGTGCTTAAACCGAAAATAATTGTTGCCCTGACGTCCGATGGCTATTCTCCGATCAGTGCAACAGTGCAAACAGTGAACAGTTCTTCTCCATTCTTACTTCGCCCAACTCCAAGTCTCCGCTGGCCCAACTCCAAGTCTCCGCTGGTCCAACTCCAAGTCTCCGCTGGCCCAACTCCAAGTCTCCGCTGGCCCAACTCGCGTACCAGTTCACAGTCATTCTTCTGCTGTCTTGGATTTGACACTTTTCCTAATTCTGACTATTCTTAAATTTCTTCTTAACTCGAGTTTATATATTGTTTTACTATTCTCTCTTATGGTGGGCACCCCATTGCGCCGATAACTTTTGCATTGCATTTTCACGCCCATACTAACTAAAACTAGGGTAGGCGTAGGTGCAGTGCTAGTTTAATTTCATCTCCAAATAATACAATTTACAAATCTCCGTACTTATTTCCCAAACATAATATAGGTACACATGGACACCTGAGGTAAAGTGGATACTCTCTTACTTAAGTAGACTTGTGTCGTTCTCTCATCCTTCGTCAAATGTTATTCAGAGATTTATCTGGTCAACCAATAGTTCTGGACAAACGTTTCTGAAACACAAAGAAACACAGTAACTGCAAGTACTCTTTGACCTTTAGCAAGATACCGTAGCCGGACCTCGTATACTACTTAATAATGATTGGCAATAGTAAGCACATCTTAGTCGACGTACCATTGACCAATCAATATAACCAACGGCGATACAATGATGTACCGTTTCCACGTACAGGATAACAACGCGATGCCTCAAGAAGTACTCGGTTACTGACTGTTAAAGGAAACTGACAAAATTCAAGGTTTTATCCCCCCACCCCAACTTTTATTAGATAACAACAGTGTGTTAGCAAGTTTAAAAAAAACTTACCAAATTCTTTTGAAAACCCAATTTCATTTGAAATGTTTGTGTTGGGGTTCTTTTCATATGCTTGCATTATTGGATTACTGGACCATTGTGCATTTTCTGGTTTTCCAATCGAAACAGCTGCTTCCATTTTTTTTTGCTTTTTGCATGAATACAAAAAAAATAACAAATTAAAAATTCACTACTACTAGGCACACATGGACACTTGTGGCCACTCTCCTCCTATGAAGACTTGTGTCGTTTGCTCATCCTTCGTCAAATGTTGTTCAGAGATGTATATTGTGGTCAACCAATAGTTCTGGACTCCCACGCTGTCACAGAATTACAAACGTTTCTGAAACACAAAGAAAAAAAAACAACAGCAACTACATGACAGTAAATCCAAGTACTCTTTGACCTCTAGCAAGATACGGTAGCCAGACCTCGTATACTATTTAATAATGATTGGCAATAGTAAGCACAACTAAAAGTCGACGTACCATTGACCAATCAATATAACCAACGGCGATATTTATTTGATTTATTTCTTATTTAACGTCTATCCTATTCAGCCCTGTATACAGCTACCCGAGTTGGGTTTTTTTCAGCTATCTGCACACGCAGCCCCGAAAGATCAATCTTCAAACTCGGTATATGACCTGATATGGGGTCCGTTAACCTACAAAAAAAATCAACCCAATCCGATAACACATTCTGTGTAAAACAAAGTGTCTCAAAATCGTCGAAAACCTTCTGGCTGGCTAGCTACCTAATTCTCAGCGGAGCTTTATTGAGCCCTACAGAGAAAACGGTAATTCTTAGATCTATGAAACTTGGACCACACTAAGATGTACCTCAGATACAGTGCATTTTGCTTTCAAAACCAAAATCGGGTAACAGGGACCTGAGAAAATCAAAATTTGGATGATAATTAAAACATGTAATTTCTAAGGCGTGGTAATTTGTACAAACTTGAAAAATGTAACATGCTCTTAACCATTACTAAAACTGTTGTAATCAGGGTAGGGTCAAAACCTTGGAAGTCCATGAAAGTTGGCTGAATGAAAGAGTACCTTTATTAAAACAGCGAAAAATTTTTTTTTTGGTTGGGTCATAACCTCACTATCGACTATTATATGTCGGATTTTTGACAATAGTGTAGCCAGCATAGATAGTGCAAAATTAAATTTTGTGAATCGGTTTTCTGGATATAGTTTCTTAAAACCTTTAGCTACAACTTGATAGATTTCTGAAATATCAGTTGGTGTACGATTTTTTTTGCCAGACGATACAAAAATCAAAAAAACTCATATTTGTACGGTTTGACAAAAAAAAATCGTACACCAACTGTATTTTCAGAAATCTATTTGTCCTTATAGTTGAAGTTGTAGCTAAAGGTGTTAAGAAACTGTATCCAGAAACTGATTCTCAAAATTAATTTTGCAATGGCTGTGCTGGCTACACTATTGTCAAAAAAACAACATATAATGGCCAAAAGTTAGGTTACGTCCCGCCCTCACCCCCCCCCCCCAAAAAAAGTAATTTTTTCCTGTTTAAAGTAAGCCCTCTTTCATTCAGAAAACTTTTCAGCCATGTTTCTTCAACTTTCAAATTATCGGCCAGAGGTGGTACAATAGCCTTAAGTCCCGCCGCGTTGTTGAAAGAGCGTAATTGGTGCATTGAGCTGTCATGTGTTATGCGGACTTTCTGTTGTTCTGTGAAAAATTATGACGAAGTCGAAGAATTTTTTTTTTAAATTTAAAATTTAAAATTTAAATAAATAAATAACTTTTTATTTTTCATTAATCGTAATTTTAAAAAAGAAAATATCGTAAAATTGTAATTTTCATAAGAAATAATTATTCGATTGCGCTCAAATTTTACATGAATATATTAATTCATAAAATTAAGGTTCTGTGAAAACATCATTACAGTAGAATAAAGCATGTAGGACGTAGGTGTCATAAGACTAAGAATTGTTTAAAAAAAGAAAAAAACTGTAAAATTTCGATTTTCATGAGAAATAATTTTTCGATTGCGCTCAAATTTCACACGAATATCTTAATTCATGAAATTAAGGTTCTGTGAAAAAATCTTTATAATTGGATTAAACATGTAGGTGTTATAAATCGAAGAAATGTTTTAAAAATAGAAAAAATCGTAAAATTGCGATTTTCATGAGAAATAATTTTCCGATTGCGCTCAAAAACGTGGCAGTTCTAGGTTCAGAGATTTCGAAGGCCTCCATAAAATTTCTTTGATTTTGGTTTTTGGCCGGGAATGGTTTTACAAACACAATATACAAAAAAAAAAAAAGGTTTTTTTTTTCCCCGTTTGAAAGGGAAATCTTCCTTGTCGTAGTCATCCCAAAAAAAACCCAAAAACCAAAGGGGCTAAATTGGGGAGACCTGGGCCCCAAAAAAAAACCACGACTTAAAGCCCGCCCCTACCGGCCCTTGTTTTTTCAGCAAAGTGGGGTTTTTAAAAACCTTGGGCAAGCGTCCCGATTTGTTTTCCCTTCTTGGGGAAACTCGGTTTTTTATTACCAAGTTTTTTTTGTATTCCAAAAAAAAAAATCGATCCTTCCGTTTGGGGTTTTAAAAACAAAAAAACCCCTTTTTATTGGGGGCTTTTTTTGGGGGGGGGGGGGGGGGTTTTGGGGGGGTGTGGGGGGGGGGGGGGGGGGGGGGGGGGTTTTTTCCCTTGGGGGGGGGGGGGTTTTTGGGTTTTGGGGGCCCCCCCCCGGTGCGGTTGGGGGGGAAAAAATCGGAAAAGGGTTGGGGGTTTTGGGGGGGGGGGGGGGGGGGGGGGGGGGGGGGGGGGGGATTCTCCCAGAGAGGAATAAGAGCCTACAGAGAAAACGGTAAAATCTTAGAACTATGAAACTTGGATCAAACTTAGTGTACCTCAGACTAAACACCTTCCGCCGAGGGGAAAGGGTGATTATTCCACCCCCAACACCCCCTAAATCATCCCAAAAATTAAAATAATTCTAGCTCTAACCCAAAATTAAATTTTTTTTAGTAAAAATTAGTTATTACAATTATGTACTTATTGTTTTTAAGCAACCCCCAATCGGGCCTATCTCTTATAAAACCCACATTTTGTCAACCCCATCCCTAATGTTTATTTTTTTTACCTTGATTTCCAGCATTCACACAGGGAAGGCACCTAATGATTTATTATCGAAATTTGACATGATGGTCCATAATAATATGAAAAATAATCCGCCGAGAGGAAATTTAAAGGGCGATTTTCCAAACCCCCAACACCCCCAAAAACTGGAATAATTCATAGCTTTAATCTAAAATTGATGTTTTATTTAAATTATTAGGTTAAAATTATGTTTAAAGTGTTTTTAACACCCAATCGGCCCTATTCTCATTTCCTAAACCACTTTTTTTCAACCCCCCCATCCCCTTTATAGTTTATATTATTTTAACCTTTGATTTCCAGCATTCTTTCATGAAGGCACCTAATGAGTTATCCCCATGAATTTGGGCCCTGATTACTTTAAAAATATGGAAAATCATTCGCCGAAGGGAAAGAGATATTCACCCCAAACACCTCCAAAATAATCCCCTAAAATTAATAATTCATAGCCCCTAACTAAAATTGAATTTTTATTTAATTAGTTTATTAAAATTATTTTTTTAATGTGTTTTTAACCCAATCGCATATTTTCATTTATAAACCACATTTTGTCACCCTCATCCCTAATAGTTTAAAATATTTTTATATTGTTTTTTCCAGCTTTCCCACCACGAAGGCATTTAAATGAGTTATAATCATGAAATTTGACATTATATAATAATGAAAAAAATCCGCCGAGAGGCAAGCGATATTCCACCCCCCTCAACAAACCCTTTAAAAAATTGGAATAATTCATACTCTAATCTAAAATTGATGTTTTATTCAAATTAGTGGTTTTTAAAAATTTAGTTTTAATGTTTTTATACCCAATGGGCTTTTCCCCATCATTTCCTAAAACCACTTTTTTCAACCCCCAATCCCTTAAGTTTATATTATTTTTACCTGGAATTTCCACCCATTCACCATGAGGCACCTACTAAATTATTCAGCATGAAATTTGGCATGTGTTACAAACTGATTTGAAAAATAATTCTCGTATCCCAACCCGATATTCACCCCCAACATCACCTAACCTCCCTAAAATTTGAAAAATTCATAGCTCTAACCCAAAATTATATTTTTTATTCAATTGGTAAATAATGTTTTAATGAGTTTAAACCCAATAAGCCATTCCCTCATTTCCTAAAAACACTTTTTCACCCCTATCCTAAAAGTTTTTTATTATTTTTTACCTTGATTTTCCAGATTCAACCATAAAGATACCGAATAAATTTTATCAGCATGAAATTTTGGGCAGGGTTGGTACATAAATTAAAACATAAAAATCCCCAGGAGACAAGCGATATTTCACACCCCCCACTTTTCCCCTTTTTCCCTATTACTTTTGAAAAACGAAGTCGTATTTATTTACAATTTTAAAATTTTTTAATTCCCTGATTAAAAAATGCGTCAAGTGTTTATAGTACGGTCAACAAATCTTCACACAAAAACCAAGACGACTTAATCATTTAAATTTAATAAAAAAATTGGGATATTTTCCCACTACAAGATGTAACAAAAAAATGGTACTTTTGTTTCTAGACATCTGTTTTAAAAGGAAACTGAAATCCACCTTACACGTATTTTCACTATTTCAAGCCTTAATATGAAACAAACACAAAAGATGTATATCCCCCAAATACAAAAAATTGTAAAAAAAAAAAAAAAAACGGCAGCCAACTCTCCTTCCAAAGCTTGTGCTGTGAAGCTGTCAATATGAGTTGACCCAAAGCATTTCATTCTTTTTTTTTTTTTCCTAGTTTCGCATTGAAAAGAAGTAAGATCATTTCGCCTGTTGACGAGCGCCAAGCCAACCATTTTCGTGGTAAAAAAGTTAAAATTTAAAACTCAAAATCATAAAAAAAAATTACTTGGGGTATTGATTTTTGGGTACGAGGACTCCAAAAAGTCAATGGCCAAGTAATTTTTTTATGATTTTTGAGTTTAAAATTTTAACTTTTTTAACCACGAAAATGGTTGGCTTGGCGCTCGTCAACAGGCGAAATGATCTTACTTTTCTTTTCAATGCGAAACTAGGGAGAAAGAATGAAATAGCTTGGCTCAACACAATTACAATTTTTTTTTTATTTTGGGGGAAATATTATTATTATTATTATAATTATAATTATAATTATTATTATTATTATTATTATTATTATTTCAACGCTTATATTAGCTTCATGTGTCTGTCTGTCTGTCTGTCTGACTTTCTGTCTGTCTAGATCTATCTAATAATCGATATTTCATTACAACAATTAGCTTCATGTCTTGCCCGTCTGTCTGCTGTCTGTCTGTCTGTCCCGTCTGTCTGTCTGTCTGGGCTGTCTGTCTGTCTGTCTGTCTGTCTGTTTTGTCTGTCTGGACGGAATCTTATCAATCGATCTTTCACACCACTTGTCACTGTCCCATCGAGCTGAAATTTTTCCCACATATGTATTCCCTTTCTGACAATAGATGAATCCATTAACAGATTCACTAATTAATCAAAATTTAAATTTATCGTAATTAATAATTTAAAGTTTTATATGGGAATCGATATTTCAACCACTTTCCATGTCCGATCGAGCTGCAATTTTTCAAACATACGGATATTCTTGATAACAATAGATGAATCAATTAACAGATTCACTTATTAATCAATTAATTCAACGTTATTAATAATAAGCGGTTTATATGGGAATTGATATTTCACCCACTTTTGTTAAAAAATAATATAATACAATTTAATATACAAAATAAATACAGTATCGTAAAGACTAAAAAGTATAAAATAATATTACATGAAAAAATATTTTTTTAAAACAACGCTTATATTTAAATGTACTAAAAAGTAAAAAATAAATTTTTGCTCAACAAATTTTTGCCTTACACGGAAATTAAAAGCGTTGGGCGCTTTCCTTCCATGAACAACAAAATTTTGTAATCTATGTCAATACCGAAGCGCCCAACGCTTTTAATTTCCGAGTAAGGCAAAAATTTGTTGGGCAAAAATTTATTTTTTACTTTTTAGTACATTTAAATATAAGCGATGTTTTAAAAACATTATTTTTTATGATATGTATATATTTTTCTTTCCATTATTAATATGCGAATATTTCGATGCTCAAATCATTTTATTTTTTGTTCCTACGATAAAAATTACGGTAAATATCATAATAGAGATAAAATATTAGATAACACAATAGGCGCAATTTTTACAACGCTTATATTACTTTCGTGTGTTTGTCTGTCTGTCTGTCTGTCTGCCTGGACGAAATCTTATAATCGATATTTCACCCACTTCTCAATGTCCAATCAAGCTGAAAATTTTCACACATACATATTCTTGATGGCAATAGATGAATCAATTAACAGATTCACTAATTAATCAATTAATTAATCATAGTTAATAATTAAAGTTTTATATGGGAATCGATATTTCACCCACTTCCCAATTTCCGATCAAGCTGAAATTTTTCACACAGACGTATAGGCCTTTCCTTGATGACAATACATGAATCAATTTATCACAATCACTATAGTGTATCAATTTAATTTATCATAATTAATTAATCAAACAAAGCTTCATATGGGAAATTAGTCACAGCTAGTGAGGGTGGCCAATAAACGAGATGCAGAAATTTGGACGCGTCCAGTGAGGGACATATTCGATTTCAAAAATTCGTTAAGACTAAAAAAGAATAAATAATATTAAACGATTTTTTTTTAACAAACGCTCATATTTAAATGTACTAAAAAGTAAAAAAAAAAAATTCGGCCAGCAAATTTTTGCCTTACTCGGGAAATAAAGCGTTGGGCGCTTTCCCTCCATAAACAACAAAATTCTGTAATCTATGTCAATACCGAAAGCGCCCAACGCTTTTATTTTCCGAGTAAGGCAAAAATTTGTTGTGCGAAAATTTATCTTTTACTTTTTAGTACATTTAAATATGAGCGGTGTTTAAAAAAAAATCATGTAATATTTTTATCGTAGATACAAAAATCAAAATGCTTACCACATAGAAATGTTCACATTAAAATACTGCAAATAACAAAAATAAGAATATCGTAAAAAAAAGCTTTGCTGTAAAAAGAATGTAGTTTCTTTTATGCGTTTGAACAATGCGACAAGGGTTTTCAACCCTTGTCTGGCTGACAAGTTGAAGACCAGCTCGTGCAACTGGGCCCTAGCGCTCGGTGAGGGGGGGGTGTGACAAGGATCCACTTTATTTACTTCAAAAGATAGTAATGCGACTCGCTAACAGAACAATTTACGTGTTCGTACACCACGAACCCTGCATTCCAGGTTCGAATCCTAGCTTCGGCAAGGATGTCGTGTTTATGATCTTCGTGTACGAATATATGAAATAAGAATATAATTTTAGGGTACTCGTGAGGTTCTAATTCGAGACTATAAATCGTCGGTCGAAACCGCCATCGGCAATCCCGACAGAAGTATTTTTCCGATGATTTCCCCGGTCGTGAGCACCCCTCGCAAGTTGAACAAGTTCCTTTCAAACTATATCTACATAATCGTTCTTATTATTTACTACAATTCAGACATTTAAAAAAATTCTGAATTGTAGAAAATAATAACAATTACACCGGCTACGGGAGTGTTTTTTTTGTCTGTTTGTTTGTTTGCACGCTACCGGGCAAACGGCATATGCGATCTTGATAAAAATTGGAGGGGACCTTCGAAATCTCTGATCTTAGACCTGCCACGTTTTTGGGTACAATCGAATAAATATTTCTAATGAATATCGTACTTTTACAGATTTTTTTTTTTTTTTTTTTTTTTGATTTTTTGTGCGATATTTTCGTGGCATTTGGGCCGATACTGACCAAACGGGTGGGGCTACAACGTTCATATTTTACATCGACATTAAGGTTATGGTAAAGTATTGCTTTTTGAAAGAAAAAGTTGAAAAAGTTAGCCAGAATCCATAGAATCTAGGTGCCCGTTGGGGCGCCGCAGCCAAGCAGCGGTGCGCTACACACTCGGGCACCTTATACAGCAAGCAGAGTTGGGGTGACTTCGAGGTGTCACCAAACCGCCATGAAACGTGATGTGAACTTAAAAACTATCAAAATCAAGGGGATTTGGGTACCTGACAACACATGCCAAATTTGGCTGGTGTACGAACATTCCTTCTTGGTGAAAAAATGGCTTGAAACATGCTCAAAATCACTTTAAGGATGTTAGTTACTACTGGCTACTACTGTCTAATTCGTCAGTTTCAATTGCCCAGCGATTCTGACCAAACGAGTGGGGCTTCAACGTTCATATTTTACATGGAGATTAAGGTAATAATGATGTTATTTCTTTTGAAAGAAAAAATTAAAAAAAAATGCTGGAAGGCTTCCAAATAAAGGTTTTAAAGTAAGCCTTATACAGGCATACAATCAACAAGTAACTATAGTAACGTGACAATAATCGCCTACATTGTTTACAAAAAGAAAGTCTTTGGACCACTATATTTTTTCATTCTATTGTTAATTGGTAATACCATAGCAATTAAATCGACTTTGATAAATTAATTATATTTTAACAAATAATTTTGCAATGGAACTTGAAAAAGTAATGAGATCCCACACATAACAAAAACTTGTAAAAATACAGCCAAACCTTACACACTCAAAAGAAATGAGATCTTAAAAAAGAGCCGAGCTCATCTACCCTTTCACATTTGCGTACAGTGTTCCATAACAACATCCTTGAAAAGCTTGGCAAAATAGAATTTGCATGACCATTACCTTAAAATTTATTAGAAAAAAAGAATTTGGATGAATTATTACGTTTAAATTAATAGTTGCTGACCATTACGTTAAAATTTATTAGAAAAAAAGAATTTGGACGAATTATTACGTTTAAATTAATAGTTGCAAATTCCTATTTTGCCAAGCTTTTCAAGGATGTTGTTACGGGACACTACGTTTATGAATTAAGAATGCGCAAATGTGGAAGGGTAGATGAGCTTGGCCCTTTTTTTAGATCTCATTTCTTTTGAGTGTGTAAGGTTTGGCTGTATTTTTTCAAGTTTTTGTTATGTGTGGGATAAAGGTTTTAATGTGAGTTTTTTGTTTGTTTATAATAACACTTAACAAGTAACAATAAAAACTTGAACAACAATCACCTACAATGCATTCAAAAAGCACTTGCAAAGGAAAAGTGGTCCTACGCAAACTGAAAACTTACTAAAAAGCTCATCCATCAACGCGTCTAAGAAAAGCGTTTGCGAAGCGGCCTAGGAATAATCAACATTCATCACAAACTTTTAGTTTTATTATTACTTGATCACAGAGAACAAAACGTTGTATACACAATTGAGATCTCGATGACAAACACAGCAACGGCGAACATCTCCGATGCTAGAGCGTCTGCCCTGTTGGTGGCGGTAGTGGTGGCGGTAACTGTAGTCGTGGTCGCTCTGAACGGCAGGCTGGCGCTGCGCATGCGTGCGGGGGGTCTGATGCCGGAGCAGGTGAGGGAGTTGTCGCGACCCCTCATTTCGTTCTCCACCCAAGAGAGGATCGTCTTACCCCGCGTCGACTGCCAGTTGAGAGTCTCGTCCACGGTGGCGACCGCTCTCCTCAGCGCCTCCTTGTCGGCGCTGCCACGGAGGTCTTTCTTGCGGAAGAACTCCTTCAGCTGGAACGCGAAGGTCAGTCATTTCATTTATTTTTTATTCATCCACAATCTTACAACCATAATAATATCAAAAAATGATTACAAAAACAAAATTATAGTGGAGCCTATTTAAAGGCAAAATGATAGTCAATTTAAATCTAAACAAATTAAACAATCCTCAAAACAATACAAAGCAACTAAAACAGTAACAAATAAACAAACTTCTTACACGTATAAATAAATAATTATATTACTAAGTGTGGTTTATGAATCAAAACTTGTCCATTAAATATTAATTAATACTTTAGTAGGCTTTAGCGATAAGAAATGATTTTAAGCTTTATTTAAAGGAACATAAATCTGTGATATCTTTTATAGAAGTTGGTCATTTATTATACAATTTAATATTAATGAAGTTGGAGGTTCAATTGAGATTTTTTTTGTCTTGATAGAGATCGTATTTACTTCTTGTTTCATGACTATGAATTGATTCGTGTTTACGATAGTCCTGCAAATTAAATTTAACTCTTAAGATTGATTGTAGTATGTAATAGCTGTAAAAAGTCAGGACATTTAATTGAATGAATAACGGTTTTGCATGCTGGTCCCTTACAGCTCTGCCAAGAATTCTAATTGCACGCTTCTGTTCTGTATGATAAATATTTGATTTCCAATTGAAGTCCAATTTGATTTCCAATTCGTGAAGAAACGAAACGTCGAGCAGTGCCCCATCATCGACACGACGCAACACCTATAGCATTATACTACACTAAATTGACCGTTTTAAAAATTATATCTCGTAATAGTGATTATATACAAAAAATAAATTAAAAAAAAAAAATAGTTTTGGGAAATTTTGTAAATCGGTTTTAACCTGCTAACTTTTTTTCCACATAGCCCAACTAGAGCATCTTACTAATCTAAAATGGCCTTTTAAACCACCGTGTCTTAAAACTGTGCATTAATATACACTCAAGCACGAAAAATATGTCTTTAAAGCATATTTTGACCGAATTACACAAAACAAAATATTAAAGCGTCTTTGCAGAAAAGGTTATCACGTACGTCATTAATGGCCAATATTCAGTACTCCAAGGTCACGGGGCATAAAGATCGTCCAAATGTTATGTTATGAATCTTTTTGGTGGGTCATGGTAGCCCCAATAGTTTTTCTGTTACTTTGCTAATTCATGACTAGTTATGAATGAAATATATATTTTTTTAGTTTAGCGGGTTGAATACCCCTTAAGAGGATATGGGACATGCGTTTTAGCCACATTCCTGATCGCTACGCTGACTGACACCACAGGTGTTTAAAATTTTGAATACTTGTTTGGAAAGTAAGCTGTACAGTAACACTTTTCCAAAATTGGTTTTAAAAGAAACAATAGACTTTACATTTCTGATGTTGCAGGAAATTGAAAAAACATGTTACTTCATTAAAATATTGCTTTTAATTGGTTCCGTGGAAAAAATCAGTCATGTCCAATTTATTTATTATATGATCTTAGACCTTAATGAAATGCCTTACTGAAAATCAGTTATGACTGAGTGGGTAGACTCTAAATACGAATTTATTTTATTAATTTATTTATTTATGCACTATATAAACATAAAACAAGTTACAAGTTAACTTAAATCGGCTTGTTTAACAACAATAACAAAATCAAATTAAATTGGTTTAAAATTGAGTTTTTAAACGTATTTATGTTCTACAGAACATTTTACTTTTTGCCTTTTACTGGTTTTTCCATTTGCCTCTTTATTCTATTCCAACATTGAACTTAGCACACAGTTAAACAAATCCTTCCTAGTTACAATAATCAATCGATCAAAATTTTGTACTTAAGGAAAATACAAAAACAAATGTGACAATGGTCTTTTCGTCTAATGTACGCTTTCGGGTAGTTTGAACTGGACCACGAAATATTGCTTTTGGTTTTGGTTCGATTAGCAAATAAAAGTTTTAAAATACAAAACAAGTTGTGCTTTTCTTTATCTAACGCTTTCGGGTAGTTTCTACAGTTGTTTTTTCTTCTTCGAAAATTTATGCATCTTTGATAAAATTACGTTAAGAAAATACAAAATACAATATTAAAAGGCCTAATACCTTTCGGTTTTCTGTCCGTTGTTTGGTTGGCAGACGAAATTTTCTAGTTCAATATAATGTCAAAACTTCTTACTTAAGAAATACACAATCGTAACAATGGTTTTTGTTTATGTGTCGGAGATAGAATATTTGTCTTTTTTTTCAGTTCGAACGAAATGAAAAATCATCGATCTTAAATACTTTGTACTAAGGGATTCCACAAATGTGAAATGTTGTTTTGCAACTTGGTATTTGTACGGACAACGGAAAATTGCTTTGGTTGGACACAGATTTCGAAAAATCTATAAAATTTTGTATTAATGAAAATACGAAAACAAAGTGCATCTTTCGTCTAATGTACGCTTTCGGGTAGTTTGAACTGGACCACGAAATATTGCTTTTGGTTTTGGTTCGAGCACAAATCCTTCAAGTTGTTGCTTTGTTTCTCAAATTCATTAGTGTTCTACATTGTTTTTCATCTTAGTAAATATGCATCTTTGTATACATTAAAAATTTACATTATTAAAAAGCCAATACCTTTTATTCTGGTGGGGCATACGGTATATATTTCATCTTCAATATAATTTCAAACTTCAATTACATCTAAGCTAGCACATCGTTCAACGTAGATGGTTGTGTTTATGTGAGATATGTTTGTCTCTTTTTCTTCAGTTCAACGAAAAGAAAACATGGGATTTTATACTTTGGTATATTGTTCCACAATTTTTTAATTTGTTTTGCAATTTGTACCGGCAGACGGAAAAATTCGCTGGGGACACGATTTCGAAAAATCTATATATTTTTTGTATTTTATGAACTGAACAAATCTCACAGAAACACAACTTTCTCAACGTTGGACTCCGTGCTAGATGTAATTAAAGTTTGCATCTATTTTTAAGATGCAATATGTGTGCCCGATCAGAAAAGTTAAACAAAAATTGTTATGAGGTTCTAATAGAGCCAGTTTTCAATAACATTCACTATATTTTTACAAAGTTGTATATTATTTGAGAAAATGGAAAAACATGGTCCTTAATCGGGAAACACTCCCGTTGGTGTAATTGATTTTATGGAGATCGATCCAGAAATTACAAAAATCATCTGAGCGTTGTATCGAACCCCGGTCTCCCAATTTGAATAACGAGCTTTCTTGCTCTTGACATAATGTTCATCGACAATTTAAATGACGTATTTTCATCGCACTTTTCTTTACCTTCATAATCTGATGTTTGGTGTTTATAACGCTGGAAACTTTCTCCAGGGTCACCGCAAAGTTATTCATCTCGCCGTACCTGAAACACAAGGGACCAAGTAGAACTTTATTTCACTCGGTGACCAGAATATGAACGAGAAGCAAAGTTATTCATCTCGCCGTACCTGAAACACAAGGGGACACAAAGGTAGAACTTTATTTCACTCGGTGAACAGAATATGAACGAGAAGCAAAGTTATTCATCTCGCCGTACCTGAAACACAAGGGGACACAAGGTAGAACTTATTTCACTCGGTGAACAGAATATGAACGAGAAGCAAAGTTATTCATCTCGCCGTACCTGAAACACAGGGGACACAAAGGTAGAACTTTATTTCACTCGGTGAACAGAATATGAACGAGAAGCAAAGTTATTCATCTCGCCGTACCTGAAACACAAGGGGACACAAAGGTAGAACTTTATTTCACTCGGTGAACAGAATATGAACGAGAAGCAAAGTTATTCATCTCGCCGTACCTGAAACACACAGGGGACACAAAGGTAGAACTTTATTTCACTCGGTGAACAGAATATGAACGAGAAGCAAAGTTATTCATCTCGCCGTACCTGAAACACAGGGACACAAAGGTAGAACTTTATTTCACTCGGTGAACAGAATATGAACGAGAAGCAAAGTTATTCATCTCGCCGTACCTGAAACACAGGGGACACAAAGGTAGAACTTTATTTCACTCGGTGAACAGAATATGAACGAGAAGCAAAGTTATTCATCTCGCCGTACCTGAAACACAAGGGGACACAAAGGTAGAACTTTATTTCACTCGGTGAACAGAATATGAACGAGAAGCAAAGTTATTCATCTCGCCGTACTGAAACACAAGGGGACACAAAGGTAGAACTTTATTCACTCGGTGAACAGAATAGAACGAGAAGCAAGTTATTCATCTCGCCGTACTGAAACACAAGGGGACACAAAGTAGAACTTTATTTCACTCGGTGAACAGAATATGAACGAGAAGCAAAGTTATTCATCTCGCCGTACCTAAACACAAGGGACACAAAGGTAGAACTTTATTTCACTCGGTGAACAAATGTGAACGAGAAGCAAAGTTATTCATCTCCCCGTACCTGAAAACACAGGGGACACAAAGGTTGAATTTTATTCACCGTGAACAGAATATGAACGAGAAGCAAAGTTTTTTCATCTCGCCGTACCTGAAACAAAAGGGGAAAACAAAGGTGGGGAATTTTTTAACTCGTGAACAGAATATGAACGAGAAGCAAAGTTATTCATCTCGCCGTACCTGAAACAAAAGGGGACAAAAAAGGTAGAACTTTATTTCATCGGTGAACAGAATGTGAACGAGAAGCAAAGTTATTCATCTCGCGTACCTGAAACACAAGGGGACACGAAGGTAGAACTTTATTTCACTCGGTAAACAGAATATGAACGAGAAGCAAAGTTTTTTCATCTCGCCGTACCTGAAACAAAAGGGGGAAACACAAAGGTAGAAACTTTATTTTACTCGGTGCCCAAAGAATGTGAACGAGAAGCAAAGTTATCATCTCGCCGTACCTGAAACACAAGGGGACACAAGGTGGAACTTTATTTCACTCGGTGAACAGAATATGAACGAGAAGCAAAGTTATTCATCTCGCCGTACCTGAAACACAAGGGGACACAAAGGTAGAACTTTATTTCACTCGGTGAACAGAATATGAACGAGAAACCTTGATCTATGAAGAGTTAGCGTTTGAGTCGGATCGTCTAATAAATCAGAGATTCCTTTCCTCTTTTAATGTTTTTTTTTTCCTTTTTTCTTTTCTTTTTCCTTTTTTTTCCCATCAACTTTTTATATTTGATACTTTAATTAATTGTATTTAATATCCTTTTTGAGTTTTTTACCAAAATTGTTGTGTTTTAATGCATTGTTGTTGTAATTATTTCAAATATTTACGTAACTGTAGTTCATTGTTGTGTCTGCATCTATGTAATTAGATTTATTTACTTCTCCTCCTTTGTAAATCAGTTTTTTTACTGAATGATAGACGTTTAAATAAATAAATAAATAAATAAATAAATAAGCTATGAACTTTGAGTTTGAACTATGAAGTGTTTAGCGGGATCGCTGAGGCTGGCGCGGAGACGAGTTTAGACGTTCAGCTTTCAGATTTTTTTCGGGTTAACTAACTCTATGAGATTGTTGTTAGATTTCACAATAACAATAATCATGGATCAATCTATGAGCAGTGCGCGTATTTTAAGATTAATCCATCGGTTTTGAATAAAAATAAGTCGTGAAATCTCCATAATTTACTTAATTTTGGTGAACTTTGGGAATTTATTTCAAGTGTACAGATTTTTTTAACGTTAATTTTCACACTGGATATCAACGTGTAAATCAATGTGAACGCGGAGGTTAATTTCGTTTTTCGTTAGATTAACGGTTTGGTGGAAATTTCCTGAATTGAAGTCCATGTTTTCGATTTTTCATTTTTCCACGTTTTGAACTAACTATTGATTTTTTAAGGCTATTTCTTGGCAACCAGCTTGGATATCACAATATAGTAACTCTATTAACATTCATGAAAAATTTGGTAAATATATACCCAACCGTTCAGCTGCAATCGTCAACAACTAAGCGCGCGCATTTGAGTTGGGCCAAGTAGACTTTGAGCTCTGAACTATTTACTGTAAACTGTGATCTACGAACTATAATCGTAAAACTTACGCTTTTTCCATTCTCTGGTAGTTGTTGATAAAGAAGTCCAGGACGACATCGGGTTGCCGGTGAAGTAGATGATAGAAGACCGCGAAGGCGTCCTGAGGTCTAATTGGCGATCGATGATCCAACGACATCTGTAAATATCTGAACGACAAGAAAATATGCTGGCTGAATATTGAAGCTAAGTGAACGTCTAAATGGGCCTTAGGGCCGGTGGTACTTACAGTAATCTTCAGCCGAATGGTTGTTACCTACGTGCAGGCGCGTAGGAAGGGGGAGAGGTAAATTCCCCCCTTCAATTCTTACCGTGACCTCCAACCTATTTTCCTGTGTCTCACCCACTTCAGAAAGTTAAACATCGGCTTCAACTGGAAAACTAGCAGTCGGTATACCTTGGGCTTTGTGTTTCTAGGATGTGCTGATTTGTGGCGAGTTGAAAGAATGCAGAAGCATTAAATGCTCATCAGTTCATCTTGACGCCCCCCACAAAAAAATCGAAAAAGAGTTCCTACGCGCCTGCCTACGTTTCTCTGGATGTCCAAATTCAAACTCAGTGTTTTTGATCTGTCATTCCAGCTCTATAATGTTATCCCAACAAACTAATAGTATTCAGTCAGTAGAGCCCTATTAGCTTACCTCGATTCTCATCCACTCTAACCAGTAGTTATTATCTTATTAATTAATACTAATCTCAGAAAAGAGTTCTCTCCAGACTCGCATTATAAACAATTCTTCCAGTACCGATAAGTGAAAAGCAAAATGACCTTCAGCATTGGCAAAATCAGGCTCTGTGCCCCACAAAATCAGATAAAAAAAATGATAACTCTAATACGTAATCAGATAATTCGTATCTCTTACGTGTCCTTACTGTTTGAGCGTGGTCACGTTAGTAGAGCAGCCGAGCACTTCTATGATCATCGCTTGAAGTGCAGGAGACGCTGTTTCTTGATACATCTTCCACAGGTGGTTCCACTCTTTGATGCCGCCCTGCTGGATCGCCGAGCAGTACACTACCTTCCGGAAGTCTGCCACGATGCTAGACAGACAGAGTAACTGGATTAGGAGCCTTCGTTTCGTCAGACCTTTTTGGGGTGGTTCTATGACTAGATTATGCTAGATTCCCTACAAAGACGTCCGAGCACGAAGGATTGCACACAGAAACGTGCCTTTCTCCGCCTACGTGTTGTAGCCAATAGAGAGTTTTAGCCTTCCAAATATAAATCAAACTGATTCCCTCCTCTCCTAACGTCCTATCGGGATTCGCATTTATAGGAGCCCTACAGAACCCCTCATCTTGGGTCCCGGGGTAGATTGCCAGAGGCTCTGCTCCAACCAAAAGAGAAAAAGTCCACCTCGAAAACATCAGATAGTAAGAGCGAAGTATATAAGTCCCCGAAACTAGAGACGAGCTCTGTCAATCGTCGTCGGGGATACCTCTCCTTTCTCTTGACGACCTCTCCGACGACGATGACAATGACTAAGCGAACGATGACAATGCCAAAGACGATGACGAACGCGACGTGAGAAACCCTTTACTGAACCAACGACTGGTGACCTACGCTCGTAACACTGCCTTCTAGATCTTTCAGCTAGATTCCTCTTTCACTAGGTCTTTTGAACGCTATTGTACACCCCAGAGCGCACTGTTTTGTTTGTCTCACTGTCTGTATACTTAAAATTCCTAAATAAATAGAGTTAAAAAATTCAACAAGTGTATTTAAATAATTGTGATTCCAGGAAACTAAATGAACCTGCAGTTTCTTTTGGAATTTACGCGTTATTCATTTTAAAAGTGAACTAGGAATTTCATAGTTCATAATTTGATATTTTGATGAGTTTAAGTGGAAAATTTTCAACTATTTACTACTCTGAAAAAAAGGAATACCAAATAAGTGCAAACTTCATACAAATGTTAATTATAATTTGCTTCTCAATTGTTTTTAGGTATGTGACGTAACCAGTTTTAAGCAAAGAAGATGCACAAATTAAGGTGACAGAAATGAAATTTGTATGGAGTGTAGAAGGAAGTTGTGTGAGTGTGAGGAAGTTTACAAGATACGGTGCATGAAGATCAAGAAGGATCCGGGAATAGAGTTTTATCTATAAGATTGGAAGAGAGAGGCTGCGGTGGACCGTACATGTAGTAAGAATGAAGGACAGATTTCTGAAGATAGCTTACCATTTGAACAGGATGCAGGATATAAGAAGAGAAAACGAGGGAGACCCAGAATGGGGTGGGAAGACGTTATAGAATGATTTGGAAAGACAATCAGTGCTGGGAAAAAAAGTTCAACATAAAAAATGGGGATGAAAAGAGAATATTTGTAGGGTATAGGGAGGGAAAACAGAGGAAGGGAAAAAAAATGAAGTAGGAGCAAGAAGAATGAACGAGGACAATGTGGTTAAAGGTAAAGGCTATGGGCGCATGACTTGTGACCAGGGCCCAAAAATTGGTGGGACTTCATTGGTGATATCGGGTCGGAATTTTTATTATTGTTAAGAGTACGAAGGCCCAAAGCCTGGAAACAACCAGAAAAAACCTGCTAGAAGGGGTGGAAAGCCAGGGTTGCTTAGGCCTCGCCTTTTTGTTGAAACCCAATTTACAATCATTCCAAAAATTTTCCTTTACCAGTAAAGCAGTGGACACAAAGGGTTTGAAAATGGAGACTTTCTACCCCATAATATGACAGGAGGGTGTACTAAAAAGGATTTAAAGGGCCGAAGATAGTGCGGAGTTACAATTTTGGAGCACTTCGTCGACCGCCTTTGGGAGCCCCAAAAGGGGGGCAAGAAATTATGGTGATGGCCCTCCCGTAGCGGTCTATGAATGCGACTTTTTCGAGACACCGAGACGGCCAAAGGGCGGGTGGCGCGGGGCTCCCACTATGAATGCGAGCCTAGGGCACGTGTACGTGGGTGTATGTTAGGGTGGTAGCGGATTCTCCAGCTCCTTTTACGAGGATGTAGTATGTACACCCCTATTTGACCGATGACGAGGGAAAACGGTTGAAGAGGTCACGCCCTTGGAGACATGTCGGTGCCTAGCTTGCACGCGAACTCCACTATGGCGCCGAGTCAGGTTGGCCACGTGATAATCTCTCCGCGCTCCTCAAAACCGATCCGTTCGTACATTGGAGCCATTAGGTGCAAGATGTACTTCTGCGGAGAATTCATTTGTTCAATATGGATAGTAACAGATCTTTCCAGTTAGTACTTTTTTAAGTAAACCTTAAATGATTTATTTACGTAGGCCTATATATTTTTAAAGATTTATACAGTGAGGCGAGTAGGAACTCATTTCTGAATGGGTGATTGGGGGGGGGGGGGGGTTTAAGGGGGGATGAGCTGATAAATCGCTGGTATATTTCCATACTGTTCTAAATCCATTTTTTGAAAAAATTGAGTTAGGCATTCTAGGTTGTTCTATGTACATTGATCTAACATTTTCGCAAAAAAAAGTTTAAAAAAAATTATTTGAAGGGTCATACTGACGTTTCCATTTTGTTCTAATTACACAAAAGCACCATTCCTCCGATCCATAGTGTTCCATATCCTATTATACCGCAAAACGCTAAAATAAATAATTCCAGATTGTTCTATATCCACGAACCAATAAACTGTTAGCTTTGTCACTCGCCGCCCAATAAGCGGTGCGTTTGTATCACCTATTGCAATACTACCCGCGGCATATTTTAAACCCACGTGCGTTGATCATAAGTGTGAGATTGAGATTTGTGAAGTGACGTGTGAAGTGAGTGAGGACGTCAAAATGTTTGAAGCGGGTGCGAGTACATCTGCAGAGGGTGATGCCGAAGAAGATGTATTACCCTAATTTGATGGTGGCAGCTCAGATGAGGATTTTATTGGCCCCACTCCAACAAAAAATACGCCGCAAAAAGTCTCAAATTAATTGAGTTGCTCCTCTATGATAGAAACTTTAGAACAAAGTTTTGGGCAAGGTCTAGGCCAAAAAATGCAATGATGTAGTAATGTTTAATTTAATTAAACCTGCAGACTGGCACTCACTTCATTAAATAGCAGGAATATGTGAAGGCATTTTAAATGTCATTGTCAATTAATAGACCTAGAAGTTCACTGGTTAAGACGTACTAGAAACCTTTGCCTACTTGTAAACCGATTAGTAGATTAGCTTAGACCTAGGGTACTAAAAACCAACGCCTTCCCACAGAGCAAATGGTGGAAACAGAAATCAATGTAATTTACTGGCGCGTCGCATATTGGGTCCAGCCAAGATGAACAGGCATGCACACCTGCATGCGCTCGACTGGGTCGCGTTGTGTTCGCAACAGGCGGCGACTGATTGCAAGATTGTCCGGCAATTTACAAAGCTATTACAAATCAAACTATACCGATTCACTACTAACTAAATGCTCACTATTTTTAAGCAATTGTGTTTGTGTTTTATCTACATAGTATGTTTGTGTAAAAATTGAGAAACTGCAAATGACCTTCGGTGAACTACTGCCCAAATAAGACTTGGCACTGGCTGTTCTAGGCATAGCCGTATAATCATTTGAAAAATAAAAAATAAATAATAAATGGATTGCACATAATATAAATCTCCTTTGCCTACCTGCCGGTATAATCTACTTATCCTTAATAGGACAGTCATAAATTAAGTCTGGTAGACTTAAACGTAAATTCATTGTGGAACTATAAAATGGCTAGGACTTTAGCGTCACAGATGAGATTTTAGGTTAAAATTGTACTGGATGTAACTCCAAGCTATTATTTGTATATACGGGCGTCATTATAAAAAAAAATGTGGATATAGAACACATCGCCTTCATTGAAAAGTCCCAACCGCTCTACATTGTTCCATATCCAATGCAAAAAAACTTTAAAAAATTCTTGTATTAAAACCGCATAATTTTTTCTACTTTTTAAAGTGGGTTATCATAACTGCATGTCAAAAGGTGTCTTCTGTGAAATTTTCAGACTCTAATCTTAGGGGCATGCGAAAAAAAACTGAACCTGTAGACGCCTTTATCTCCGAATGACACGGAACGGATATAGAACAGTCTGGAATTAAATGTGGATATAGAACAAAGCGCGTTCACTGAACAGTCGAAACCGCTGCATATTGTTCCATATCCAATGCGAAAAAACTTTTAAAAATTCTGTATTAAAACTACATCAATATTTTTACTTTTTAAAGTTGGTTATCATAACTGTATGTCGAAAAGTGTCTTCTGTGAAATTTTTAGACTCTAATCTTTGATAGGGGCATGGGAAAAAAATACTGAACCTTTAGACGCCTTTATCTCCGAATGACACGGAACGGATATAGAACAGTCTGGAAATATGCCAGCGAAATTTTGTTTTTGCTTGCATCCTCCAACAAGCACTGCACACCCTAGAAACACAAATCCCAAGGTGTACCGACAGCTAATAGTTTTTTGGTTCGAGCCAGTGTTTAACATAATGAACTGAGGGGGTTCATGGTAAGAAGTAGGGGGAGTCTCCCTACACGCTTCCCACCATCAGATCACGCCTAGATACAGTGAAAGTATATTCTGAAAATAATATATGTTTTAAGGTTATATTTGGTTTTTATCGTGAGATGTGACACACGCAAAGTGATGGACATTAAGTATTGATTGATTGATTTGTTGTAACATCCAAGCCCTACCGTATGCAAATTTTCAAATAATACGAGATTTTAGTATGCAAATCAAGTGAATTTGCATATGAACTCCTTTATTATTAGTAAAAACCTGTATTTATGTATCAACTATGTTTAACGGTCATCAACACTGATATTTAAAATTACTAATTAAAGGATAGTAATGACAGAAGCAAGGGGAAGGGAATATTACAATTGGATTACGTCGGCTGTAACTTCAAGAGACCTATGCGATTCTACAGCACTTACAGGATCATACGACCTTATTACGATGATACCAATTATTAAATAAACAATAATTTAATTTTCAATGATATGAGAAGAGTGGGAAGACCTCGAGATAGGTGGCAAGATCAAGTACAGGCAGATGTGGAGGAGAGAGGAGAGGAGTGGGAAGTGGTTGAAGAGAGAGAAATATGGTGGGAGGACAGGAAAAAGTGGAGAGAGTTGGTGTTACGACAAGAGAATGAGGAAGAAGATGAGGTGCCGAGCTTGGCAGGCCGGTGCTGATTTGGTGATGCCAAGATTTAGGTGGAAACACCCCTTTACCCAACTTAACGATGTTGGAACAAAGTGTAGTGATATATATATATATTCAAAACATCCATTTAACTTAAAACATAGTACTTATATTTGGTTGACCCTGTACTCACTGTTGAGTACAGGTGTTTGAAGGTCAAGAGTGAAAGAGGAGATTCCATAATTTAATTTCGAGCTCGAGTAGGCAGGTAGAGACTTGTCTGTATAATTTGTGTTATGGATATATATACTAGGAAAACGCTTAAGTCCCGCCGCGTTGTTGGATGAGCGTATTGGTGCATTGAGCTGCCATGTGTTATGTGAATTTTCTGTTCTGTGAAAAAATCATTACTAAGTTGATGATTTTTTTTTTAAATAATTTAAAATAAATAAAAAATAAACTTTAATTTTTAATTTTTTAATTAAACGTAATTTTAAAAAAGAAAAAAATCATAAAATTTCGATTTCCATAGAAATAATTATTTGATTGTGCTCAAATTTTACACGAATATATTACTTCATAAAATTAAGGTTCTGTGAAAAAATCATTACAATCAGATAAAGAATGTAGGTGTTATTGTCAAAGAATTGTTTTAAAAAGAAAAACCCGTAAAATTGCGATTTTTATGAGAAATAATTATTTGATTGCGCTTAAATTTTCCACGAATATATAAATTCATAAAATAAAGGTTCTGTGAAAAAATCATTACAATCGGACAAAGCGTGTAGTTATTATAAATCGAAGAAATTTTTAAAAAATCGAAAAAAATCGTAAAATTGCGATCTTTATGTGAATTTTTTTTTCGATTGTGCTCAAAAACGTGGCAGTTCTAAGTTCAGAGATTTCGAAGGTCTCAATAAAATTTCATCGCAATCGGAGTATCGGTTTTTGCCGGAATCGTGCTAACAAACAGACAAAAATACAAAAGAAAAAAAAAAGAAAGAAAAAAAAAAAAAAAAAAAAAAAAAAACATTCCGGATTTTTTTCTCTGTTGTAGTGAAATGGAATCTTCGCTTCGCTCGCTACGCTCGCTACGCTCATCCAATCAATGGAAGCTTGATTAACTTTTCTTATTGTAGATTGAAATCCTATTCATTAGACCTTTAGTTTTTGTGCATTCATTAACATCAGCTGTTTGCAGAGCGTGACTTTGGTGTTGAGTAAGTGGCTTAATTGTTTTAGTAATTTTTGTGTTTTATTAATTGGGCGTCTTGTGTTCTACCGACTTTAATGAGCTAGCAAAATTTAAATATTCTATTTTAAAGTAACTGTCACTAAGCTTTGGGCAAGCGAGAGCGGTGAAGTTTACATTGTATTGATTAACGACTCATATTAGGCCTATGCACTAAGGCTATTCGAGACGATGAGTGGTGATAGTTGAGGATGAAGGGTGAAAATCGAGCGCGGAGTGGAAACCCGGTACCGGCACGTGACCTACTCCTTTTGAAAAGTACCAAGGGGACCAAAGCCTTTACGTCCCATCCAAAAGGACGGAGTTAGCTTAACCGTCATATAGGTTCCTCCACTAACCCGGACTGCCGAGCAGTCGTCGAGGAGAACGACGCTAGCTCTCGAACCCTCCATCGGCTCTAGCCAGCGGTGTACGTGAGTTTCAGGGCAGAGCGTTCACCAACTCTCCCCCTGACACGCCCGAGGTTGCTTAATTTCAATGTCATAAATGTAGTGTGTAGGTGAAGATTTACCTTTACCTTTATGTAGTTGTCAGGGTTGTATGACAGCCGTCTGTAGATGAACTTAAAGTTGGCGAAGAACGACTTGATGGGTATGAGGTCCGTCTCCCTGGTCAGGTATCTACTCAGGGTGAGCGGTATGCAATAGTCGAGCTGGCCGGCCCCGGGCTAGGTTGAAGGAATCATCTATCACCTGAGCACGATTCACAGGAGCTATCTGTGTGAAGTTAGCGCTGTTGAGGTACGCGCCCAGCAGTACCAGTTCCTGGGGTCGTAGTTCACGCGGTAGTAGCCTAAAAACATGGTCGCAGTAGAACTTATTTGTTCAATTAAAAACCACTGTTGCTGTTTGAAGAAAATTAGGTTCCTATCTAAACAGGATATTATCCTCATTCTTGTTAAAAACTCTTAATATAGTGCTGTTTAATATGAAATCAAGTAAATGTTTTCATTTGTGTCATCAGGGGTGCCCAAACTAGGTATCTCTCATTGGATATTAAACAAGAAAATTAAATTACAGGAAGAATCATTTTGAGTTGTCACATAATATGTGACACATATTATGTTCAATATCCATTAAAATGTGAAAAGTAATCGGGAAAATGTCTTAAATCGCCTCAGAACGTATTTGTTCAATAGACGATTTTAACTTTTTTAAGAGGTATTGTGTTCAATGGACCATCTGATACTTATGTCAGTGTTTGTTTGTTCAACGTCCAGCATTATTTCATGCAAAGGAAAAACATTGAACAAACACCTCTCGTTCACCATACGAAGGATGGTAAATATGGACCAATTAATGCAGTGGATAAAGAACAAACAAGCACCAAAAATCAAATTTTAACATCTGACTCAAAATAAGTGAAATTGGCCTATTGAACAAATATGTTCTAATGCGACGACATACCAACATAACAACCACATAAGCATAATATGCTGTTCAGCGTAGGAGGGTGCAGTTACATTATATACGCCACAACATGATTGGTTCATTGAATAGTTTCGCATACCAAAGAAAAAAAATCGAGAAAAATAATATTCTACAAAAACAATGCAATGTCTTTTAATTGCGTTTTGAGTGACACACTATATTCGTTGTTATAAAATTAATATAACACAAAAATGCTAATAAAAGTTGCAAAAAAGCAGCCAAGCCCAAAATGAGGAAGATAAAATTGAAAGGGGTGCGATATTATATAGTTACCTGCCCGTAGTGCAGGAAGGCTAATGCAGGGCACGTGTGGCCCTCTGTAGCCTGACACAGTGATTATA
The DNA here is from genome assembly GCA_024449915.1 of Sweltsa coloradensis. Taxonomy (NCBI): domain Eukaryota; kingdom Metazoa; phylum Arthropoda; class Insecta; order Plecoptera; family Chloroperlidae; genus Sweltsa; species Sweltsa coloradensis. Next base: position 134,399 of record JAMZAV010001662.1, on the reverse strand, counting down.
GAGTTATAAGTTATATTCGTTATTTATTATCTCTAACAACAGGTATTAAACTCACAAGTGTTAGGTATAGCTAAAACTAAACAATTCAAAAATATACAATTTAAAATAATACAAATCAATATGAACACTATACAAATTAAGTACTATAAAATTAAGATTTTACAAGTACAAACAAGAAAAAATTGAGTAACAAGATAATTTATATAAAAAACGGCTAAAAGCCCAAGATGAATGAACAAAAAATGAGGTTATAAAATACAAAACTGGTGAAAAGTTGATTAGGTGACAAGAGTGATGAGTCATGTTGGTAAAGTGGCATAAACAGCTGCTTTAATAATTGAAGTTTCATGTGGTTGATGTCAATTTCTGGATTACTGCTTAATAATTTGTTGTAGGTGTCTTGAATTCGGTTAATGGGGGAAAATTTAAAAACATCAATACGAGCACATGGAATTTTGAAGGGGATGTAATTTCTTGTAAATCTTGAAGGGATATGAAAGTAAAGGAAAACATACAACAAAAGACATCAAGAGAACATTTTATAGAGTTAGTCGACGAGAAAGGCAAAATGCGAATTATGGTACTTGAAGCGGGGGCGAGGCCTGAAGGCTCGTGGACGCGAAACGAGGTCGTGAAGCTCATTCCTTCCGCCTGCGTGAAGACGTTGCACGTAAGCCCCTGCGAGGGTGTCGAGTCGAGAGCTGATACCGCCGATGCCGGTTTGGGTATACACGTCTTCATTCCGCGTCATCGGAAGAAGCCGCGCGATGCGGCGAAGGATCCTTCGCTCCAGAGAGAAATATTTCTCGAGACATCTTCCAACGACGGGTGTCTGCCAAGGCCGCGTATTCAAAGAGGGGGCGGATGAAAGTTTTATATTTGTGTTGCAATCAAAAAGTGTGGCCAAGCCCATTATTTTTGTTTAAAGGTATTGTTGTAAAAAAGGTTTTTGAGTATCCATTTTAAATTGGACACTGAGAATGTACCTACCAGACCATTCTTCTTCATCCAGTAGCTCTCGGACACGGTATGGTTAGAAATTAAACATATCGTATTTAGAGTTTACCCACTCAGTCACAGAACTGATTTTCAGTGGAGTACATTCAATTTAAATCCAACCAATCCAACTATGTAGGCGCCGACACACACCGGCATATTTAAGTATTAAACACCGTTACCGATCAATCAAGATGGACACGATTCCACTCGCGGACAGCACCAGAATCAACAAGACGGATTCGAAACAACCTATTACGTGTCTATAAAGTGATCTGCTTACCTGTCTGGTGAATGTTGAACAACATCCACTCATCTCTGGAAGCCGCGGTGTTAACGACCAACTGTTCCTGGGGTCTCATCCACAGGTAGGTAGTCTCATGCAGAGTGAAGTCCAGCTCCCGCTGTGTTGTGTGGGACAGGGGCACGAACCAGGCGGGTATCTTGCCGGTCCGTCTGAAGCTCTCTTTGAGGATGAACTGCTTCTAGGAAGTAATGTTGAAAATTAATGTTAGATTTAAATGTATCATGGGAAACCTGCCAAAGGTTCACTGCATGCCTCTCTTCAGGTGTCAAGCTCCCGTCTGACTAGGGATGGGGCACTACACACAAACCCAACCCTCATTTTATATAAAACGCTTTGTCCAACGATTGCACTGTATTTTGGGTGTGTCATTAGGTATAAAACCGAAAACGCGTTTCATTGCGGGATTGCACACAAACCTCATTGCAAACAATCTCCATTGGAAACAATTTCGGTAAATATTGTATCTTAAAGTTTAGGTGGAATGAACTGTCTAGATGGGTCGTAGCATATAATGTTTTGTATGCAATGGACTGAATGACCCGTCCAGTTATATCATAACGTAAAAACTTTTATGTGGACTTGGTATTTTGGAGTTTGGACAATAATAATTAATAATGTTTCTTTGGAGACCTGCCCAGGGTGCAATGCATTCCCAACTAGGTATATTGGTGTGAGAACAATTATTGTGAAGGAATGCTCATAGGCTGTTTAAGAGGACTCAACCCATTGCATTCGCATTAACGACTGAGGAAAACCAAAACCTATGTAAAACCTTCAGTAAGGATTGCCAGTCTCGGCGGTATTTGAATCCGGGACTTCCCGAACCAGGATTGCGCGCTTTACGCTCGAGCCAACGCTGTCGGTGAGTATGGACAATTATTGTGAAGAGAATGTCCGAGGTCTGTTTTCGAGGACCCAATCCCTTACATCCTAGGAGAAAACTTTCCACAAAAATTGTGAATTCCTGCATAAGCAAAGATTAGTTTATTGTATATTAGTTGTTGTCCTCCTTTGTAAATCAGTTTTTATAACTGAATAGGATAGACGTTAAATAAATAAATAAAATAAAATAAAAATGCTGTTGTGTTTTCCAGTGGCTCACCTGTGATATGTTGGCCGTGGCTGACGCATAGTCCCTGTTTATCCCGTACTACAGGATAACCCGACTGCTCGGTCCATGTCTTCATGACAGACTTGAAGTCCAGGCTGCCGCCGTCCCTGGACTGGAGCAGATTGAACTCGTCGCTGTATTAGTTGTGTGCATGCTGTTGTGTTTTCCAGTGGCTCACCTGTGATATGTTGGCCGTGGCTGACGCATAGTCCCTGTTTATCTGTACTACAGGATAACCCGACTGCTCGGTCCATGTCTTCATGGCAGACGTGAAGTCCAGGCTGCCGCCGTCCCTGGACTGGAGCAGATTGAACTCGTCGCTGTATTAGTTGTATGAATGCTGTTGTGTTTTCCAGTGGCTCACTGTGATATGTTGGCCGTGGCTGACGCATAGTCCCTTGTTATCTGTACTACAGGATAACCCGACTGCTCGGTCCATGTGATCATGACAGACTTGAAGTCCAGGCTGCCGCCGTCCCTGGACTGGAGCAGATTGAACCGGCGCTGTATTAGTTGTATGAATGCTGTTGTGTTTTCCAGTGGCTCACCTGTGATATGTTGGCCGTGGCTGACGCATAGCCGCTGTTTATCTGTACTACAGGATAACCCGACTGCTCTGCCCACATGTCTTCATGATAGACTTGAAGTCCAGGCTGCCGCCGTCCCTGGGCTGGATCAGATTGAACTCGGCGCTGTATTAGTTGTGTGCATGCTGTTGTGTTTTCCAGTGGCTCACCTGTGATATGTTGGCCGTGGCTGACGCATAGTCCCTGTTTATCTGTACTACAGGATAACCCGACTGCTCGGTCCATGTCTTCATGACAGACTTGAAGTCCAGGCTGCCGCCGTCCCTGGACTGGAGCAGATTGAACTCGGCGCTGTATTAGTTGTATGAATGCTGTTGTGTTTTCCAGTGGCTCACCTGTGATATGTTGGCCGTGGCTGACGCATAGTCCCTGTTTATCTGTACTACAGGATAACCCGACTGCTCGGTCCATGTCTTCATGACAGACTTGAAGTCCAGGCTGCCGCCGTCCCTGGACTGGATCAGATTGAACTCGGCGCTGTATTAGTTGTGTGCATGCTGTTGTGTTTTCCAGTGGCTCACCTGTGATATGTTGGCCGTGGCTGACGCATAGTCCCTGTTTATCTGTACTACAGGATAACCCGACTGCTCGGTCCATGTCTTCATGACAGACTTGAAGTCCAGGCTGCCGCCGTCCTGGACTGGAGCAGATTGAACTCGGCGCTGTATTAGTTGTATGAATGCTGTTGTGTTTTCCAGTGGCTCACCTGTGATATGTTGGCCGTGGCTGACGCATAGTCCCTGTTTATCTGTACTACAGGATAACCCGACTGCTCGGTCCATGTCTTCATGACAGACTTGAAGTCCAGGCTGCCGCCGTCCCTGGACTGGAGCAGATTGAACTCGGCGCTGTATTAGTTGTATGAATGCTGTTGTGTTTTCCAGTGGCTCACCTGTGATATTTTGGGCCGTGGCTGACGCATAGTCCCTGTTTATCTGTACTACAGGATAACCCGACTGCTCGGTCCATGTCTTCATGACAGACTTGAAGTCCAGGCTGCCGCCGTCCCTGGACTGGAGCAGATTGAACTCGGCGCTGTATTAGTTGTATGAATGCTGTTGTGTTTTCCAGTGGCTCACCTGTGATATGTTGGCCGTGGCTGACGCATAGTCCCTGTTTATCTGTACTACAGGATACCCGACTGCTCGGTCCATGTCTTCATGACAGACTTGAAGTCCAGGCTGCCGCCGCCCCTGGACTGGAGCAGATTGAACCGGCGCTGTATTAGTTGTATGAATGCTTTTGGGTGTTCCAGTGGCTCACCTGTGATATGTTGGCCGTGGCTGACGCATATCCCTGTTTATCTGTACAAACAGGATAACCCGACTGCTCGTCCATGTCTTCATGACAGATTTGAAGTCCAGGCTGCCGCCGTCCCTGGACTGGATCAGATTGAACTCGGCGCTGTATTAGTTGTGTGCATGCTGTTGTGTTTTCCAGTGGCTCACCTGTGATATGTTGGCCGTGGCTGACGCATAGTCCCTGTTTATCTGTACTACAGGATAACCCGACTGCTCGGTCCATGTCATCATGACAGACTTGAAGTCCAGGCTGCCGCCGTCCCTGGACTGGAGCAGATTGAACTCGGCGCTGAAGATGTCGAACAGAAAGTCGGGGGTGGCTACATCGTAGCTCCTGGACAATAATAATTATTTGTTTTATCGCGCTTTGATAGTCTGTTTAAAATACTAGAAATTATCATCATGTAAAACGTTGCCAAGTTTGACATATATTATAAATAAACAGTGTTATGACAATTTTTTTTTATCTAGACAAAGAAAAAGATAATTCTCCAAAAAGTTATCTAGATAAGATAAAAGATAAAGTGTAGAAAATTATCTAGATAAAAGATAAAGATAAAAATAATTATCTGGGTAAATTTGTTTAGATAAAAGATAATAATTATTGAGATTGACTATTTTTTAAATTAGTTTTTCCCCAATAACAGTTTTATTGTCAATCGTAATAGTTGTCAGACTTGACAAGTTAACTCTACCCGGGTACGCACATTACAACTAGTCGAAAAGTATTAATCATGAAAAAATTGAATAATTTTATTTTTGTCTTTATTATTGCTTATTATTTAATCTAAAAAAAGTTATCTAAAAGCTTAAAAAGCTTAGACAAGACAGACTTCATTTTAACTAGATAATACAAAAAGATAACACCAAAAAATTTATCTAGATAACATAATAGATAACGGATTTTATCTAGATAGATTATCTAGATAATTTTATCTGCATAAGTCACATAATGTAAATCAATCACGAAAGGGGACGCTAAGAGCACAAAAAAGGCCAGCATTGACGTTGAAAGTATATTGTGGAAAAGTAAAATATTATAGAGATGATTGTCGAATAAAATTGGGCGTGGAAATAGCGAAAATGTTTGCATTAGAGCCACCATTATGGTCTCCAGTCACCTCAAGATGATATCTGAGGGGTCCACACCGACGCCTCTTTGTCGCCTTTTACTTTTAATCCTGGCTAAGAACTTCTTCTAAACAATAGTACTAAAGTTTATTAATCTATCGTGTTTGGTTTGGAAATAAGGATCAAAAGAGTGAAGCGCCGTTGCGGAAGCGTCGCGACGCACTCAAAAGCGCCAAACACGGCATGTAGAAACAAGATGGATTTTCCTCGGATACGGCGTATTGTATGTATTTGTTCTAACCGCCTGAAGGGTACCTCATCGAAATACGCGTCTCCGGGCCGCCTCGCCGCTCGACCAAGATATTATATGGATGGTGGAGATATGGATGGATATATGGATGGTGGAGATGCCGGTCATAACATGCAATTGTGAGATCGTTAATATCGTTATGCGTTTTTAGTGATAACTTATCAATCCTAATGGCCACAAATTATAGAAAAATAGGTCCACTCATTAATAATTTTTGTTTTAAATTTTTTACCAAACAATTACATCTAGATAAATATTGACATTTTTCGTGTGATACGATAATTGAATGATATGTCACTCATAGCCAGCCCAAGTTTTAAGACAAGTAACAGGTAACCGCCCATAAGAGCGTTGCAATAAGGTCGAAACCAAGAACGAGCGCGGTAATAGAGCGACTCCCAAAAGAAACGGAAGGGACATTAGAGCGCCAGACCAATAAGACGAAAGGCCCAAATAAGAGCGACACCAAAAAGAGCGAAATGACCAATAAGAGCGACAGGTCAATAAGAGCGAATGGTCAATAAGAGCGACAGGCCAATTAGAGCGGCCACCGACCAAAAATAGCGACAGGTAAAAAAGAGCGACATGCTGCGACATGCCAAAATGCACGACACACTAGTATTAAGAGCGAATTTCGCTAATTTTGCTACCAATTATACAGGTATCTTTTTTTATTTATTTTTATGTGGGGCAACTTTGTCGATGCTAACTCATAGGCATTGTGAACTGTAGCCAATACTGTAATTCTGGCCGCTGGTAGCCTCAAGTCAACCGTCGATGCCAGCCAGCATCGGCAATGTTACTTTTTATTAACTGTTTTTTTTTCCATATGTCGCCCTTATTGACCATTCGCTCATTTTGAGTCGCTCTTATTGGTCATTCGCTCTTTTTGGTCTGTCGCTCTTATTAGCTATTCGCTCTTTTTGGAGTCGCTCTTATTGGCCAGTCGCTCTTATTGGCCAGTCGCTCTTATTGGCCAGTCGCTCTTATTTACCTGTTGACCTTATTGGTCTGTCGCTCTTATTTACCTGCTGACCTTATTGGTCTGTCGCTCTTATGGGCGGCTCCCTTATTGTCGCGCTCTATTGAGCGGCGCGCTTGTTGCCGCGCTCTTTTGACCGTGAGCCCAAGCAACATGAGCGAGATATAGGGCTAACGAGCAGAGGAAAGTGCTTCTTACTTTGTATTCAGGTAACGTTGAATGCCGGTTTGGAAAACGTCAGGAGTAAGCATGTGCTTCATCATGTTGATGATGGCTGCACCTGAAAGTGACAGAAACACAAGACTGCATTACTTGTGACGTAAGAGCACGGCAGCGACCGGTTGCTCTTAGCAACGAATACAGTCGACTCAAACAAACTTTGACGCCTGCACCACCCAAATAAAGCAATACTTCATAGACTCATAACTTGAACATAATCACTAAAAAATGATTGACCTAGGTATAATATTGTAGTAGCAGAACTATTATTTGAATATCAAATTACTAGAAGTTTTAAAGATATATTCATCTGAAGTCTAAAACCACCTTTCTTCCATCATGCACTGTAGGTCCTTTACCAAATGTAAGTGCATGTGATCAAATAGGGACTTTATCACCTATAACCAAATCCCCTCGTGAAATTGCTGACATTATAAAAATCTGAAGAATGGAAAGTCACCTGGTGCAGATAAAATTCCCGTTGAAGTTATTAAATACTGCCGAATACCTTTAACCTATCCACTTGCACATCTCTTCAATTCTGCACTAACTACTGGCATTTTTTCTTCAAGATGGAAGCAAGCTATTGTAACACCGGTTCTCAAAAAAGGAAGTCGTTTTATGATGTCAAATTACAGGCCGATATCCCTTCTACCGATCTTTTCTAAAGTTTTTGAAATAATTTTACACAGAAACATTTACAACCATGTGTTTATTTATGGCAATTGCTCCGGAGCAGCATGGCCTTGTGCGCAAATGTTCTACAGTAACAAATCTTGCAATATTTTCTCAAGATATCGCTGATTGCATGAACAAAATGGTGCAAGTTTATGCAGTCTACACTGATTTTAGTAAAGCTTTTGACACTGTAGACCATCGGCTTCTTGCGCATAAACTAGAAAGCTTTGGTATCTGTGAGAACTTCTACGAGACTATCTTACTGGTAGAACACAATCGGTTGGTATTGATGCAAGTTCATCTTTATTCATTTCTGTCACGTCTGGAGTACCACAGGGATCGATTCTTGGACCAATCTTATTTACTCTTTTTGTAAATGACCTTCCATTGCAAATCAAGAGTGTAAAATGTCTGTTGTGTGCAGATTACCTGACACCATATCTACCTGCCATGGATCAAATGGACTACTTTAGACTTCAACTGGATCTTGATTCGCTTTCAGAAAGGTGTCGAACATGGTTATTAAATCTTAATAATGTGTCCAAGTACTTCACTGTATCTTTTACAAACAAGAAGAAACAGCCATATTTTAGTTACTGTGTAAATAGTTCTGTCTTTCAGCGTGTTAATAAAATAAGAGATCTTGGAATAATTTTTGCAACAAATTTGTCGTTTAATCAGCATATATAAAAAAAAATTCCAAAAGCGCATAAAATGTAAGGATTTATAAATCGGAACTGTGTGGACACATTCAGTGAACGAACATTTACCTTTTTTATTTACTTTTACATAACTCCAGTCAGGCCTCAAGTTAAATATGCTACCCAAGTTTGGAATCCAATCCATGTCACAAAAATTGCTGTTATAGAGAGAGTGCAACAACGATATTCCAAACACTTGTGCTTCAAGGCTAATAAGGAATACCATAGAGTAAAACTCTCTAGGTATGTGTTCTGACAACAATCTTACTACCAGTGAAAGCTGGAGGAAATTTATGGATATTGTTCTGCTCTTCTTCAAAGTTGCTAATAACCTGCTTGACACGCCTCTAATTGAGTCATTAAACTACCATGTGCCACCAAAGAGTTTCATCTTCCCTCCAGCCGCATTGATGTGCACAAGTATTCCTGTTTAATAAGGAATTGCAGGCTACGTACAACAATCTTTTATTATTGAATAAGCCTAATTTAGATTTGCACAATAGTAACATTTATCACTTTCGAAAGCAACTAAAAGAAATATTATAATCAACTTCACTAATGTCTATAGTCGCTCGTGCACTCACATACAATTCATATTTTCACTTTTACACACTCGTCACACAATCATTCACTCAAACATACATACAACAAACACACATACATACATACATACATACATACATACATACATACATACATACATACCTGTAATAACTGACTCACTCACGCTTCAGGTTTACTACTAGTCAGACGGACTACTTTTTATTAGGGTCCCGGAGGTACCAACTTACACAATACACTACATCTCCCTTTTTTTATATTGTTAATAATGAAATGTCTTTCTTCTTAATAATGTCCTTCTTGAGTTATTTTATATGATAAGCAATGATAAACTAATATTAATTGAAACTCAAAATAGAAAGTAACAATTACACTACTACACTAATTGAATTACTAATTGAAAATTAACAATAATTCTCAAGTTAAAGACATTTATGTTTGATATTCCGCCAATCATACGGGTGGTTTGCGTTGCCTGATGGGCCTGCTTTCGGGTTGACTTCGACTGGATATTGAAGTCGGACTGCTGAGGATGCCTTCAGCTGAGTTGTCCTCGACCGTTGGTGTGGAACAGCTAGGTTTGGTCGGGCTCCGGGGCTCCGAAGCTGTAGCTTCCTCGGGCTTCCTAGGCTGAGATTCTGTCGGGATCGAGTAGTTACTGTGCTTCCCTCGCGTTGTGTGACTTGGAATGGAATCGGATTGAAGCTCGTGGTTAGCTTGTTTTGCTTGTCTTGTTTTGTTAGAACATGACTGCCAATGGTTATGTCACTGTCTTGCGCGTGGCGCTTACGGTCTCCGTACTCCTTTCCTTGGTCTCCAGGAATTTTGTCCCTCAACTCACGTCCAAACATTAAATATGCTGGTGTACGTCCGGTTGTAGCATGCGGTGTAGTACGATATAAGAATAAGTACTTACGCAGTGCTGTCTTGATATCTTGACCTTCCGCTGCAGCTATTCGTAGGCGCTTCATGATTGAACGGTTTTGTCTTTCGACAAGGCCATTTGCCTGCGGCCATTCCGGTGTAGAATGTTGAAGATCAATGTTGTTGGTCTGACAATAAGTTTTAAACTCCATACTCTTGAAATATGTTGCATTGTCAGCCTGGATCGATTCAGGTAAACCGAATCTTGCGAATACGCTTTCCAACTTATCGATTGTGATTGCGGTGGTAGTACCTGATGTCAACTCCGCTTCATAGAAACGTGAATAGTAGTCTACTATCACGAGAATATGCTTCCCATTCGGTAGTGGACCCAAGTAGTCTATGGCAATGTGTTGCCAAGCACGTTCTGGCAATTTAGTTCTCACCATCGGTTCTGGCTTGCTGTGTGCCCCTACGATTTGACATCCGTGACAATGTCTGCAGTAGTGTTCAACAGCTTTGTCGATTTTAGGCCACCACACTTTTGATCGCAGTTTCTGCTTCATGCCTACGACTCCTAGGTGTCTCTGATGAGCAATTTCTAACACTTTTCCTCTCAGTGGACTGGGGATAAATATTCGCGTCCCCCTGAGAATAATGGAATCGTACTCACATAGTTCTTCCTTTAGTAGCTCGTAGACTCTGTATTTCTCCGGCCAAATATTTGACTTCATTGATGCTCGCAGCTGCTTAGCTTCTTCATCCGAGTCTGACATTTCCTGTATCTCTTCAAATGTCATGGCTTTGGGTACAGATTGTGTTGCAACCCACCTCACGTACTCTTCGTCTGCAGAAGGTCGACTAGGGCTGCTCTCAGTAGTTACGAGTCTCGACAGAGAATCCGCTATGTTGCTTTTCCCTGGCTGGTATTGAACGGTGTAGTTATACCCTTGTAGTCGTAGCATCCAACGCTCGACTCTTGCGCACGGTTTTGATTTTGGACCAAATATGAACTGCAACGGCTTGTGGTCGGTTATCAGAGTGAAATCCCCACCATAGATGTAATGATGGAATCTCTCGCAACTCCATACTAGGGCCAAAGCCTCTTTTTCTACCTGGCTGAACTTCTGCTCTGCTGTAGAAAGAGCTCTGCTTGCATACTCTATTATGCGTGTTCCTTCGTCTTGTTCTTGTATGAGCACTGCCCCTAGGCCATACGGACTGGCGTCAGCAACTATGCTTGTTGGACAGTTAGCGCTGTAGAATCCAAGGGTTTTGGTGTTGCTGAGCGCTCTCTTCAGCTCTTCGAATGCTCGGGCCTGCTCGTCTCCCCAAGTGAAAGCAATGTCTTTCTTCAGGATGCGTCTCAGAGGTTCTGTTGTTTCTGAGAAGTTCGGGATGAATTTCGAACAATACCCCGCCATTCCCAGGAAGCTTTTTGTTTCTTCTTTACTTTTTGGCTCTCGGCATGCTGTTTCATCTTACCTTGCTGTGTAGCAGTCGAACTCCATCTTTTGACAGCTCATGGCCTAAGAAGTTGACACGATCCTTACCGATCGCACATTTACCGAGATTAACTGTCAATCCCCTCTCTTGCAAGATTTCAAAAACTTTTCTTACACGTTCATCGTGTTCCGCTTTGTTGCGTCCATGGACAACAAAATCATCTATGAAGATTAGCACGCCCTCACACTATTGGAGGACCCCTTCTATCAAACGCTGAAAAATTTCCGGGGCCGCGTTCACTCCAAAAAATAAACGCTTGAAGCGATGAAGCCCTGTATTTGTTGCAAAGGTTGTTATGCCTCACGATGATTCATCCAAAACAATTTGGTGAAACGCGCTTCGAAGGTCGATTTTGCTAAATACTGTACTACCACTTAGCTCGGGCAGGACTTCGTCCATGGTTGGAATCCTGTGTCTCTCCCTCACGATTGCAGAATTATCTTCTCGCATATCTATGCACAACCGCATCTCGCCAGACTTGTTCGGTGACCGTACAATGGCTGAGACCCATTCAGAAGCTTCCGTCACTGGCTCAATGATATCTTGTTTAACTAACTCGCTTAACTTGTTAGCCACAGCATCCCTGAGGTGGTAAGGTATACGCCTCGGAGACTGTGCTACAGGAGAAACTTCGGGTTCAATGTACAGTTTCAGCTTATAGTCTTTTAGTGTTCCAACACCCTCAAACACTGATGGAAAGTCTTGTTTCAGAGTTTGAAGAGTGCAACTAGGCCTAACTGTGGTGTTATTTTCAAGTTTGTCAACAATGTGGTTCAGTGGATACCCAAGTTTTAGAACTCCCAGGTTCCTGGCTGATTCTCTTCCCAACAAGGGAACACCTTTACCATTTACCACATAAAAGGTTGTTTCTGCCCCTACATTGTTGCCTACCTTTACTGTAGAAGTAAATTTACCCAACAGTTCTAGTGGCTTGTCACTGCCATAGGTGAACAAATTTTTGTTTGTTTTTTTCACACCTACCATTTATCTTCTGGTTTTTACAGTGTAGCCATGTACCCCTGTCTAGTACATTACAGGATGCACCTGAATCGATTAGTAGCTTTACTGTTACCCCACCTAGCTCTGCAGTAAGCAAATCTTCTTTAGGTGTAGCTGTAGGCCTAACTGAATTGACAGCAAATGTGAATTCTGCTTCTTCGTTTTCATTCACTGTTCTCACTTTCCCTTTGGTTTGGTCGCCCTGTGTGCGTTTTCCCCCTTTGGTTTGACAAACCTTTTGGAAATGCCCTTCTAGGCCGCATTTAGTACAGGTTTTCCCCCTCGCAGGGCACTGATCGCTTTTTGCAAAGTGACCTTTAGATCCGCATCTGTAACACGTCAGTTTGTTGGAGTTGGCACCCCTGGCTTGTTTACCTCCTTTGTTTCTATGGCTGCCGCCAGGGTGCGACACTCGCGCTATCGCGCCTGGCTGTGCTGACTCCTGATTGGTTGTTTGAAGTCTTGTGCTTTCGATTGCTCGACCTATACGCGTTTCCAAGCAAAGGGGTTGCTACCTGGTGGCGAAAAATGCAACTGGGCCGATCAGTGATTTGTCGGAGGAGCGCGCTATGTGCTTACCTGAGTACATATGTCATTCCGTGTTTGTCACTTATAAATATGTACAATCACAGGTACATTGTCGTTGCTCTCCCAAAATGTTGTTAATTGATGATAATCAAAAGCATGGAAGTGCACCAAAATGATAAAATCGCTCTCCAATATGCGGGATTCGAGACCATGTCCACCAGAATAATATTACTATATTCAGATTTCAGACCTGCACCCATGAGACACCGAGGATGGCATTTGTATCCATATTACAATTTTCTAATTATAATATCATAATAAATCATTGGTATTTATAGGCTATTTACCAAATATAGGCTAACAGGGTACGATAAATATTAAATCAAATTCAAACCGTCAAGAATGTTCACAACTCATAGTAAACACACACATACAGTATCGCTCGCTTCTTATGGCACTTTTAATTGAGATATACTTCTTTCGTTTTTGTTATGATAATTTAATATAAATAAAGTCATACTCATAATAACAATAACAAAACATTAACAAAAATAAAATTAATTGTATTAGGGCTTATGCACAAGTCCCAACTCCTTTTCTACCTTATATAATTAATGTAAGCCTACATATACCCCGTCATTGTTCATTTAATACGTAATATTTTACATAATATCATAATAAATACGATTTATATTATTTACTATAGAATAAGTATAATGATATTATGACCTACAAGATTTTAAAGCTGTCTGCAGAATGACGCGTCATGCCATTATTGACATACAAACAATAAAAATAGTCCTACTTTTAATAAAATGTATATTTAAAAAAAAAAAACGGTAGTCCTAATTAGTGTATAGTAGATAAATATTTATATGCCTACTCCGATTGCGTTTACATTGTAAAACGAAGTAGAAAAAGTGCAAAACAAGTAGTAGGGCTATAATTTGCTAGAAGCTCTTTTGATTTTTGGATATCAAGTAAATTATTTAAATTATTAGTATTGGGCAACATTTTCTTGGCAAAATATCATCGATCTTCTTCATTCAACATTTTTATACACTTGTTTCTGTATTTAATAGTTTAACAGTGTGTTTTTTTTTTTTTTCGAGCTAATATCATCAATAATCTTAATTATTTGTTGTAATTTAAAATGCCATTAAATTCCCGTTTTTAATAAAGCCGATCCCCTAAACTTACGAATTTTACTAATAAAATACGCGGACGATATGACATAATCAACAATGTTTTCGCAAATGATCAGAAATGTAACAAAAATCAAGTTGAAGCCAACAGAATATACAGCGCCCCGCCGTAAGCAGCTCGCCTCTATCACTGATCGGTCCGACATGTTGCGTTTTAGTGCTGCCATCTATCTTTGCTTGGAAACGCGTATTGCCAAGGCTTTTTCGACTGTCAAGCAATCTCCCTCCTTTATGAGATCACTCCGCACTTCTTGTAACAACGATTTCTCACGAAGTTGGTCCATGATGTTATCATTTTCCCTGTCCCCAAAGTTACAGTAAACACTCAGGCTTTTTAATCGCGTCACAAACTGCGCGACGGTTTCGTTCTCGGCTTGTGCCATATTCGTGATTAAATGGGTTGAATCTAAAGGCCGACTTTGCTAACCTTCCCCCACCACCGCGCGCTCACGGCTCGCTTGCGATGCCACTATATACGTTTATAGGCGGACAACGTACACAGTGCGCCGTAGCAGGGTGGTAGCAGATGGGATTGCTAAGGTAGGGTTCGCTCTGCGCTGGTTCAAACCCCCAACAATGTTTTTTTTTTTTTTTAATAGAAATGTTAAAGATTTAGAAGGTATTTTTTGTTTATTTTTTAATAATAGTTAATAGAACTCCTTTCCGGGTAAAAGTAATTTATATTTTAATTAGAAACGTTAAGGTTGTGAAGGTTTTTTTATTTTATTTCCTCAGTCAATAAGGTTAACTATTTCTTTGAACTGAGCGGCAGACATTATGTGATGCGCGCGCATACTGAGACGGGTTAGCATGGTGCGCGCGCCACCTTAGACAGAGAGGGAAAAGGTTAGCCAAGTCGGCCCGGAGTCATATTAGATTAAATGTTGCAGGTATGCGCTCTAGTGGCGAAGCGCGCGACTAGAGAATCGAGGTACCTACAACCGCGCGCATGCTATTACATAGAGATTTGCGTTCGAATTGTGAGCGTTTGTACCTATTGATATTTCAAAATATAATCACGATTGATGGTTTACTGCAAGAAATAAGTCTTACGAAGTCAAATGATGCCTCAATTGTATCAGTATACATTTTCCAAAGATGGAGAAAACGATTTAAGTGAATGACAGCTTTTGCGACAATGTTAGAATTGTGCGTTCTTATGGTAGGTTTTTGGATTTTGGCTGATTTTATCATTTTTTTTTAACACTCGACAACTATGAAATGATTTTAATCTGGCGATATTAGTCTATGCTGATGTGGTATTTACTCTTGTAGTCAACTTTTACAACAGACAGAGGGTTGGACGGAATAATAGGCCTGGGAATTTGCAGGTATTTGTATTGTACTTTGACAGCTTTTATGGTATTTGTTTATTACAACGCGGGTTTTAAAATACGTATTTTAAAAACATTAACATAATACTATTACATTCCCTATAAGCTTAGTATGCGATCTTTTTCACATATTATCTTAGTTATTTTTATTGTATGTTGCCTGTCCCATGAGCTGCTAGCCTCTATAATCTAGGATTTTAATACATAAATTATTGTGAATATGCTTATATACGTCGACATAATCACGTAGACGAAATCACTGTCAAATTGAATATAATTTTGGTTATATATTAATTTTGTTCACGTAGTTCAAAATAAAAATAGGAAATAGAGGTCACAAATAAAGCCATGTCTCAATCTCGGTCTCAATGCTTCGAAATCGAATCGAGTTGCCCAATTTTATCTGTCATGGTCATTGTTATCTTATTGTTGTAATAATTGCGTGTATTTTGTACAATACTGGAGCTTTGAGATAAATTAATAGCCTCCTTATTAAAATGTCCATTGAAAAGGAAACTACAATATGAACGAGATTGTGATGTTAGGCGTAGGCCTAAAGCTCTGAACTGGTGGATTGTCATATGTGAGAGCGTGTGTGTGTAGTGTGGGGGGGCTATTTTATCATTTTATATTATTTGTTTTGCCGCATTTTCTTTGAAAACCGTTTAAATGTGTGCGAAATAGGATAAATAGTAAATAGTAATCGATCGTAAATCATAGCATGCATCATTTATGCATACAAGTGAAGTGCAAAAAGCGGGCACAGAAATTAGGAAAACATCATTTTACAATATGAAAAACATCTTAATTACACTGTGAAAATATTCAGGTTGTTCATTATTACGGTAGTATATTTTAGAACGATGCAAAGATGTTGTATCGTCTCAAAATACTGTTGATTGTTATATACGCTGGCGTGTGGTAAACAGCGGCTGTACCTCGTTTCTCCGGCCATATTGCAAGAATCCGCGCGACGGTGGCGCGATCTCTTGTTACTTTTAATGTCGAATTACGAAATAGTTGGCGTTGGTGTGCGAAGCACGTTTGAGGCCTGAAATATGCTTCTAGTGTCTCTTTGCAGTGTTGAAACAAACAAACGCCGTTTTCCTAGTGATGCTGTTGCCTCGGGAAGAGTAAACCAGATATCCTGCACTGCCTCCCCCGCGCAATGTAGTAGCAATGCTTTCTTCCTTTCTGAAGGTGTCACACCTTTGGAAGCCACGAACAGGTCAAAAGCTCTCATCCATTTGTCCCACCTTTGGGCTGTGGACGTCTGGTCCACACCCGGCACAAATGGCTTCACTGAAGGGCCGTCGCTCATTTCTAATTAAATATTACACTGAATAAACACTGATTTAACAATTCAGATTAAATATTATTACTGATTTAACACTGATTTAACAAATCCCGTTTCCTGCGTCGCCAATGAAATAACTGACTCACTCACGCTTCAGACGGACTACTTTTTATTAGGGCCTCGGAGGTACCAACTTACACAATACACTACAATACCCCTACATACATACATACATTGAGAAAATTTTTTATCATAATATTGCTGAAATAAAGGATTATTAAGCTAATCTAGCCAAATTTTCATGTGCTATTGAGACACATATTTATATTGCTAATTTAGAAATATGAATGTAGCTGGAGTTTTGAAATAGTATTAATGAAAAACTTACAAACAATAATGCTGATTGTCTGATAAATATTTATGCTATGTAGGAAGTTAATTCTTCAAACTTTGAAAAATCATTTAGTCAATGTAGTAACACTATTCTTCTCAGTAGCAGAGTACTTAATTGATCTACATACATAGTTCAGCTGATTTCATTAATAGTTCAGCTGATTTACATTAATAGCTCAGCTGATTACAAAAGTTTAGCTGTTACAAACAGAGTTTTGCTGATCTACATATACAGTTCAACTGATCTACATAGGGCCTATACAGGTCAGCTGGTCTTAAACGGTTCTTCATAATTTGAATTATCGAAGACGCTACATGAGAAGTATAGCTTGAAAACAAAATGTTATGCAATTAACTAGTTGTCTCAATAGCACATGAACATTTGGCTAATTTGCTTAATAATTCCTCTATTTCAGCAATATTATGGTAACATAACTTCTCAGTGTAGGTCTATCTCGTAGCCTGGAGTGCGATCAGGAGGATGCAACTACTAACCCCTGATCTCTATATACTTACCTGGAGGCGCATGCTATACTGTAACCTTGAAGCCTACATGGGCCTTAAGCGATGGGTCGATGGGCCTATTATCGACGTCCCTCGATTATATTGCGATTGCATTGCGATTGCACCGCCGTTTAGATGTAAATCTTAACGTCAAGATGTCGATTTGTGGCTAGCTTATTTTGAGATTATGTTGACTAGTAGACCTACAATACAGTGGTCTATTATCAGAGTCACTCAGGATGCCTGGGAATAGTGTTTACTGCAGTGTTACACTAAATAAACTGATCAACACAGGCTAGTGACACAAGTGAACGAATCTATTATGTTTAGTTCTTTTGAATCTGCCGCTGATTAGGGACGTAAGAAAATGGCGGACGGAAAGGTATGCATAAGATATCCACGTAAGTATATAGACCTCAGTGCTTCTAACCTGTAAAATGTATTCATGTCGGCGCTATATACAGATGAACGGCTGTATAATCCATTCACTCACTTCAGACGCCTCGTGTGGGTTGTCGAGAAAACACTTCACGTATGCCCTACTATAGGCCCTATGTCGAACGCGAACGGTGGCCGATCGTTGAACGGAGAAATGGCAGAAGCCGAACCATTGAATACTAGTATACCCTCTACCAGAACGAAAACACACACACAACGCTTATCAAGCAGAGCACAGCGCACAGACATCCAACCTCAAAGAAGTAACCACAAGGCTGAACTAAGACGAGATTCAACATGACATGGAGTGAATAGACGAATTGTTCGTGTGTTTTAGCAAAACGTTTCAAGTGCTTTTTTTAAATTAGCAAACATATTCATGTGTATTCCAACGGTGGTTTTCTTAAAAAACTGTTTGTGTATTCCAGTAGAATGTTCTCCTACCGTGACAAACAATTTTCCTGATGGCGCGCTTAGACAAATGTATTTCTAGGTAGCTGGCCATGTCTATAGACGAATTATTTAGTAACATTGTTTGGCTAAAACACAATAATAGTTCTTGAACAAATTTAGAAATATGACTATTTCAAAATCACCTGAATGTTTTGCAAGTTAGTTCATGTAATTCATGTGTTTTTGCCAAACAAAGCTTAGATAAAGTCGTTTGGTAAATATTTTTCTCCGTGTACATCACCGCACACATACAATCATGTCTATATAATTTTGTATAGTCATTTTTATGAAACTAATTTTACATTGTATTGTTGCGTTATATTTGTATTGTTATGATTTGGTAAATTGCACTTGTGGGACAAATTTTGTCCTGTTGTAATGTGGCCACAAATAAATAATAAATAATAAATAAAAAATAAATGCAAAAATAACCTACAAACTAAGCCTACATTTTAATCGGAATAAAGCATTCAAACATTCATAGAATTCAAGTGGTTATATTTTTATTCGTTATAATAATGTCGAACTTATCAGAAAAAATACGCCATCGATAAAAGTGTACATACCTTTTGAGAGACTTGGTCGAAAATAACTGCCATTGGTTTCTTATGGGAACGATCAACGAAACTGTGTTTGGAGTGAAATCTGGGCGTTGCTTGCGTTGTCATGGGCAGCCATGGTGGAATGACGTGAAAGTTATAGTAGGGCTATAGGGTACTGAGCTTCATCTCATAACTCAAATATTTTATTTACCTACTAACAATTTCTTCAAATCTAGACTAGTTAATTATTTTTGGTTCAACTTCTTCAGTATTTAACGAGTCAAATTTAAATCTGTCTTCTCAACGAAAAACAACTAGAATGAACCCTTCAAACACATATTGAGTTTTATGGGCTCCTATAAAATACTAACCTTTATAGTAGCTGATGTCGTCGAAGACGTTATCGATGTCAGTAGGACTGCCATTGATATCGCTAGAAACTGGTCGAGAGGTGTCGTAAGAGTCTGCGATCATTACCAGGTGTTGCACGTGGACAATGAACTGTTCGTTGATCCGCCATGATGGAAACACCTGCACAACATGGCGGCAATGAGACATTGTGTGATAAGATGGCGGCTTCAAGGGACGTTTTGTGGAGGCTACCCCAAGTCCGACGAAGAAATCTGACTTATGTTACGTGAAGCAGGCATCATTTATGAATCCCAAGCACATAGTCAAACATCGTGAAACGTCCTCAAATTTAAATAAATACGAGTTTAAGCCGAAGTAGTCGCGTACAATGTCGCCATTTTCATAGAAAGAGAGATCTCAAGCGAAACGAATAACAGAGATGGAAGATGCACGCATGCGCATAAACCAGTTCCCTTCCCTCCAGTACGTCGTCTGCTCTGTTGGCTAGAGTGTCCGCGCCTGACAGTGAATCTTCTATTTACATATTTTTCTCTGTAATGACTGTCTTGTTTTCGTCAATTTTCGTATTTTTTTAGGATGAGCCCAAACTCATAGACCGGGGAAGGAATGCTTTGTAGAGACTCTACACTGAGTTGCACACTAAAAACGGAGACAAATAAAACAGTTAAACTTATTCTGAAGATACAAGCCAGCATGAAGAATACTGCATACGATTTGGAGGTTAGGCCTAGTAGACTCAGCCATAGCCCAGCTCGGCCTCTGCTTAATCAGTAGGCATACATTGTCCATTATGGCTAAGGCATAGGGTGGTGTGTAAAAATCCCAAGCCACAGTAACCTTATGGGCCCGTGAACTGCAAATGCACTGAACTCGTTTCCCGCGTCGCACTTGGGATAGCCTAGGGGAAAGTGCTAGACGCGCAGTCTCCTATCCTTCACGCCGAGCGCTAGTGTGCCGATTGGAAGCCATCATGAAAGGGGAAATTGAGGGAAATGCCACATAAAGTGGACTTCACGGGAAGATTGGTCCGCAAGTACCAAGAATTTCCTCCCCTCTTTACCACCACCACCTTCCTGGCCCGAGCAGAGTGGACAAGAGGTAGATTGTATCTATTGTAATCGTCGCTCGACCCTTCTATTGATGGTCTCGAAACCATCCAAAGAATTATTTTTGCTTGAATAGAATTAAATCCTTCCTTCCTTTCATGACGTAAACTGTTGTTATTTACCTTTTAAATGCCCTTTAATGTTAATGATTTTAATTTAAATGTTTCACTGAAGTAAAATCAACACGAAAATGTTTTTGAATGCTAAAAATTGATTGAAAACTAAGAACTTAACAGTATAATATACAACACACTTCTTCATCAGAAGTGCTAAGAATATTTTGTAAACATTGTTAGTTCTCAATCAATTTTTTGCGTTTAAAAACATTTTCGTGTTGATTTTATTTCAGGGAAACATTAAAGTTAAAATTATTAACATTTAAGAACATTTAAAAGGTAAATTACAACAGTTTATGTAATGAAAAGAAAATTAATTTATCTCTATTCAAGGGTTTAGAGACCATCAATAGAAGGGTCGAGGATAGGTAAGATCTAAATCTTGTGCACTCTGCCCGTCCGAGGAAGGTGGTAGTGGTAAAGAGGGGAGGAAATTCCTGGTACCTGCGGACCAATCTTCCCGTGAAGTCCACTTTAGATACTTCAACAAGTTGGCTAATCTGACGATTTTTGTGGCAGTGGAGTTGTGTTTGTTGTTGAGCGGATGAGCGAGCAACGCCGTCTGTATGTAAATATGTACAAATTTACGTAAATAAAATAAAATAAATAAATAAATTCGTATTTAGAATCTACCCACTCAATCATATAATTGATTTTCAGCAGATAAATAAATAAATAAATAAATGGTATTAATTAGAGTCTACCCACTCAGTTATACAACTGATTTTCAGTGGGGGACAGTAAATCAAAGCGACCAAGCCAATCCTGTAGGCCCGACGCAATCGACGAGTGAGCAATAACCAACCAAAGATCGATATTTTTAATAGGAAATATAAGGTCTGTTCGTTGGACCTGCTCGACTTTGCTCTAAGATCACTTTAGAGCCTGGTTGAATTAGGCCACGCCCACGCTCGAGGAAGTTAGATCACAGTACTCTTGTGTTTTGAGACGAACGCTTTTTGAGGCGAATTTCTACTCTACTATGCTCTAAAAAATAAAAGAAATCCAAAAGAAAATTTCGTTCACATTTATTGACAAATAATTATTCACACTTCCAG
The DNA here is from genome assembly GCA_024449915.1 of Sweltsa coloradensis. NCBI lineage: Eukaryota > Metazoa > Arthropoda > Insecta > Plecoptera > Chloroperlidae > Sweltsa > Sweltsa coloradensis. Next base: position 112,860 of record JAMZAV010001662.1, on the reverse strand, counting down.
CAAACGAGGAAGCCATTTTTATTTAAATAACCGCGTAATTCGCTATTAAATCGAACTTGCTCTAAGTTGCTCTAACTCGCTCCTCCTAAAAAGTCAGAGCAGGAAAATCATGATCTTTCTGCTCCAGATCAAGTTGCTCGAGTCCAAAAAAGCATTCGAGAAAGTTATCTCGTGAAACGAACGGCTATTTCGTTATCCGAGCAGCTCCGAGTCGTTAGAGCAGGTCCAATGAACAGACCTATAGCAATCAGGGACAGTGGCGAACACCCGCGGATCAACGCCCCATCATCCCATCCCATCGTCGTCCCCTGGTGGAACAAAGATTGTGCATTGGCCATCAAGGCAAAGAAAGCAGCTTTTAAAAAATTAAATACATTTCCTACATTTGAAAATTTAATCAATTTCAAGCACGAAAGAGCGAAAACGAGACGGATTATCAAACATAGTAAGAGGCAGTCATGGCAAGAGTAGTATCTTTCTATAAATTACAGCACCTCTTCGACGATGGTGTGGAAAAGATTAAATCAATTAGTGGACGTCAGGTAAACACCATACCCGCTATCAATGATGGCGGGCAATTAATTACTACTCCAGCAGATGTGGCTTCAGTACTGGGTTCACATTTTACATCAGTAAGCAGCAATGCACGATATGATGCAAAATTTCTAGTACACAAAACAGGTAACAGAAGCTCGAAAACTTAATTTTTCATCTGAAAATGATGAGCCATACAATAAAGCGTTCTCTTTGTGGGAACTCCGTATGGCGTTAAGCTCATTACGTCGCACATCTGTGGGAGAAGACAAAATGCACAACGACATGTTTGTGCACCTGACTGATCCCTCATTGGAAGTTATTATTTTATTTTTTTAATATTTTGTGGTTGTCTGAATATTTCCCGATAGTTGGCGTAGTGCCATCTTAATTCCACTCCTTGAACCCACAAAAGATAAGTCGATGCCGACTTCATATCGCCCTATTTCTCTGACAAGTTGCTTTTGCAAATTGTTCGAAAAGATGATCAACAAACGACTAATGTGGATGCTGGAGACACGCGGTTTATTGGCGAACGTCCAATGTGGATTTCGTCAACGTCGTTGCACCATCGACCACTTGGTTCGATTAGAGACGTTTATTCAAGAAGGGTTTGTTGCAAAACAACATGTCGTTGGTGTGCTTTTTGACATTGAAAACGCCTACGACACAACATGGAGGTATAATATACTTCCAACAGATTCACGAGTGGGGTTTTAGAGGGCACATGCCAAAATTTTTAGAAAAACTTTTTTAAAAGATAGAATTTTCAAAGTACGTGTTAACAATGAACTGTCTCGTTCTCACTGGAAACAGGTGTACCACAAGGCTCGGTCTTGGTCCGGTATCACTGTTTGCTATTGGAATAAACAGTGTAGTGGATTGTATCCCAAGAGCCTAATGTCGTGCTATTTGTAGATTACCTTGGAATCTTCTTCAGATCAATAAATTTAATAAACAGCTCAAAGACACGTGCAAATGGGATTGAACAATATAAGTGAATGGGCTCGAAAGCGGGGGACACGATTCTCTCCCGAAAAAACTCAGTGCATTCACTTTTGCCGTCTTCAAGGAATTCAAAATGACCCACAACTATCGTTTAACAATGTAGAACTTCTATTCAAAACAAATGTCCGTCTTCTCGGCATGGTGTTTGACAAAAAGCTAAATTGGAAAGACCACGTTGTTGAGTTACGCAAAAAATGCATGTTGAAACTCAACTTATTGAAAGTTCTCAGTAATACATCGTGGGGTGCAGATAGGACTTGCATGTTGAGAATCTACGGATCTCTAGTTTGCTCCAAGATGGACTATGGATGTTTCGTATACTCTTCAGCAAGTAACACAACCCTTAAACTTCTAGACACTGTCCACCATTGTGGTCTTCGTATTGCTCTTGGTGCATTTCGAACAAGCCCGGTAGTCAGCTTGTATGCCGAGTCAGGTGTGTCCTCCTGGCAGAACGGAGAAAACCTCTTGATGGGTACGTATGTAATGAAAATTAAAGCTATGCCTAACCATCCAGCAAATCGGAATGTTTTTAACACGACATATGTCAGACACTTTGATAACAAACCCAAGGCATCTCTTCCAACGGGATTAAGATGTTAAACTTTTGTTAATCTTATAGAATTTCATCTGCCAAAAGTTACACGCCCTGGTTTCACACCAGAGGCCGATCATTATATTTGACCTTTGTCGTTTGATAAAAACTCTACTTGCAATAGTGTATTCAAAAATTAAACTTTAGAGATTTGCCATGAACATCAAAGGTTTACTTTGGTTTATTGCTCCACCTTAACTGAACGTTTCAGGCTAATTGACGTGTGTTCGTTTCACTTGCGAGTTATTCGCCATCCGTGAAGCTCTTAAATACATTCTACGTTGTCGTGTGGAGAATACTTTGTGTTCAGATAGTTTAAGTTCACTTCAAGCTATAGAACTCATGTATTCAAGTCATCATTTGGGTACAAGACATCCAATTCTATTAGAAAAACTAACCTCTAAGGGTTATATAATAGAGTTTTGCTGGATACCTGGACAGACGTGGGATAGAGGGAAATGAACACGCTGATAGGCTGCTAAAGGAAGTTCCCAGCGTCGCGACGTTGATTTCATCTATTTCCCGTTCCAGATGTCAAGAATGATTCAAGCAAAGACTGTTGGATTTGCGACAAGCATCTTGGGATGTGTTGCAAAATAACAAATTGCGTAGTGTGATGCCCACATATACTAACAAAATTCGTCCACCTTACGTCTCGACTCTCACGTAGAGAAGAGGTGGTATTGTCTAGACTTCGTTATAGGGCACACACGCCTACACACGGATATCTCTTAACCAGAGAAAAGAGTTATTCCCATATGTGACACATGTTGATGTACCTTAACCGTAAATCATATACTAGCAGAATGTACCAAATATGATGCCTTGCGCATGCAATTTGATCTCTCCCAATCATTATGAAAGAACTTCTATCATATGATAACGGCGACAAACTTTCCAAATTTCTCACTAAAGTAATCTATTTAACAAACTGTAATTAACTTCATACACATTTCTTATTACTTTAATTTTATTCCCATACTAACTAAACTTTTGTTTTGCTATTACTTTCGTCATCATTATTTCTTTTGTTACTTATACACTTAGAAAACTCTTAAATTAACAATAATAATAACATCATAATAATAATAATAATAATGATAATATATAATAATAATAATAATACTAATAATAATAATAATAAATAATAATATAATAATAATAATAATAAATAATAATAATAATCGGTAGATTTTCCAATCGATGGGTAATCGATCTTAAAATGTGGTACTCTACTGCCAAAATATATTTGAAAGAATCAAGGTTCACACAAAACATGAAACACTTAACAAATTCTTTCACGAATATTTGGATACACTTAAAACAAAAAGTAAGTGCTCTTGCTAAGAGATTAAAAAGTAATAGAGAATGTAGCATTAGAAAAGAACAAAACCGAATGTTCAAAGAAAAGGAAAAACAGTTTTACCAAAAACTATCTAGTACCGAAGAAATAACAGGAAATGGAACACCAACTAAGACGGAGATAGAAGAGTTTTGGGCAGGAATATGGGGTAACCCGGTAGCACACAACCAGGATGCACAATGGATTCAAGACGAAAGAGCTAGGATGAGCGATGTTAATGAGATGAGGTTCGAAGGTATAACTGTTGATGAATTAAAGTCGACAATCAGTGCTACACATAGCTGGAAAGCACCAGGTAATGATAATATTCAAAATTTTTGGTATAAGAAATTCAATACTACTCACAATCAAATTAGAAAATGTCTCAACGAGTTTATAAATGGAGTTAAAGAAATACCCGAATTCTTTACTGAAGGAGTAACCTTTCTCAAACCGAAAGATAATGACACGAAGAACCCAAGTAAATATCGGCCAATTACATGTCTACCAACTATATATAAAATATTGACTTCATGCATAACAAATAAAGTATATAAGCATTGCGAAGAATACAATATTATGGCCGAGGAACAAAAAGGATGCTGTAAGAACTCGCAAGGATGTAAAGAACAACTCATTATTGACTCTACTGTAATGAACCAGGCACACAATAAGAAAAGGAATATTCATGTAAACTACATTGACTACAAGAAAGCTTATGACTCAACAACCACACACCATGGCTTATTCAGATTTTACAAATATATAAAATCAACCCAGTAATTGTAAACCTTTTGAAGACAGTAATGAAGACATGGGAGACAACATAAAAATAAATATGAAAAAACCAGCAGATAAACTACAGATCCGTGTATTGCCGAAAGCCTTAAAAGACACAGATGATCATTTTTCACCACCGGCACAAAACGCAGGAAAATGTCTCAACGACCATCCGTCAGTCCATCTCACTTTGGGGCGCTCGGTTGTACCCTAGTCGGTTGTCTGCAAGTACTTGGAGTAACACTTACAGACATTCGTGAAACTGGGGGGCTCATTGCGTGACTTCATCACCGTGCGCGTTGGAGACTAAATTTACTCGTGAGGCTTCGTGGGCGACTTTCTGGATGCAGTCTCCGCACTCTACGGCAAACGTATAAACTTAATCCGTCCCCTTCTTTGAATACGCGGCCCCGGCGCTGACAACAGTCTTTGGAGGATGTCTCCAGAAATACTTATCGCTGGAGCGAAGAATCTTCGCCGCATCCGGCGGCTTCCTCCGATGACGCGGAAATGAAGGACGCTGTATGCCCAAACCGGCGTCGGTGGTATCAGCGCTCGAATCGAAACCTCCAGGGGCTTACGTGCAACGTCTTCAAGCAGGCGGCAGGAATGAGCTCACGACCGTTTCGCGTCCTCGAGTCTTCAGACCTCTACCCGCGATTCAAGTACCCCTATCGCCTTTTGCCTTTCAATGTGTCTAACTTTATAAATGTTCATGTTCTCTGTGTTTTTCATGTAAGTTTAATTGTAACTCTGTATCACTGTGTAGGCTACAGAGGGCACACTTGCCCTGCAATTAGCCTTCCTGCCTCGGGGCAGGTAAATTACAATAAATTATTATTATAATCCAAATTAAACGTGGCATTTTCCAAGGTGACTCATTTAGCGCCTTATGTTTTGTCTGTCATTAAACCCACTGTCGCATATGCTTAACAATCAACATACGGATTTAAAATTAGACAACAATAATATGGTATGCACACAATTACTCACCTATTCTTCATGGATGATCAAAGTTATATGCATCAAAATTTTGGGTTAACTAAACAGTTTATCAATACTTCATTTGAATTTAGTCAAGATATCTGCATGGAGTTTGGATAGACAAGTGTAAGACGCCTACATATCGAAAAGGGTAAGGTTACGCAGCAGAAGAGTGTCAGCTAGATGATGGAAATGGATTGGAGTAATGGATGATAAACGAAGTATACAATATTTAGGATTATCACAAGCTGCCCAGGATTGAAACATAAAGTAATGAAAGAAAAATTGATAGATTACATTACAAGAAGCGACTAAAAATCTATCCTCAACACGCAAACTAAACGGTAAAAGCAAGGATCACAGCCATAAATAATATGCTATACAGTACTGAATATTCATTCGGAATCATTAAATGGACACAGACAGACATCCCACGCGCTGGAAAATATTAACTCGACTACACTGTACTTAAACACAGAATGCATATCCTAAATCAGCAATAGAGAGATGGACACTGTCATAGATAGAGAACAAGGAGGGTACGAGGCCTAAATTGATCTGAAACAACCTTATATTATAAACTATGGAAAACGCTCAGTTGGACGCGTTGATAAGCGAGCACGTGGTATAGCTAGACCCACAATGCACATTTTTAAATTTTAAAATTGCGACGTTCGCTGTCCACAGGCCATGTCCGATATTATTATTATTGCCAAGTTATTTGGTAAACCCGTATGAAATCTACTTTGTGGATTAAAATCAACCGCCATCTAGAAGGACCTTGACTCAATTGGGAAAAAAATATTTAAACTCTTTGGTGACAAATAATGACTGCTTCTCGAAAGTATTTGATTACTTTCTAGGTGGCCAGTGCATTAGAAACTCGCGCGTTTTTCGTTGCCATGGCAAACGTACTTTTGTTATAATGTAATTCCGTCTACACACTTATCGGATCAAAACTAAATTAACAATTCGTGACCGGACGACATCTAAATGATTTGGCTATCTCGAGGTATTTGTCGCGGGTTAGTTTTGAAAAAAAAAACTTTCGATTAACTTTAATGTAACTTTTTAAACTTTTTTGAACGAGTTTGCCACAAAACTAATGGCATTTTTCAATCGAGAACAAAAGCTCGCGGATGGTGAAAATTTCAACTCGATCCGAGCCCCGTTCGAACCCGTTATCGCGAGACATACAAACAAAAAAACAAAAAAAAACAGTGACTAATTTTTCCGGCAGAAGTCAAATGGAAACGCTCGCTCGCTCGCTTAACAACTAGACATTTTTAAGAAAAATATTTTTTTACAAAGAGGCAACCAATCAACACTGCATAGGGCTGTGGTGTTTGCTAGCTGACAAATCATGAACTCCACTCAATTCTAGCAACGAAAAATGTCAATCTACAAGGTGAAACTCATTAACTGACGCTTAAAAGAGTTACGTCTCTCGAAAAGACCCTAAAAGAGACATTATGATGAACTACATAAAGGTCACGTAGATATTAAAGCATTCAATAGTGGTTAAACAACGGGGAACTATTTGGAGAAATCAAGAAGGTTTTATGCGGCTATCAAGACAGAGTGATTGCAACGAAAAATTAAAAAAAATACATTATACAAGATGCGACAGTAAAACGATCAATGTAGAAAAATGTAGAGTAAGGGGTGAAACAATCGAACACATCATTCCGGTTGCCAGCACTTTGGCAACGGATACCTCTACAGACTAACCAAGTAGCTAACATTATGCACCAAAAACTAGCAATCAAGTACAACTCATTGATACACACACACCTTATACAAATACAAACCCGGAGAAAGTACTATATAGCAAAGATTCAAATTATATTACGACCGCACAGTTATAACAGACAAAACTATACATCCAACAGACCGGATTATAATTATAAATTGGACAAGAAGAAACAAGAAACTACCCTTATTGACGTTGCTGTCCCATGTGACCATAACGTCGAGGACTAACATGGAAGAAAAAATTTGACAAAGTATAGTGAAACTTGCAATTGAGACAGGAAGATGTGGAAACAGAAAAAGGTAAATTACACTCCCTACGTTAGTATCGGCTAATGGCATCATACCGAAGAAGCTACATAAAAGCCTTTAAACAACTAGATCTTCCACCCAATGTTTACATCGAGACTCAAAAGGCAGTAATACTCAACAAGTTGTAGAATAGTTCGTAAATTTCTAAACTAAGAATGATACTTCGAGATTCGAGACAGCTTCCATCCTGACATGGTTTTCGTGGTTTTCCCATAGTCCGAAGTAGCAAATGCTAGGATGCGACGAGAAATCGGCCACGACCGTACACAGCCAGAAAGAAAACATAATCTTCAAAATATATTTATAAATGACTTATTTAGTTAGAGTTAAGGACAACGTAATAATGTAGGTATGTAATATAGATACACATGGAAGACTTGACGTAGTTCCGTACAAACATGTTAGCTCGGTTTTGACCGAGCAGTTTGTATGAAATACTAGCAATAAAATAATAATAATAATAATAATAATAATAATAATAATAATAATAATAATAATAATAATAATTATAATTATAATAATAATAATAATCAAACACACCATTAACTCATCTAGTCAATTGTCATAAACACAGGTGGCGCAATATGACCTAACCGGTTGAAGCGCCCTAGTTTCTCACGTCGTCGTCGATCAAACGCCAGAATCAACAAGGCCGATTCAGAACAACTCTGAATTTATCATGTGCTTAGTTGCTAAGACGGCTCCAAAGTCACCGTTTACAAACTCCTAAGAAAAGAACTGATGGACTTGAGTCCAAATCAGAAGTTAAAAAACTTCTGAATTTGGCGGGAATCGAACCCTGGACCTTTTTCATTGGAAGCAGATACGCTAACCACAAGACCAACGAGCCACACGTACAAATCAACTTTAGACCGCTTTTTTTTGCCCTCTCATGATGGCTTCTAATTGGCACGCTCGCGGCCAGTCGTCAGGGACATTTTGGGCAAACAAATAACTATGAACCAATCAGGAATTATTGGATGAGCGTAGCGAGCGAAGCGAAGATTCCATTTCCTTACACTGGAGAAAAAAATCAGGAATGTTTTTTCTTTCTTTCTTTCTTTCTTTTGTATTTTGTCTGTTTGTCCACACGATTCCGGCTAAACCGATACTCCAATTGAGATAAAATTTTCTGGAGGCCTTCGAAATCTCTGAACTTAGAACTGCCACGTTTTTGAGCGCAATCGGAAAAATATTTCTCATGAAAATCGCAATTTAACGATTTTTTTTTCGATTTTAAAAACAATTTCTTCGACTTGTAACACCTACATGCTTTATACGATTTTAATGATTTTTGCTCAGAACCTTTATTTTATGAATAAAGATATTCGTGTTAAATTTTGAGCGCAATTGAAAAAATATTTTATCATAAAAATCGAAATTTTACGGTCAATTCTTTTTTTTAAACAATTTTTTGACTTATAACACCTACATGCTTTATCCGATTGTAATGATTTTTTCACAGAACCCTTATTTTATGAATTAATAGATAAGTGTTAAATTTGAGAGCAATCGAGAAATTATTTCCAATAAAAATCGCAATTTTACGATTTTTTTTTCTTTTTTTATTACAATTAATTTAAAAAAAATTAAAAATTAAAGTTAATTTTTTATTTAATTTAATTTAATTTAAAATCAATTCAAACTTAGTTATGATTTTTCCACAGAACAACAGAAAATCCGCATAAACACATGGCAGCTCAATGCACCAATTACGCTCATCCAACAACGCGGCGGGACTTGCAGCGTTTTCCTTGTTTTAATGCCATGTATGCCATGTATGCCATTCGAGCAGGCGGTGGCGGTGGCCATGTAATAAAAATTTAACCAATTATTTTTTTAGTCAAGTTCCCGCGGCCCAACGTATGCTTATATAAATATAGAAAATAATTTTTGATAACAACCCAAAGAATCTAGTATTAAATATTACATTTTTACAAAGTTCAAAGGGGTAAACTAATATACAAGCTAAGATTTAAGATATAAGTTTATTTGGATTAAGGGCGCGTCAACTGTTTGCTTGTTAGTTGTCTGTAAACAGAAACAAGAAGCAAGTGAGCTCCGAACTCACCGAGCCCGTGGAATAGTGTCCGAAGATCTCTGCGAACCCCTCGCTCATCCAAGTGTATCCCCACCAGGCAGGGGTGACCAAGTCTCCAAACCACTGGTGAGACAGCTCGTGAGCTATCGTCGTCGTGATCAGCTGTTTGGCCTCTGTCGTGGTGACCCCTTCCTCTAGCAGCAGCACCCGCTCCCTGGCAGACGAACATTAACATTAGCCTTTAGAATTATCTCATTTACGAACATTAACATTAGCCTTTAGAATTATTACCATATGGTTTGCAGATGAGCAGATGATCTTTTATAGCGTCTGCAACTAGCCACAAGCCGCACACGCCCTAGGTAGACTGATTGCAACTAGTTTCTCAGTTGGATGTCTCGTTGGCTTGTAGGCTTCTGGTTGGGGGGGGGGGGTCAAGCCCACAAGTGGGAGGTAGTTCCCGGTAGTGGGGTGGGGTAGAAGCAATATGAAGCACCTCGTATCGTATCAACTGTACCTGAAGTTTGTCATTCCCCAGTTTTCCATGGCGCCCGCGACAAAGTCCGGTATTCCCACGAGGTCCAGCTTGGGCAGCACAAACTCCAAGGCCGTGAACTGGGTGAGCCAGGCGAGGAGTTTCCGACTGACGTCGAGGCCGTACTGCGCCTGCGCGATGAACGAGGGACGGGCGAAGATGCGCAACTTCTCGTCCGGATCAGAGAGGTTCGCAAAGTCCGAGATTATGAAGGCGACCAAGTAGGTGGACATGGGGGGTGACACCGTGTACCGGTCCCAGTACCTCCCCACGCCGTCTGACGTATCCATGCTGCACAGCGGAAGAATTTAGTTTTATCTCTTCCAGGAGGAAGCCTGCCCCAATTGCACGCGTCTTCTTCGGGGGGGGGATTACTAGCTACAATTTAACCCTGGATTAAGTTATTTAATGAATTTTTTTGCCAAAGAGCGCGTCAACCGTTAGGCCCACTCTAGCGTAGGGATAGACCACCGGTAGGGGGAGGGAAGAGGAGCTCTCACGTTGTGGTCGTCATTGTCTTTGTCATCGTTAGTGCACTTTTGTCATGGTGGTCGTCGTCGGGAGATCGTCGAGGGGAGGGATGTGGTTCCCCGACGACGACTGCCAAAAACTCACCTCTAGCTTCGAGGAGTAATACTCTCTACATTTAAACCGCTGATGGTTCGCGAGATAGACTCTTTCCTCTCTTACGATTTTCAGAGCCAACCCATGGGCCGAATACTACCCGGACCCAGACGAGGGCTGGATTAAGAACAGTTTGGTATATAGCGCCATCTGTATTACGGTAATGCCCTTTTGCCACCCATGTTTTTTCTTGTTTCTCTCGATTTGTATTTTTTATTTGCACCTTTTTAGTTTTACATTGGTGATGCCGTAACAATTACGGGCAGTGCCATGGACACTGTTAATGCTTTTTCCAAAACACTCTAACCGAAATTTTGATAGTCAAAGAAAATGGTTGAAAGTTGGTTGAATAGAAACTTGAATAAAAAGAAAGAAAAAATTTGGATGGGACAATACTCACTTTTGGACATTATATGCAAATTTTGGGTTAATAAGAAGAGAAAAGTTCTAGGTGCATTTTAGCTATGATTTTTAACACGCTTTGTCTCTGCTAGGAGAAAAAATCGTGAAATAATGATCGGTGTGGCGACGTTTTTGGTCACATGGTACAAATGAAAATTTTGAACAGGTGGACGAAAAAATCGTACATCAAACGTATTTCAGAAAAAATTATTTCCCCGTATACTCGTAGCGGAGACAAAGGTGTGTTTAAAACAAAAAAAGAATCAAAACTCAAAATTAAGTAGGGGTATTTCACCTAGAAGTTTCCTTTTCTGACTTTCCCAACTTTTCATCTAATGGCCAAACAGAAGCTATTGTCCCGTAAAGAAAAAAACTTGTTTTAAAAAAAAGTTTTTCTGTTTTCATTCAAACAACTTTCAGACATTTTCCTTTTCCTTTCAAAATTTCGGTAAGAGTGCTCTGGAATAGCCGGTAAAAACGATGTTCAGCTTTCTTTTAGTCCAACTTAGTCCCTTGCGATTGTAAGAGTCGTAATCGTAAAGGAATCTGGCCCCAGTTGTTGTCTAACAAGGTGTTTTGAAGCATTGTAAAGGAAATGCTAAGGTTTTTCAAGATAATCTCAGCGGCTCAGTGGCTTACACTCGCTTAAACGACCAAACACATCGTTGGAAAACTTTCAATCAAGATTTCGGTGGTGGATTGGATATCAAAACCCTTGACCTCTTTGAATCAGAGTCGCGTGCATTACGCACTGACTAGCTACATCACTGACCTGGAATTACTTACGTGGATATCTGATGCATACCTGCCATGAGAATTTAAGTCGGGAGATTTTGGTGTCGAGATTCGTGTCGTCTGGTTTGGTTGATAGCAGACTTGCAGTAAATCACCGCCGCCAATCGCATCGCGACTGCTAGAAGGCGATAATAACTCGACCCTGTTTACTCCTACCCGAGTTGGGGGGTTTTCAGCTATCTGCACACGCCGTCCCGAAAGATTTATAATCTTGAAACTCGGTATATGACCTCATGTGTCGTCCATGACCTACCAAAAAAATAATCAGTCCGATCCAATAACCCGTTCTGAAGAAAGTGCGTAAAAATTGACGAAACCTTCCGGCTGGGTGCATGGGTGGCTAGCTAGCTAGGGATTCTGACAGAAAGGAATCGGAGCCTACAGAGAAAACGGTACATCTTAGAACTACGAAACTTGGACCACACTTAGATGTACCTCAGACTCACATACTTCCGCCAAGAGGCAAGCAATATTCTACTCTTAACACCCCCTAAATCATCTCCTAAAATTGGAATAATTCATAGCTCTAACCCAAAATTGAATTTTTATTCAAATTAGTTATTAAAATTATGTTCTAATGTGTTTTAACCCAATCAGCCTATTCTCATTCTATAAACCACATTTTGTCAACCCCCATCCCTAATAGTTTATATTATTTTTACCTTGATTTCCAGCATTCACCATGAAGGCCCCTAATGAGTTATCATCATGAAATTTGGCATGATAGTACATAATAATATGAAACAATAATCCGCCGAGAGGCAAGCGATATTCAACCCCCCAAACACCCCCTAAATCATCCCCTAAAATTGATATAACTCATAGCTCTAACCTAAAATTGATTTTTTATTCAAATTAGTTAAGTATTATAATTATGTTTTAATGTGCTTTAACCCAATCGGCCTATTCTCATTTCCTAAACCACATTTTGTCAACCCCCATCCCTAATAGTACACCTATTATTTGTACCTTGATTTCCAGCATTCACCATGAAGGTACCGAATGAGTTATCTGCATGAAATTTGGCATGATAGTACATAATAATATGAAAAATAATAATCCGCCGGGAGGCAAGCGATAATTCACCCCCACTGTTCCCTACCACCCTTAACTTTGGGAAAAATATTAGGTCGTATTTAATACAATTTGAATATTAAAATTATGCGTCAATGTGTTATGGTCCAGTCAACAAATCATTCACACAAAAACCCAAGACGACATTAATTATAGGAAATTTAATAAAAACATTGTATATTGCCAACTACAGATTGTAAACAAAAACAAAAGATGGTAGCTGTATCCACCTTTTCACGTATTTCACGCCTTGATATGAAACAAACAACAAAAAGATGTGATATCCCCCCTCCCCAAATACAAAAATAAAAAAAAATAAATAAAAAAAAAACGAGAGCCAAGCTCTCCTTCAAAAGTCTTCGGCTGTGAATTCTGTGGGGTATAGAAGTTGAGCCAAGCATTTCATTCTTTCTTTCTAGTTTCGCATTGAAAAGAAGTTAGTTCATTTCGCCTGTTGACCGCTGTTGACGAGCGCCAAGCCAACCATTTTCGTGGTTAAAAAAAGTAAAATTTTTTAAACTCAAAATCATTGGATGAGCGAAGCGAAGACTTCAATTTCACTGACCCCCAAAAAATTTAGCTCGGGTGTTTTTTTTTTGTTTGTTTTTTTTTGTTTGTTTTTTTGTCTGTTTGTTAACTCTCTACCAGGCAAACGGCATATCCGATCTTGATGAAAATTTGACAGGACCTTCGAAATCTCTGAACTTAGAGGTGTATTGTTTTTGGGTACAATCGAAGAAATATTTCTCATGAATATCGTACTTTTACGATTTTTTTCGATTTTTAGTGCGATATTTTCGTGACATTTGGGTTAATTCTGACCAAACGGGTGGGGCTACAACGTTCATATTATACATGGACATTAAGGTTATGGTGATGTAGTACCTTTTGAAAGAAAAAAATGAAAAAGTTAGCCAGAATCCGTAGAAATAAAGCTTTTAATATAAGTTTTTTGATTTTTTGTGCAATATTTTCGTACCATTTGGGCCAATTCTGACCAAACTGGTGGGGCTACAACGTTCATATTATACATGGACATTAAGGTTATGGTGATGTAGTACCTTTTAAAAGAAAAAGTTTAAATAGTTAGCCAAAATCTATAGAAATAAAGCTTTTGATATAAGTTTTTTACGGAAAATAATACCAAATGACAGGTAACAAAAGAAACTTGACAACAATCAGCTACAATGCGTATTGCGTAGGCAGCAAAACAAAGAACTTGCAAAAGTAAAGATATCCCATGCAAACTAAACATTTTTAAAAGCTCATCCATCAACGCGGCGGGACTTTAGCGTTTTCCTAGTAAAAAAAATTACTTGGCCATTGACTTTTTAGAGTTCTCGTAATGAACCAAATTCAATGGTTAAGTAATTTTTTTTATGATTTTGAGTTTAATTTTTTTACTTTTTTTACCACGAAAATGGTTGGCTTGGCGCTCTTCAACAGGCGAAATGATCTTACTTCTTTTCAATGCGAAACTAGGGAGAAAGAATGAAATGATTGGCTCAACTTCTTTATCTCAGCATTCACAGCCGAAGACTTTTGAAGGAGAGCTTGACTGCCGTTTTTTTTTTACATTTACAATGTTTTGTATTTGGGGGGGGGGGGGTACAATTTACATCTAGATGGCAGTGAGTCAGGGACTTCTAAAATGGCCGCCCAATAGGCCCATTAGGTTAGACCTATTCGCCAATCGCTTTAGGATCATGTCGGCTTCAAGGTTACAGTATAGCATGTGAAGTCCACGTAAGTATGGTCAATGGCTACACCAATGACCGGAAATTACTTTCGTTGATGGAGGATACAATACTGTAACCTTTAAGCCGACTGGGGCCTAAATAGATGGTCGAAAAGGCCTAAAACCACTGCGCGTGGCGGTCATGTTGGAAGGAGGACCAATCCAGACGAATTTTGAAAACGCATCACCTGGCTTCTCAATATCAGGCAGGTATGAATCCTCCATCCAGTAATTCCAGATCAGTGATCTAGGGTTTGACTAAACATATTCCGTTAGTAATAAATCTTTGGGCTTACTGTTTCACAGGTTGGCCCTCCTGCGGCATGTTGGAGATGGACGTCATGTTGCCAGGCCTGGAGATGGTCAGGGCAAACCTGGCTTTCATCCAGGACTCGTCGAAACAAGGAAAAGCTTTTCTAGCGTTTACAGCCCCGAACTGGGTAGTGATCATCACCCTGGGAACAAGCGTTGACAATCGTTGGGCTAGCTGCTCAATATCCGGGAAAACATCAAGTATATTGACAATTATTTCCTATGTGGACTAGATTTGCATTATATTTACAAGTCCTGAGAGAATGACGAGAGACGAAATGACAAATGGCTATACACGGTTCACGTGTAGGTAGTGTGTTCAGTATAGGCCTAACTATGAAATTTTAAACGCTTTTTGTGTTCAAGTTTATTTCGTTTAGGGTCGCTTTAACGCTACTCTAGACTTAGGGATTCAGGGAGGACAGACCTGTGCTGGACAGATCCAGTCACTGCATGGCAAGGGGAGGGAAGTGGTGGTTTCGTTTGGCATTGTCGTCTTTGTCGTGCTTTAGTTCGTGACGTTGGAGAGGAAAAAGGTCCCCAACGGCGACAGCCAGCGCTTACCTCTCCAACTCCAAGGTCGAATACTCCCCTGATGTAGACCCTACAGCGGATTTCCCAATGTACGTGCTTACCTCATCTCGCGGCTCTGTGAATAATAAACACTCCTATAGATCCCGGTCATATCGTCTCTCACATTCCCCGAGAAGTTCATGCTGATAGTGTACTGAGTCCCCATCTCCATCGTCCCGTCCAGCTGGATCACGTAGAAGTTCGTGACGTCATCCACGGTCGTCTTCTTAACTCGTCGTGTGACGTCACTCCTGTCGTCCCGCACCAAGATTGTCTGTCTCTTCACGTTCAGCCCGTCCTTGTGGAGGGTGATGTTACTCGTGGCTTCGTCGACCTTGAACAGGATGGATACGTGACCTTCAAAAGGGAAGTCACCGTCCAGGTAGGGAACGAACGTTAGGTTGTACTGTATCGGTATCAGACTCTTCGGTAGGCGATAGTTGACATCATTGCTGAGAACCGCGTGTATGCTTGATGACGCGAAGGCGCAGAGGATTAGCATATACATGTTGTGGCAAGGAAAACATATAAAAAATATTGCAGAAAGGGATTTATGAACAAGTTCATTTCCATGGTGATTATCAGTTAATTACAATGTATTGCTCACCTCGATTTGAAGAAACTCTATAATAACTTATTATTGTTCCATTGTTAATAATTTGAATGAGTGGTGTGGCGTGCTCATCGTTCTCCTCCAAAAGTTTTGCTGTATCACTCTCAATTTCAGTTTAAAAATGATTTATCCGTGTGTCAAAGAAATTTCCACACGTGTTAAAAACTGTAAAGCTTCTTTTCGCTTGCCGACAAACCCTAGGCTTCGGTCAATAAGCTCTTCACCATTCCCTTTGTGCCTGCTGCTGCTGGCCGGCGACGTAGAATTGAACCCAACGCAAACACGTGCTGTACCTCTGTCTATAGGATGTAGGAGGATGTAATACTGAAACCTTGAAGCCGACTAGGGCCTAAAGCACCGGCCTATAAAACCACTGCGCGCGACGGCCATGTTGGAAGGTCGACCAATCCAGACCAATCTCGTTAACGAATCTGGCAGGTTTGCATCTTCTATCCACGTAAGTAGTTCCAGGTCAGTGACACAACGTGAATGTATATCGGTATATTACACGAGTTCATAAAAAATTGCTAACACCATCCACGATTTTAATGTTCACTTTACCGATAAGTGACTTTGATGTGATTTGTATCTGGGAAACGTGGTACGATAATTAAACGAGGGAGCGGAGCGACCGAGTGTCTCCATTTAACTCAAACGGCTCTCAGTCTGTGATTCTGTCTGTCTGTCTGTACGTCGAAAATCAGCCGAACCGCTGAACAGATTGGGCTGAAATTTTAAACAGACATCCGGTACGAGTTTACTGAGAACTGCTAACAAAATCAGCTACATCCATTGCGATTTAATCCTACAATAAATAAAAATGTGATTTTTAAAATATCGATAGCATTTGTTTAGTAGCAGCTAGTGGGACGATAGCTTCGTGGCTTGCATTGCCTATTGGTAAGCATTTAGACTACCGCACGGAGGGTTGGGGTTTGATACCCGTTGGCTCGAACTTTTTTCTATGTTTACACCCACATATTATTTTTGAGGGGTGTTAAATGGGAAAATAAAAATTAGGTGATTTTGTTTTATCTTGGAAATTTGTTAATGTTTAACGCTAATACGTTTTGAACATGATTCACATTTTAAAATGTTCAATTTAAATAACAAGGGAAACGCCAAAGTCGTTATACGAGTGAGTGAGCCATGTGTTGAGTACCCGGTATCATATCCCATACTGGGCTAGATCCAGCCTTAGGTATAGGGTAGGAAAAGGGGATGTTCCCGGGTACTCAACACTTGGCTTACTCACTCGTTTAACAACGACTTTGGCGTTTCCCTAGTTAAACGAGGGAGCGGAGCGACTGAGTGTCTCCATTCAACTCAAACGGCTCTCATTCTGTGATTCTGTCTGTCTGTACGTCGAAAATCAGCCGAACCGTTGAACAGATTGCGCTGAAATTTTCAACAGACATCCGGCACGAGTTTACTGAGAACTGTTAACAAAATCAGCTAGATCCATTGCAATTTAATCCCTGATTTTTTAAAATATCGATACCATTTGTTTAGTAGCAGCTAGCGGGACGAACTCTACGTGTCTCCCATGGCATAGTGGTAAGCATAGAGCCTACCGCACGGAGGGTTGGGGTTCGATACCCGTTAGTTTTGAACTTTTTTATATTTTTACACCTACATATTTTTTGAGGGATGTGAAATAGGAAATAAAAATTAGGTGATTTTGTTTAATTTGGAAATTTGTTAATGTTTCACTCTAATACGTTTTGAACACGATTCGCATTTAAATGTTCAATTAACGGTCTATTTTCCAAAAATATGAACAACTTTGCCAATAGATGCCTCTCGCGTCGATTTTACTCCAGCGCAAACCTAGTTGCGATTTGGAGCACTGAAGCAGCAGATATCTTCTGTACCGACCCTACCTCTACAGACCAGACATACCTGGTGACAGAAAGGATGAATGGTGAGGTTGACAGAAGATGTCTGACAAGCCCATTAAAATTCTTGTTTCTTTCAATAACCCTTCGTCCAGCTCACGGCCTTGTCTATTGTATACGCCGAATCATCGAGGGCTGACTGACAAGAAAATTCCTGTCTTAAACAACACAATTTTTTTATAATTACTAATTTATGAAATTATATATGAGATCAGAAACTCCTACACATTGCAAAATGTTTTTAATCGAATCACTACGACCAAAATTAGCATTTCAGATCAAATAGGATGTCGGAAGTTGTAATGGTAATTTTGGTCCTAGAGCTTCAATCAAAAACATTTTGCAATATGTAGGAGTTGCTGATCTCACATATAATTTCATAAATTAGTAATTATAAAAAATATTTGTTGATTGAGACAGGAATTTTCTTGTGGGTCCTCCGCGCCGTGTATTCGGCGTACAATAGAAGATCATCTACCCAAAACGTTCGTGTTCTTGAAAGCTCATTCAATGGCTTATTCTTTGACGCCGCTGCACGCTCTTGAAGGTGTCTTCCCACAGTGCCGCTTCCCGTAAGGCCATCAACCTTTTTTTTTCCCCTATGCCATCATTTCTACCTGTCGATAAAGACCATGTTACAGGAAGCGTTGATGGCCTAAGGGGAATTGATTTATTCCCGTTTGGCCAACACCCTGCATTTCATTATGGAAAATACAAAGAAGGTTTGTTGGCCTTGGGGTAATTGATTTATTCCCGTTAGGCCAACAGAGTATATGCATCGTTTACGGTAAGGAGTGGGGTGTTGTTGGCGTTGGGGTAATTGATTTATTCCCCTTTGGCCAACACCCTGCATTTTATTATTGAATATGTAAACAAGGTTTGGTGTTCTAAGGGGAATTAACTTATTACCCCAACGCCAACAACACCCCACTCCTTACCGTAAACGATGCATATACGCTGTTGGCCTAACGGGAATAAATCAATTACCCCAACGCCAACAAACCTTCTTTGTATTTCGATAATGAAATGCAGGGTGTTGGCCTAACGGGAATAAATCAATTCCCCTTAGGCCAACAAGTGTAACATGGTCTTATCGACAGGTAGTAATGATGGCATAGGGGAAAAAAAAGGTTGATGGCCTTACGGGAAGCGGCACTGTGGGACGGCTCCCTTTTGAAGAAACAAATCCAACTTGGTCGCACCCCAGGTATGCGAGTACCCTACCACCAAGCAATTCAGTTGAATAGAACTTGAAAAGGTGGCTTTGCATAATTCCCTGTCATTGTTTACTATCGCTTGTGCACACAACATATTAAAATGAGGGAAATTGTTACATTTCCGAAGTAATCGAACACAATATAGTAAATACGATTGAAATTGGCTTTTGAATTAAAATTTTCAGACAAAATTAGACTACGTATTTGTCTTATACAAACACCAATCGTGTATCTTCCTTTGAATACACATACTTGATGTGCAGGAGAGAAACAAAGAACCACAACAACGTTGCATCCTTGGTATTTCCTCTAAGCTTGGTACTCAGTAAGCGATGTGTAATAAATTTAAAAATGGTAATATTAACTTGATAATAAGCCTAATAATTCAATCA
Organism: Sweltsa coloradensis; assembly: GCA_024449915.1. Classification (NCBI taxonomy): domain Eukaryota; kingdom Metazoa; phylum Arthropoda; class Insecta; order Plecoptera; family Chloroperlidae; genus Sweltsa; species Sweltsa coloradensis. The sequence continues at coordinate 93,339 of JAMZAV010001662.1, read as the reverse complement.
ATAAAACGGATTGCAGAGCGCGTGATACAATTTCATTATAAACAACAAGATAATAACGAGAACCTAATAATTGCCTCTTTTCACCAGAAGTAATTAGCCTTACAGTCAAAATTACCGTGCATTATCTCCGTATTCGTTTCTAAGAAGGGATGCTGCCGTGCCGTCTGTTCTTGAGAGGGCGAACAACATCGCGTGAAATGAATGACAAATATTGCCAAACATTAGAATCGATTTATAAAATTAATGTTTTAAGCTTGTGTGTGTGTGTGTGTGTGTGTGTGTGTGTGTGTGTGTGTGTGTGTGTGTAATTGTTGCTAACCCCGGTATAAAATCTAGAAATATACTTCTTGCTATATTATTATTCTTATTTCATGACGAACGACACGCCTTAGAATTCGTCACATTTGAAATATTTTGTTGTCTGAAAAACCTTTTGTAAATCTGAATATACTATTCCCATGCCTGCATAAGATCATTGGAATCGCGAAAAAAGTTGAGTTTATCTTTATAAGGTATGCTAGTATCCGGTACCCAATCGACTCATTACGTAGTCTAATTAATTTATGAGATGAGAAAATTTTGAGAAATGTAATTTTAGGTAGGCCTAGTTAAGCAGGCTAGTCCCCCATCCCTCCGACCCTAATTAAAACTTCACTTTTGAAAGACATAAGATTGACAGCCGCTTGCCAAGGTACGACTCACTACCAGAACTCACGTAGGCCCAATGCCAATGAGAGTTGTTTTACCTTTCTCTGATGTCGTTTCAATATACTATTATTAAGGCCTAATTTAATTTTAATTCACATTTGGTTGCTATGACATAAATTAATCCATGGGATAATGGTACGGAATTTTTTCACCTGACGACTGAAATCACATTACAAAATTCTTGTTTGTGTATTGTTTACAGAATAATTATTAATTTAAGAGATTTAAATAATTATAACAGAATTTACTCTGTAATCAGATTCTTTCTTTACTTCCTTACATGGCGGCAAGGGTGATGAGGATAATAAACCGCGACAGTATAATAATTATTCAACTGTGCTCTGATCCTACCAAATCAGAGGCACGTGAGTGCTACATTCCCAAGCAGTAAGGATTAGTAAGGACTTACGACGAGTAGGCTAAGGATGTCTATGAAGTATGAACTCGTAACTGGTGCCGCCGTGAAACGGGGGTGGTGTGTTTCCAAGGACAAACGATTCTTCAGAGCTGACTATGTGCGAATATTGTCGGCTGTAAAATTATAGGTTTATAGGGCAGAGCATGGGTACATACCAGGGCATCGAACCGAAAACCGACGAACCGTCAACCGAAATCGGCGAAATCTAGAATTTATGTTTCGGTGTTTTTCGGTTTATTTCGGCAGGGCAGTCTCAAAATCGTCAAATCGTGAAAATTGCAAAAGGAAAGTTCAACACGTACCGTCTTCTTGACACTTTCGGTAATACTTCGTGTTTAGTCTTTCGTCGCCTTCGAAGTGACCTATAAAAGCTCATGTAGCGTGTAATTTGATTTTTTTTACCAATTTGGGCTTCTTATTAGGAAAAATATTTTAAATCATCAATGTCAAAATTTAAAAAATATTGTAAAATGTACGCATTATTGTTATATTTTGTCATAAAATGCATAACAATAACGGTGTCGAACGGTTTTTACACCGTTATTTTTAACGGGGTATTACCGAACAAAATAACAATAATTTTAGCTCGATGTCCTGGTACAAACTAAAGTACAAACCGCGTAAAAAATCGAAAATAAGATTATTGCTTACAAGTTTCAAGTACTTATTTTTGTTTTGAGATGAAGGTATGCACGGCCATTGACATTGATGAAACAAATGGATTAGGCTTACACAGATTATACTCAGTCTGAAAAAACAAGGAACTGAAAATGCTGCCTGTTACATTATATGATTTCCATTTTACGCACACCTATTAATAAAAACAATTTTTCGCGTTTCGGTTCGATGCCCTGATGTGATTGCCCAAAAACAAATAATACGTGGGCCTACATAAGCGAATGTATCAAGACAATTATATTATATTTGACTGCTTTTATAAAAACGTGACCGTTTTACGTTTAGAGATATTGAAGTTTACTTTTATCTTATTGCTGGTCAATTGAAATTGTCATTTCGTTCGATACCTCCCCCCCCCCCCCCCTCCCCCTACCATGCTTATCAACTTATCATGGATGGGATCACTCCTCGAAAGTGTCTTACTTGATTCACTGATATCTTCGGTATTTCTCGGACCATAAACCAATGCAAGTAATTTAATCAAGTAATGAGTTTTTCTAAATAATTTTAAAATGGCTGTTGACTTGTTGTGTGTTTGTGCATTTCCAATTTTGTTCCCTCCCTTATAGCTTCTTGGCGCCGCCATCGCATTATGCAGCTGTCGGTAACCGCGGACCGTTAGACGTATTGGATATTACGTTAAAGCCGGCCCTAAATGTATTATAATTTGGGTCACGAGGTTTCACTTATCAAAAGAGACTGAAAACTGTAAAAACTTCCACGTGAATGTATGTAACCGATTATTGTAAACTTTCATGGAAGACGATCTATTATCAGAAATTGCTAATGAGTTTTCACCCAAAATAATGCATATTTATGAGCATGTTCGGCGAGTTCGCTTGCTAATGTGGTATGCGTGTGCGCCACTGTGCGAGCGCGTACGTTTGCATTTAGGTGTAGTCCGTACACATGGAGTAGTAGTTTTCATATGTATTTTGTTGTTGTTGATGTTGTCACAATACACGTACAAGCGAGGGGGGGAATCAGGGTGTCCTACCCCCCCCCCCCAAATCAGGAGGGTTTATAATAATACTAAATAGCACTATGGCATACATAATAATATGTAGGTCCTACATATGGCAAGATTTTGTAAACCGACAGTTTGTGGATCTTCACAATTTTATAAATTATAGGAAAAAACGCTCTAAAAACTAGTAAAATGCCACTATTTGCAGTGTAAAAAATCAAAATTTGTCTGTGACTGCGCCCCAGATTCGCAATAGCGGGGAGACATCCTACCCAGGACCCCCCCCCCCAACCCCAGAATCAAAATCCTGGCTACGATAATAATAATTATAATAATAATATTAATAATAATGATAATAATAATTTTTACTGTACATACTTTGCAATATACATTTTCAGAACATAAATATTATTATTATTATTATTATTATTATTAGGCCTATTATTATTATTATTATTATTATTATTATATATTATTATTATATTATTATTATTATTATTAAGCGAGCGAAGCGAGCGTTTCCATTTGACTCTGCCGGAAAAATTAGTCACTGGTTTTGTTTGTTTTTTTTTTGTTTGTATGTCTCGCGATAACGTTCGAACGGAGGCTCGGATCGAGTTGAAATTTTGACCATCCGCAAGCTTTGTTCTCGATTGAATGCCATTAGTTTTGTGGCAAAATCGTTTAAAAAGTTAAAAAGTTACATTAAAGTTAATCGAAAGTTTTTTTTTCAAACTAAACCGGCGACAAAATCTGAGATAGCCAAATCATTTAGAATGTCCGTCCGGTCAAGAATATGTAAATTTTATTTTGATCCGATAAGTAGTGTAGATGGAAATTACATTATAACAAAAGTAACGTTGCCATGGCAACGAAAAGACGCGCGAAGTTTCTATCTAATACACTGCCACCTAGAAGTAATCAACATACTTTCGAGAAAGCAGTCTATTATTTGTCATCAAAGAGTTTAAATAGTTTTCCCAAGGAGTCAAGGTCCTCTAGATGGCGGTGGATTTTATCCACAAAGTAAAGGTTTTCACACACGGGTTTACCCAAATACCTTGGCAATAATAAATAATATTGGAAACGCAAACGCCATAGATTTTATGTGCAATGTGGGTCTAGCTATAGCACGTGCTCCTTATCAACGCGTCCAACTGAGCGTTTTATAACGCGTTTCCTAGTATTAATAATAATAATAATAACGTGAAACGACAATACAGAAGTTAAATAGTTACCGTCTCAGTGGTCTAGTTGGCTAAGGCGTCCACCCGGAAAGTGGGCGACTCGGGTTCGAACCCCGATCGGGATGGATTTTTTAATTTCTGGATTGCATTAAATATTAATATTAATAACGTTTGATCCAATAGATTGATATATTTGATTATTAGTATGTAGGCTATGTACGTGCTACAAATAAGTAATAGTTCTGCAGTCCAAAGAGAACGTTCAAATCGGACATTTGAGTTGACGGATTCTAAATCCAGAACTCTTCTCAATTTGTTCCGACTAGAAAAATCTGTTTGGACATGGTAGTTGAAAACTAATTTATTTGGTCATTGTAGTCCCATGCCATTCATAACACGACGAGAGGCTTTGCTTTTACCTGGAACTGCAGCCCGTAGAAGGGTCAAGAGCTCCGCTTGGCTATCCTTTCATCGGCTGCTCTTTTGTCTGTCTGGAAGGAACGTTCAAAGAGTTCCTAATATTGCCACAAAACCCAGAGCGCGAGCTCACAGACATACATTAGTAAAACGCGCGAAAGCTGTTTATATTGATTTAATAGTCTTCCATATTAATGAGAATATTGATACTTACTCTTGAAACTGGTAATAGTATTTAAAATATTGTGTGAGAAAACCACACATTTATCTCATGATCCAGTCCATTTCTTATGAGAAATTAGCATATAGGTCTGTCCCATTTAAAATCGAATCAATGTATGCTAATTGTAAAAATAGTATGACAAAATTCAATCCTTCATGTGTTTCACAAAGTAATTTGAAAGATTTTAGACAGCAGGAAAGTGCTTTAAAAAAATATTTAGTAGACCTCTGCACATACAGAGCGCTATGGGGACATCCAGCGAAGTTAAACGAGTGTGTGAGCCAAGTGTTGAGTACCTGGGAACATCGCCTTTTCTCCCATATACCTAAGGCACAATCTAGCCCAGTATGCGGAATGATACCGGGTACTATACACATGGCTCACTCACTCGTTTAACAACGACTTTGGCGTTTCCCTAGTTAAACGAGGGAGCGGAGCGACTGAGTGTCTCCATTCAACTCAAACGGCTCTCATTCTGTGATTCTGTCTGTCTGTACGTTGAAAATCAGCCGAACCGCTGAACAGATTGCGCTGAAATTTTAAACAGACATCCAGTACGAGTTTACTAAGAACTGTTAACAAAATCAGCTTGATCCACTGCGATTTAAGCCTACAAAAAATAAAAATGTGATTTTTAATAATATCAATGGCATTTGTTTCGTAGCAGTTAGCGGGACGAGGTTGACGTGGCCTGCATGGCCTAGTGGTAACCATTTAGCCTACCGCACGGATGGATCGGGTTCGATACCCGTCAGTTATAACTTTTTTATATTTTTACACCCACATATTATTTTTGAGGGGTGTTAAATGGGAAATAAAAATTAGGTAATTTCGTTTTATCTTGGAAATTTGTTAATGTTTCACGCTAATACGTTTTGAATACGATTCGCATTTTGAATGTTCAATTTAAATAATTATTGTGGCAAGCAGAGTGAGTTCCTGTAAGGTGACCAGACGGTCCGGTTTTAGAAGTCAAAACACTTGGCTAACTCACTCGTTTAACAACGACTTTGGCGTTTCCCTAGTAACTTCTTTAGCGAAATTGTATAGGGCAGCCGATACGCACTACTACAGGGAGGCGTCAAGTGACGAACTCAAATAAAATGAAGACTGATTCGGGAGGTCCCGTGTTCAAACCCCGTCGAGACCGGCAATCTTGACTGAAGGTTTTTCCGAGGAGGGGCATGAATTTCACCCTGGACAGGTTTCCCACGAAAAATTATTATTAAGAGAAGTGGGGTGGGTGTATGTTATAACTATTGGGTGAGCTCGAGCAAACCAGGCTTTGACGCAGTTAATGCAGAGGTTTAGTCTGGATCACTTGGAAGCTACATCGTTTGTCCTATCGGGTTTTGTAAGAATGTGTGTATTGCGCGATCAGAGCACATTTTCCAAATAGTGCTTACTTTTTCCCAAGCTAGTGTACGAGACAATTATTATTTACAGTCTTGAAATGTGCTCTGACCGCGCTTTGCTATCATCTTTTTAAACACATCCAATGAAATTTGTAGGTCGATAACCTCCTCAGACCCAGGGTTTACTATTAACAATACTGCACCGCATGTGTAACTCATAGGACACGCCGGGTCTGAGGACCATAACCTCCTCAGACCCAGGGTTTACTATTAACAATACTGCACCGCATGTGTAACTCATAGGACACGCCGGGTCTGAGGACCTTAACCTCCTCAGACCCAGGGTTTACTATTAACAATACTGCACCGCATGTGTAACTCATAGGACACGCCGGGTCTGAGGACCTTAACCTCCTCAGACCCAGGGTTTACTATTAACAATACTGCACCGCATGTGTAACTCATAGGACACGCCGGGTCTGAGGACCTTAACCTCCTCAGACCCAGGGTTTACTATTAACAATACTGCACCGCATGTGTAACTCATAGGAAAACGCCGGGTCTGAAGACCATAAACCTCCTCAGACCCAGGGTTTACTATTAACAATACTGCACCGCATGTGTAACTCATTGGACACGCCGGGTCTGAGGACCATAACCTCCTCAGACCCAGGGTTTACTATTAACAATACTGCACCGCATGTGTAACTCATAGGACACGCCGGGTCTGAGGACCTTAACCTCCACAGACCCAGGGTTTACTATTAACAATACTGCACCGCATGTGTAACTCATAGGACACGCCGGGTCTGAGGACCTTAACCTCCTCAGACCCAGGGTTTACTATTAACAATACTGCACCGCGTGTGTAACTCATAGGACACGCCGGGTCTGAGGACCTTAACCTCCTCAGACCCAGGGTTTACTATTAACAATACTGCACCGCGTGTGTAACTCATAGGACACGCCGGGTCTGAGGACCTTAACCTCCTCAGACCCAGGGTTTACTATTAACAATACTGCACCGCATGTGTAACTCATAGGACACGCCGGGTCTGAGGACCTTAATAGTAAACCCTGGGTCTGAGGAGGTTAAGACGTGATCCTGAATGTATGTGAAAGAAGCTGGATTTGCTTATCAAGCGATATTTTAAATGGACTTAATATGACACTGTAAAAAAACAAGTTGAACCGAACTCAAACAACCATTATATTAGCCGTGAACGCTGAATTATAGTGGTTCTAACGAATGAATGCAGATAGCTCAAAATTGTTTTCCCAACCTAACAACTTTATCAAATCAATTTACGCTACACGCTTTTAGCTCAGCGTGGATCTTGCACACGGAGGAACCACGCTTTTAGCTCAGCAGTGGCGGCTCGTGAGGGAGGGCTGCAGGGCTGCAGCCCCCCCTGGCAATTTGATCCATCATGTTAATATTATGAATATTCCGCCACAAATTACGTTTTATTAAAAAAAGTGTAATTTATTGTGCAAAATGTGTTTCTAAAAATTAAATTTCCATTAAATATTCTTATGAGTGCGATCACATTTGAATACGCACGTTTTTGAACGCCGCCCGCGTCAGGAACTCTGTAGCCGGTGATACTGTGGTCTGCAGCTTTTGCAGTCCTCACCCTAGAGCGTAAGCGCGGGTGGAGCGGGTGAGCGGGGTCGTAATGCCGGGAGGGGTTGTAGGGGAAATACTGCTGCTTGGGTCTGCACTGTCTGCAGTCCATTGCCGTAGCCAGCCAGTTCCCGCGACAGCGACGTGTTCGCTGCACACACTCGCAACGCTGGCAAGCTAGTGGGCTATCGTAGTGGTCGCAAATAAATTATATAATCAAGGAGCAATTCAATTGTTACAATTGCTTTTGGAAAATAACCTGGAAGTGTCATTTTCTGAAACTGTTAAGCTTTTACGCATTCTTGTAACAACTCCTATGACCACTGCTGAACCAGAGAGGTGTTTTTCAACTTTAAATCGTATTAAGACTTTTTTGAGGAACACCATCGTCTATGTGCATTGGCGATGTTATCAATAGAAAAAAACATGATCAGAGGAATGCCTGACTTTAACCAAAAAGTTATTAACAAGTTTGCAGTGCTAAAAACTAGGCGCATGTCCTTCAACTTCAAGTAGGCCTAAAATGTTCATGTTAAGAGTATACAAAATATGTATGTGTTCTCTAAATACCAGTTTAATTTTTTTCTTTCTAGATTTAATAAATGTTACAAAAAGACTCATCAATAAAAAACAATTTAATTATAACCCTACTCGAAAATGTATAATATACTGTAAATCAATTTCATAATTTTATTTTTAAATTGTAGCTTTGAATTACTCAAAATAAAAAAATAATTGATCAAAAACTTCTATACTTTACTCAAAATGGGTGACCAGACGTCCCGAGCCTACCTGTCTCAGATCGCACTACAGGCTATCTTGAGGGAAAAATTACCCCAAATTTTTTTCGCCTCCGGCGGCTGGGGCTTCGCCCCAGACCCCGTAGAGCTCACGCAAGTACATACTACCCAAATTAGATTAAACCACTGCAGACCCCCCACGGTAAATACTCACGAGCCGCCACTGTAGCTCAGCGTGGATCTTGCACACGGAGGAACCACGCTTTTAGCTCAGCGTGGATCTTGCACACGGAGGAACTCTGTGCTGGTAAAAGATATTTATCTTTCATACACAGAGTCGACATTCCTTTTACCATGTAAGTATTCATACTGTACCCCCACCACTATTAAGCAACTGTATTATTTCGTTGGAGCTAGTATACCATCAATAGGGCACGAGGATCTCGAAACGGAATGTGAAATCGTCTGGACCAAAATCAGTGAAAATTCGAACTACTTTTAATGAATAATAGCCTAACACCGCAGTGGCGTATCGAATTCAAAACCAAAGTGGATTCGTGCATTTGTGGAGAGGAAGTTCATCATTTCGATTAACTTTTTGTCAACTAAAACCCTATTTTTTAAATACACCAAAATCAAGATACACCAAAAGAACAATATTTATTATATTCATCACGAATGGCAAAAAATAGAATTTTACAGACTCATGCTTGTATTGCATTGCGTTTATATAATGTGTCAGACATTGTTGGCGAGAGGGGGGGGGGGCGGCAGCGGGGAGAAGGTGAAGATCCCCTTAGCATCATCTCTGCCGAGAAAACATCTCTTGTGCGGTGGCTTAAATCTGTCTCAGGAAGCTTTTGCGGTAAAATTTGTGGGTAAGTGTTTGGTTTTTCACTTGAGACTATTTTTTTGATTATTATTTTTGTTAAATAAATAATGAATATTTACATATTCTCCCAATTCAATGGGACCAATAGTGCCTTTTTTTAGAAAAAAATGAAAATACGCATCTGCTAAAAAGGTTAAAAACGGTAATATTTAATTAGTCCCGAAAAAGTAATTTCCAGTACTGCTGTTATTTGAAACACACTAAAATCTTAAATATGCGAACAAAAAATCAGAAAAAAATTGTTTAGGAATGCACTTTAAATTATGTATTTTGCAAAAAATAAGATTTTATTCCAAATACAAAAATTCCCAAAAATTGTTTAAAATCCTGATAAAAAAACAAAAATATACCTAAAACTTGAAGAAAAAATTCAGAATTTAAGTTGGGCTCCTACAAATACCTAATTGGATGAGCGAAGCGAAGACTTCAATTTCTACTGACCTCCCAAAAAATTAGCTTGGTATTTTTTTTTTTTTTTTTGACTGTGTGTTCGCTCTCTACCGGGCAAAAAGCATATGCAATCTTGATGAAAATTGGAGGGGACCATCGAAATCTTTGAACTTAGACATGTTACGTTTTTGGGTACAATCGAAGAAATATTTTTCATGAATATCGTACTTTTACCTTTTTTTCGTTTTTTAGTGCGATATTTTCGTGACATTTGGGCCGATTCTGACCAAACGTTGGGGCTATCAAATGGACATTAAGGTAATGGAATGGTGATGTATTGCCTTTTGAAAAAAAAAGTTGAAAAAGTTAGTCAGAATCCATAGAAAAAAAGGTTTTATTACGAGTTTTTTTGAGGTGTATAATAACATTAGTAATAAGTAACAATAGAAACTTGACAACAATCACCTACAATGCGTTCAAAAAGCAGTTGCAAAAGTAAAGAGATTCAACGCAAACTAAAAACTTACAAAATAGCTCATCCATCAACGCGACTAAAAAAAGCGTTTGCGAAGCGGCCTAGTTAAAAAAAATATAATAAGAGATTGAAAGGGTTTTAGCATAATTCTGGCAACCCGACGTGACACCTGTCTGTGGGCCTTCAAGTCGCGCATTGCCTGGAGTTATAGCTTGCCGGTTGTTGTGTTGTGACGATAAGGCCAATCACAATCTATTGTCTAGAGAGTAATCAAACACTCGTTGGCTACACCAATCTTACCATGTTCTTATTACCAACATCATATTCGCCGATAAAATTATTAGAGGTATTCTTTGACGACCTTCAATTTACCTTCAATCAAGATGCAATTTTGTTATTGATCGTATTAATGTATGTTACGGTTACTGACTGATGGTAAGTCAATTAACCAAATATGTTATTTTATAAGACATCCTTGATAATATTTAGACATGGATAATGAGCAAATGAAATAAGGTATCGAATGCAGCAGAATCTTCACAGTTTTAAACAGGGATGTAAATGGTTTGTTCTTTCTAAAGGATTAAGGGGAGCAGGAACGGCCTATGTTCCCCATGTTAAATTTGCAGATTTCCGGTACCATTTAATCGAACACTATTTAACTTAGAGACACAAATTTTGATTTTTTGGGTAGCTTAAGCCAATAGTAAGAAACAGTAGGAAGTTTTTTTTTTTTAAATTTGTATATTCTAGACATATATATATATTGTCAAAAAAAATTGGGCAATTTTTAGACCTAAGCATGCGCTATAATTTTATCCCGATAATTTTTTCAAAATTTCCTTCCTACTATTTGTCAAAAATATCTCAATAAAGAAGTCCTCAAAATTTCAAGGCTCTAGCTTCAAAACTGCCTAACTTATATGTACCGTAGTTTAAGAAAGTATAGTTTTGAGTAAACGGGTGTTAAAGTTAATATTTAAGGTGTACTTCATGTGCAGTAATTACATTTCCGGTACCATTTTTTGGGAGGGTATTTAACTTAGAGATATGACTTTTTTTTTAATTTAGCAGATTAGAGTTTTTGCTAACAATTTTAAAATTCACTTAAATGAATTTACTTGTTTTTCTTATATACATTAATTTTTAAGTCGATAATATACGATGGTTGTCATAGCAACATAAAAAAATTAAATTTTTGCAAAACAAGAAACAAAAAAAATTATTAAATTTTTTAAATTTAATGGTGATTAACAATATAACATATTCAACTCAAAACATCAACTTTGACGATATGTTTCATTCCTGCTCCCCTTAAACCTTCTCTAGTGCGTTCTATAAACGGTTCTGTTTTTTTATTAACTTTCTTTTTATTAACTTTTTTATTTAAAATTTTTTTTTAAATGGTTGGACCTAACCTAGCCGAAATCTACAAGAATCGAAATTACAATTTATCAAATTTAAATTTTATTTTTGTTTATTTATTAATGGGTTTCTTTACAGCATTACAATAACTATAATTAGATTTCAAATTCATTTTAATTACAATATAAGTTTACGTGAAAATGCTTGATGCAAATTAAAATATAAATATTTGGTTATGCTTTATTGTCATTATCCAAGCATGATCCAAGGATGGTATCTATTAAAAATTAGCTTAATAAACTTTGTAATCGGCGGCATGGTTATAGCCGACTGTATAGCATACACAATTCACTAAGCTAAGATAGGCATTGTTTTGTTAGCATGGAAATGGCGTTGGAATTGTCAAAAATTATTTTCCTACGAATTTGGTTTTCGATATTATGTGAAAAGTGCGTGAAAATATTTGGTCACAGAAGGTAGAGGTCGACAATTACTTTTCGGCAAATTTAAAAAAAACTGTAAATAAAACTGACAGTTTTGACAATTTTATAAATATCGACGAAACCACGATAAAACCTAGTTTAATACCAGCATTTGCAAGAATTTGCAATGTTAAAAATAAAAATAAACTTTTTGGAGCTATCTATGTAGTATGTACCCTAGACCCGCTCTAGTTGGAGGGCATCCCCCCCCCCCCCTCCCCCAGACACATCATTGTACCAGGATACAAATTTTACTCAAATCAATTGTTTCATGGGCAGTTCGAACAAAAATGCTCAGCCCCCAACCCCCCACCCCAAAAAAGGTATACTTATACGCCACAGGTCCTCAGCCCGCAACTGAGTTCAAGAGGGAACTTCCTGGCCAGATGGACTCGAAACAGCTCGTACGGAACACGGTCTTACTGCCGAACTAATAGAGACAGAAGACTCAAGTAAACACTGGATTGTAAAGGAATCTATGCTAGTATTCTATTCAATTTTCAGTACTTTTGAATGTGTTTTTATGCGGATTTGTTCAAAATTGAAGTTCTGACAGTAATTTGCATTGCGTATTCGTGTATTCTTTAGAAAACATAAGCAATTTGTTCATAAATCTTCTTCTATAGGGCAGGGGGTGGGTAGGGTGTTTTTATACAAGCTAGTAAATAATGTGTTTGATTCTCCTTTACTAAGCCTTTTAAACTTTAATGTGCCTGCCAGACAAACGAGGAATCATCCAACTTTTTACATACCTAACAATAGGATTAACATTTTAAAACACTCGGCGCTTCATAGGATTCAAACTAATTTTAATTTAATAAATACAACGTCAGCTAGGCAAATAGACATATTTTCGGACAATCTAAGCCTTTTTAAGGCGAGGATGTGGAGGGCTTTTAATATAGGATAAGTTTGACGTAGTAGTTACTACTACTTATGGGTTGTTCTTAATTTTTTATGATTGTATTAATGTTTCTTTATGTCACATGTGTAATTAACTTCTTGTTTCCAGGTATTATTGTATTGGCACTTTGTGGAATTTTGAATTCTGTTGTCAATAAAGACATTATTTATTATTATTATTATTATTATTATTATTATTATTATTATTATTATTATTATTATTATTATTATTATTATTATTATTATTATTATATTATATTACCGAAGACCTAAGCAAAGAACCTGGTGTAAAAACACACTATCACAGATAACAGAGTACACTATTATCTGTGACACTAAGCTTGGCCCAACTCAAATGCGCGCACTCAGGTGTTGATGATTTCTGCTGAACGGTTGACAATATCATTCCCAAATTTTGCATGGATGTTAATAAAGTACTTTTATATTGATATCCGCAATTGGTTGCAAAAAAGATCCATTGCGAGACATAAGTCTAAAACGTGAAAAAATGGGAAATCCAAAATATGAATTTCAATTCTGTAAATTCCCACCAAACCGTGTATCGTACGATGAAACCAAATTAGCCCGCGCGTTTAAATTGATTTATACTATGATATCCATGATTCAAATTTGAGTTAAAAAATCTGTACACTTGGAATAAATTCCCAAAATTGACCAAAATGGAGTAAATTTTGGTGATATTCACTAATTTTTAATCCAAAATCAATGAATCAATTAGGAATACGCATACTGGATAGCATAGATTTTTTCTTTGTTAACATTTGCGTGAAATTTGTAAATGGTGCTATAAACTGTTTACCTGAAAAAAAAAACAAAAAAAACAGAAAGTTGCACCACCTCTGGCCGATAATTTGAAAGTCGAAGAAACATGTCTGAAAAGTTTGCTGAATGAAAGAAGGCCTTTAAAATAACAGAAAAAATAATTGTGAATTTTTTTGGGGCGGGACATAAACTCACTTTTGGAAATTATATATTGATTTTTGGACAAAAGTGTAATATACAATAAATCTAGTTCAAAATTAAATTTTGAGAATCGGTTTTCTGGACATAGTTTCTAAACACCTTTAGTAAAAATAGTTTTCTGAAAATAACAGTTGGTGTACGATTTTTTTTTTCAAACGGTACAAAACTCGTATTTGTACCGTTTGACAAAAAAATTATAAAGCTACTTCACGTTCATTTTTTATAAAAAGTTTTTATATCGCAGATAGTTGCTGTAAACATCTAGGGCGACGGTCGTCGCCCGGCAGTCAAGCGCATGCGACTGCTTAGGCGACACGAACTCCAGCACTATATACAGCTACGAGAGTTGGGGTTTTTTCAGCTATCTGCACACGCCGCCCCGAAAGAGTTACAATCTTGAAACTCGGTATATGACCTGGTATGTGGTCCATGACATACCAAAAAAAAAATCAACCCGATCCGACAACTCGTTCTGTGTTAAAAAAGGCTCTCAACATCGTCAAATTCCTTTCGGCTGGCTGGTGGTTGGGTGGGTGGGTGGCTGGCTGGCTAGGAGTTCTCTGCGGAGATTAATTTAGCCTACAGAGAAAACTTAGAACTATGAAACTTGGACCACACTAAGATGTACTTCAGACGCAGTGACATTTGCTTTCAAAACCAAAATCGGGTAACAGGGACCGGAGAAAATCAAAATTTGGATGATAATCAAAACGCGTAATTACCAAGGCGTGGTAATTTGTACAAACTTGAAATTAAACATGCTATTAACCATTATAAATATCTTGCGTCCAAAACACAAGGGGCTAAATTTGGGGATGACCATGGGCCCAAAAATGACAAAAAACATATCTGAACTTTAAGAAATGAATCATTCAAAGAAAACGCCACAACTGAGATGTTTCAAACGTGGAATACATTTTGATATCTCTCATTCTTCATCACTTTTGAATATGGAAAGCAAAATTGGGTAACGGGTACCGGAGAAAATCAAAATTATCAAAAGTAGGTAATTCCGTACTCTTATGAATAATACGCTATACTGAGAAAACGGTTCATCTTAGAACTTTGAAACTTGGGCCACACTCAGATGTACCTTATATAACAAAAACCGGGCAATTGGGACCGGGGAAAATCAAAATCAAAATCAAAACGCGTAATTACTCAGGTTTAGTAATTTGTACAAGCTTGAAATTAAACATGCTCTTAAGGGAAGCAGGAATGAAACATATCGTCAAAGTTGATTTTTTGAGTTGAATATGTTATATTGTTAATCACCATTAAATTTAAAAAATGTGATAATTTTTTTTTGCAAAAATTTAATTAATTTATGTTGCTATGACAACCATTGTATATTAACGACTTAAAAATTAATGTTTATAAAAATAACGAATAAATTCTTTTAAATGAATTTTAAAATTGTTAGCAAAAACTCTAAACTGCTGAATTTAAAAAAAAATCATATCTCTAAGTTGAATACCCTCCCTAAAAATGGTACCGGAAATGTCATTAGTGCACATGAAGTACACCTAAAATATTAACTTTAACACCCGTTTACTCAAAACTATACTTTCTTAAACTACGGTACATATATGCCTAAGTTAGGCAGTTTTGAAGCTAGAGACTTGAAATTTTGAGGACTTCTTTATTGAGATATTTTTGACAAATAGTGGGAAGTAAATTTTGAAAAAATTATCGGGATAAAATTATAGCGCATGTTTAGGTCTAAAAATTGCCCAATTTTTTTTGACAATATATATAATAATAATATGTCTAGAATATACAAATTTATTTTTAAAAAAATAAAAAATTCCTACTGTTTCTTACTATTGGCTTAAGCTACCCAAAAAATTAAAATTTGTGTCTCTAAGTCAAATAGTGTTCGATTAAATGGTACCGGAAATCTGCAAATTTAACATGGGGAACATAGGCCGTTCCTGCTCCCCTTAACCATTATAAATATTTAGTGCTTATGCTAGTGCGTTGGTCTTATTGTTAGCGTATCTGGTTCCAATGCAGGAGGGCCAGGGTTCGATTCCCGCTAAAGTCAGAAGTTTTTTAACTTCTGATTTGGACTTAAGTCTATCAGTTCTTGTCTTAGGAGTTTGTAAACGGTGACTTTGAAGCCGTCCTAGCAAAATCAAAACGCGTAATTACTCAGGCGTAGTAATTTGTACAAGCTTGAAATTAAACATGCTCTTAACCATTACAAATATCTAATGCTTATGCTAGTGCGTTGGTCTTGTTGTTAGCGTATCTGCTTCCAATGCAGAAGGGCCAGGGTTCGACTCCCGCTAAAGTCAGAAGTTTTTAACTTCTGATTTGGACTAAAGTTTATCAGTTCTTGTCTTAGGAGTTTGTAAACGGTGACTTTGGAGCCGTCCTAGCAACGAAGCACATAATAAATTTCAGAGTTGTTCTGAATAGGCCTTGTTGATTCTGGCGTTGATCCGCGGATGTTCGCACTGTCCATACCACTGATTGATATATTTCTTTTTTTATTAAAAATATCGATCTTTGGTTGGTTATCGCTCACTCGTCGATTGCGTCGGGGCCTGCAGGGTTGGCTTGGTCGCTTTTTTTAAAGTCCCCCACTGAAAATCAGTTATATAACTGAGTGGGTAGACTCTAAATAAAAATTTATTTATTTAAGGTTTATCTTTGGGGGGACCGTGGGTCCAAAAATGTAAAAAACAACTTTGAACTTAACAAATTTAATCATTCAAAGTCCATCATTCACACCTTGATAGCGAACGAACAACAAAAGATGTAATATCCAACCAAATACAAAAATTTGTAAAAAGAAAAAAAAACGGCAGCCAAGCTCTCCTTCAAAAGTCTTCGGCTGTGAATGCTGTGAAATATAGAAGTTGAGGATTGAACCAAGCTTTTTATTCTTTCTCCCTAGTTTCACTTTGAAAATAATTTAGATCATTTCGCCTGTTGACGAGAGCGCCAAGCCAACGATTTTTGTGGTAAAAAAGTAAAATTTTTAAACTCGAAATCATAAAAATAATTCTTGGCCATGAACCAAATTCAATGGCCACGCCATTTTTTTTATGATTTCGAGTTTAAAAATTTTACTTTTTTACCACAAAAATCGTTGGCTTGGCGCTCGTCTACAGGCGAAATGATCTTACTTATTTTCAAAGCGAAACTAGGGAGAAAGAATAAAAAGCTTGGCTCAACTTCTATATTTCACAGCATTCACAGCCATTGATTAAAGAAGGATAGCCTTCTTTAATCAATGACAGCCGAAGACTTTTGATGGAGAGCTTGGCTGCCATTTTTTTTTTTTTTTTTACAAATTTTTTTATTTGGCTGGATCGTTTACAGAGTCCGAGTGCAGTTAAAACATGTAAAATAAAATCCCCCCCCCGTTCCTACGCCCCTGTACAATAATGATCATATTTTTATTCTCATTAATTTCTTTTTGGCCAGCAGATTTTTAATTATATTAATTTTTCAGTGTGTTGGTGAACGTGGCTGCGTAAATATTTTTCTTCGGTTGGTGAACATGTTTTAATAACAAACGTAAACATAAACCAGATGATGAAACGAAAGTTTGGAACCGAACGCGTTGTTAAATGCGGTTTAGAACAATAATGGTATTTATTTATAATCGTTCAATATTGGTAACTGATGCAAGGAAGATTATAAATTAACTGAAAGTAAAACGCCACCTTTTTAGCAGTGTAGTGTATCATAAATTCAATAATAGTTGAGGGTTTGTCAATGAACCTTCGCCATGTTTCGAAAATGCCATAACCTCAAAACCTCACAATCGCTGCTTTTAACGAATATTGCTGTAAAACACAAACGTAGTTTTGCTAAAAAGATAGACATCAACAGTAAAAGCGTTCGTCAAAGTTTTCTTGACTATTTTATCAAGAAACATGGCCATACCTTCATTAGGTCGAGTCCAGTGGTTCCCTTCTGCGACCCTACAGTTGCGTTTGTCAACGCCGGGATGAATCAGGTAGGCATAAGGCTAGGCCGGTACTTCTGTACTTGGCGGGTCCTAACTTTTATACACTAACGGAAAGGATTTCGGGTGCTCTCTTCTCGAAAATATCATAGAACTAGGGCGGCGCACTGTAGCCAGCGGCAAGTTCGGCTAACCTAACGAAAGTAGTTTTGTAACGGAAAGGATTTCGGGTGTGTATGTTTTCATTGAAAAAAAAATGTTGGGACGCGCCAAGTACAGAAGAGCCGCTAGGCCAGCTCAGTGCATAATGCCGTATAATTTAAGGTTGAAGTAACGGCAAACACTAGCCTAGTTTCATTAGAATTAGATTGTGATAGGCTACGTTCTAGGCCTAGGGCTAGCTAGGCCTAGCTCGGTTGTCTAAAAGGGAAAGGTCACCCAAAGCAGCACTTCTTTGGTTGGGGCGGTCCAACTATCTCTAGGCCGCGCCACTCCTCGTTTCTGAATATACTCTACCTTCAAAACCTTTAACGTCACTATTTTAAATATAGGCCTAAAGTACTTTCAACGCAAAAGGACTTTCGTTTGAAATCGCCACGTTAAAGGTTTTGAAGGTTATTTTTGTTGTTGTTGGTTGTTGTGTTGATAGTTGGACCGCCCCAACCAAAGGAGTGCCCCCAAAGCCTAGGGCCTAGGCCTAGGCCTAGCCCTTCTCCTTTTGCTAGTTCTCTGTAGTTTGATTGTGCTCTGTGGATCGTTATTCTTAAACCTCGCTTGACCCTGAGACCTAAGCCTAGGCCTAGGCCTGAGGGCAATTATCAAATCAAATCCAGCACAATAGCAATAGCTTCCCGTTACCTTTAAATCATTCCTGGTGCGAAGCCTTGTAGGCTAAACTGGCTGTTGTAGTGCGTCCCTTTACAGTAGGGAGTCGGCAGTGGTGTGAATACCGTAGGTAGCCTAGGCCTACTTACGGTATGACATTACAGATCTGGGGTAATACTATAGGCCTAGTATAGGTAGTAGGGTACCGGTACCCCGGTTCAAACCGACGTGCGCGCATATCTCCACTGCAGCCAACTTACACAATGCGATAATAACTAGGCCTACCTACATTAGAAACAGGTTCGAACAAATAAATTTGCCTTGTTAGGCCCTACTACTTAGGCGGAGGCCTATGTTAAAGGTCTACTTTCGTTAGGTTAGTCGTCCTTTCCGCCTAGTTGTAGTACGCCGCGCTAGTTCTAGGATATTTTTGGATAAGAGCGCACCCGAAATCCTTTCCGTTTAAAACGAGGTTGGGGATACTTATTGTTACGCGGTTGGCAACATTCGTTGAAAAATTTACACGCGAAGCGGGGTACCCTATACTATAGTTTTACCCAGATCTGCAGTCTTTTCCAAATTGCAAATTGCAAATTGTAGGTAGGCCTACCTAGGCCTACAGTAAATTTTGATGTCTTCATCAAATTTAGGTCTACCCTACGGTGACCCATTAATAAGTGTGGAGGCGGCTACCGGTAGATATTTAAATGAAACGTGCCCAGGGTTGGGTAGGTATAATACTCAACGTCGAAAACGGGTATTATACCTAGTATTATACGCGTCGAATATACACGTCATAAATTACACTTATGACATCAATGACACGTCGAAATTACTGGGAGTAGAGCTTAGGTAGGTCTATGGGTAATTGTTACTTGAGCTAAATCAGTGTGATTTTTAATTTTCATTGTGCTTATCTAGTAGGCTACCCTTTGCCTACATACATTGGCAATATGTAAATTAGTACCTATAACTAGAAATGTTACTATTAAAGAATTTTAGAATAAGGGATGACTTTGGTTAACGAAACGCGAGGAAGAATTATCTGGAGAGGCTTTGGCTTTGTCCATATTTATGATCGGGAAAGCAGTGACCTTGGTATCTTGTGAAGATGCGTTTCTTTGCTTCAAAGTTCTTAAGGCCTATGACAATGATTATTGATTCATCAGCTCGCCTTGTAATAAGTACAAACAATGCTTTTAAGTTCAAATATAATGTTGAGTTCATTTGTTTTAGGGATGATGAAATAAGTCTGGAATTTGAATTAGCTATATACAATAATATTCCTTATTTGATTTTCGACACGAATTTTCTACATATTTGACATATTCTACGCATATTTGCGACGCGACGTGTTGAATATTATTTGCGACGCGTCGTTACCCAACCCTGAACGTGCCTACCAATATATCGCTAGATCATCTTTATTTGATTGCTGTTCTTGTAGCCTAGTCCTAGTCGGCTCCTGCTCAACTTCAAAGTAAAGTAGGACTACCTCAGTTTTGTGTTTGTCTGCAGTTCAAGAGTGTGTTCTTGGATCAGAGCGCACCACCCTGCAAGCGCGCCGCCAACAGTCAGAAGTGCATCAGGGTCGGAGGGAAACACAATGACCTTGAAGCCGTTGGCGCAGACTCGTATCATCACACGTTCTTCGAGATGCTGGGGAACTGGTCTTTTGGCGATTATTTCAAGGTAAGTAGGCAAGGCTTTTTTTAGAGATTGGCAAACATCCTATCGATTACCTTTATCAAGTCTTGATCTAACGCCTAGCTAGGCTATATTGATATATTTGATTTTTTGAGTTAAATATATCATTAGGCCCTACAACTTATTGCTCAATCTACCTACCTCATGGACAAGGGGTTTTTCATATGCACTGAGTGCGAGTCGGTGTGTTTGATTAGGACACTAGAAAAGAGCAGCATTCGACTGCAATGGATTCAGACAGTAGGACCACTGTGCAACGCCAAATTTACCCACCTAATTGGCCTATGGAGGAGAGGAAGCGATTTGCTCTAATAGATTTGAGAAACAGCAAAGACGACGAGAGCTTAAATTTTATACAATTAAAAATTAATAGGCCTAGGCTTAACTTAATAAGGATACCCTTGGCCTATAACCAGGAAGTGTGTCTAAAAATTTTCAAATGGTCCCTAAGCCTAGCGCCTAATGAATGGATTACATCTGTACCCCATTACCATTATTGATTGAATGTCTCTTTTTACCCTGGCAAGAACGTTGCACTTGCACATGCACCACCAATGTTAAAGGCTTGGGCAGCATCTGTCCAATAGCATTGATGTTGTGCACACACGTTTGAGCCAAATGGTTGGTACCTACCTAGTACCTACTAAGTAGGCCTACAGAAAGTGTTTTACCTGTTTCAGAAAGAGGCTTGCGAGCTCGCGTGGAACCTGTTAACCGGTCCGTACGGGATCGCCCCGAACAGGCTGTACGTAACGTACTTTGGAGGCGACATATCTGCAAAGCTGTTGCCCGATCTAGAGACACAGGAGATATGGAGAAGTATTGGGTAGGCCTAAGGATTTTAGAACATTAATATCTACTCTAGTGGGGATGTGGCACCTTAATACAGACAGTAGACCTTAATTATTCTCGATATTGAAAATTGTATTCTATGATTTCTTTCTATCGCAATACCCATAAGAAAATATTGATTTGACAATAAGTAGAATCAGTCTTATTAATTAATTTCACACATTCGGCAGGCACACACACTCCTGATCGTTTGGTTGAGCTAGTCTCTTCGAGCGGAAAGATTTCTTGTCTTATGCTCTCCTCTGTGTGGTTCTTGTTGTCGTTGAAGATCAATAATTTTTTTTAAATATTTATAGGCTATAGGCCTAGGGCGTATGTGTTTGATGATGTTTGGTAAAATTAGGGATGGGACGATGCCGATTCCGATTCCAACGATTCCACCGATTCTCGGAGAATCGGTAAAGAATCGTTCTACCGATTATTACGAAAATTTCAGCCGATTCCAAATATGAGCAAATTCGTATTTGGCGCCAACAAAAATAGACTTTCAAGTGTTGGCAGCACGCGTAATGGAATTCGATTATCGCGAACGTGCTGCTGTCTTGCGAGCGAATGTGAAACTAATGAGATAGAAAACAACTTATTTCAAAATGGCGGAATTTCAGGCTCGTTATTTCGCGGATCTCAAGAAAATAATATTAATGTTTATTCCGGGTAATTTTCTTCAGCTGAAAACTATGAAATTAACATTAACACTTGGTTTTAACTATCTAGTAACGGTTTCTCATTAGAAAGTTGTGGTAATGTAGCTGCATGCATGGTTCCAGTGTGGTGCCTAGGCCTAGGCCCTAGCCTATTTGCGTGTGTTTTTAAGGTTAGAAATAAACATTACTTCAGTTGAAATGGATTATAATGACATCGATGAAAGTTTTTTTCCATCTAATAATGATATTTTTTTGTCAAAGTAGAGTGCTTTTGCTGACTATATTGCTGCCAGTATGGGCCAAACCTAGGCCTAGGAACCTAGGCTAGGGTAGGCCTAGGGCCTAGGCCAAAACATGTATTTTCGGGACATTTAGATAATTTATTTTGGTGGATTGTCTTCGAGTAAATGCAACAATAGTGACAACTGCACTTCATTTTATTCTAGAAGAAATAATGTTGATAAAGGTGCACCCCATTGGCTAGGCCTAGGCCCTACCCCATATGATTAAAAAATATATCCTGATTCCCTGGATGTTTTGTGGAAGAATAGGAGGACCCTAGGCTACTTTCAGGTTGGCTCTTACACCATTAGGCCTATTGGGTGGAATGAAAAATGTTATTGATATGCCTATTGGATAGGCATAGAGGGCTGATAGATATGCTTTCTGTGAACCACCTATAAACACAAGTTATGTAGGCCTATGACCAATACATGGATAAGACTACCAAATAAACTTATAATGTAGCATAGGCTAATATTACATAAGTTCCAGTAGGCCTAGGGCTACTTAAGTAAAAAGAATCGGAATCGGCATCGGAATCGGTATCGGAATCGTTAAGTAATGGAATCGGAATCGGTTTTGGAATCGGTGAAATTTTGGAATCGTCCCATCCCTAGGTAAAATATTAACGATTGATATTGGTTTTCATATTGATCATACCATCATACCGTACATCTAATAAGTAATAACTAATAAGCTAATACCTATTAATCCTGTCAAATAAGATCTGATATTGACGTTTAGAGGAAAAAATTGCGATGTCGCTGAATTTTTGCAGAGACCTTCCTTAAATGATACTAATGAACATACTAAAACTCCCCTACAATCGGACTGGAACTTTGGCCGCCATATTGGAAAATGGCGGCCAAAAAGGGTTGATTATCGAATATCTCCATATTGGTTGAAGATAGACAAAATGTTTCAATGGCAAAAATATTCCCCATTCAATTCCCTACAAAAAGGTATGTTCTATAGTTTTGGTAGGGGCAAAGGTTACGTCACAAAATCGTGGTTTATATGTTGCTCATTGGAGTACCAGCTTATTTCCTAATTTTCACACCCAGCATCAAACAATGCCCGGTAAATCCGTGAGAAATCAATTATTATTGTTGTTTATCCTTGTTGTTATTACATTTTTAACAAGAAAAGGCGTCGACGGTAGCAAATATTTTGCTAAAACCTTGATATCTTTGTGGAAGTCTCGTGCCGCGAAGAGCCTTGCTAAATTACGTGAAACTAACATGGCACTTGTAGTTGGTCTCCCATAAGTACTCCTTACACATGGAAGGGAAATGACTTACTGGGCAGTCTTTGAGGGCGGGCGGCAGCGTTCCATGGGTTAACAACCGAAAAAAAAGCACGTCGGCGAGCACTCCTTGCCGGAGGGGGTTGGAGGCGGGGTGCCTAATATCGTCGCCTCTCAACACGCGGCCCTGGTTGATGCGCGCGCACACGTCAAAATCAGTGGCGCCACTGAGGCATCTTTTAAAAAACACCAGATCGGTGTATTGCAGGGCATGGTCATTGGCATAACCTGCTTCTGTCACATGGTGGGGGATGTTATTATTGAAATACAAAAGGACTTTTGTACGAGGTTCATGAAAGTTCCATTAGTATTTTAAAAAATCAGGTCTGCAAAATCGGATTTTGCATTACCGGAATTTGGTTTTTCCATTGTTGGCATTCCTAAAGATGCCATATTTGACTGTCTATTATTAAGCACTAAATAGCATTGGAGGAAAAATTCTTTCTACGCACATTGAAATGACTTATAATGATCCAATTACAACTAAAGTTTAAATCCAATATGGCTGCTAATTCCTAATATTCACAATATGAATACTGTTTTTGTGCTAATTTACACTCTTTTTGTTACATAATTCACTTTGATGTTGTGGATATTAGGAATTAGCAGCCATATTGGATTTAAACTTTGGTTGTAATCGGATCATTATTTAAGTCATTTCAGTGTGCATAGAAAGAATTTTTTCTCCAAAGCTATTTAGTGCTAAATAATGGACAGTCAAATACGGCTTTTTTGAGGAAATGCTAACAATGGAAAAACCCAAATTCCGGGTAAATGCAAAATCCGATTTTGCAGACCTGATTTTTAAAATACTAATGGAAGCTTTTATGAACCCCGTACAAAAGTCCTTTTGTATTTCAATCGATTTCTCACGGATTTACCGGGCATTGTTTGATGCTGGGCGTGAAAATTAGGAAATTAGCTGGTACTCCAATGAGCAACATATTATAAACCACGATTTTGTGACGTAACCTTTGCCCCTACCAAAACTATAGAAGATACCTTTTTGTAGGGAATTAAATGGGGAATATTTTTGCCATTGAAACATTTTGTCTACCTCCAACCAATATGGAGATATTCGATAATCAACCCTTTTTGGCCGCCATTTTCCAATATGGCGGCCAAAGCTCCAGTCCGATTGTAGGGGAGTTTTAGTATGTTCATAAGTATCATTTAAGGAAGGTCTCTGCAAAAATTCAGCGACATCGCAATTTTTTCCTTCAAAAATTCTTATTTGACAGGATTACTATGTAGTGTTGTTAATGTTGCTTATTAGATGGGTTTGCCTATTTATATTTTTAAAATCTTTGTTTTGGGTCAGTTATTTTAGTTATAACTTGTATCCATATTACAATATCGGACCGAATATAGCGCGATGCTTTTTTCCGAAAATAGGCTCTAAAACAGCACTCACGTTATTTTTGCACTCTTGCATTTGAAATAGCGCCTGAACATAGGCCACCCGCAATACAACTCCCGCGCATCGGCTGATGCGCATCGCCCCGCCCACCCACTCGACGCCAGCCGATCCCGTGAGGCGGGCGGGTGACGTCATCACAGGCTCCGCGGCAAAGGGCCGCGGGAATATCGCCGCGTATCACGGTTCACGGGTTCCGCGGAAAATGACCACCAAAATAACTGTGCGTACAATTAAATTAAATAGGGTAGGCCTAAGTACTCTATTACTGAATGTTTTATTTGATTGATATCTAGGGCGACTGTCGTTCGCCCGCAGCCAAGCGCACGCAACTGCTTTTAACCACATGAACACACGTGACGCATACGGGTGCGTCATGAGGACGCGCGTCCTCCCATACACATGACACTCACGTAGTGTGTCATGCACATTTCAAAGTCTCCCGCCAGCTTCACGTTCATATTCCCGCTAAAAGCTTGACTGAAGTAGTTCAAGTAGGTTGCCGTTAGATAGCAGCACTAGAGTTGTGTTCTGGTTTCTCGGAGGGTCACTACAGTAATCTTTTTGATAGCTGGAAGTGTCAACAAGTGTTTCCAAAATGGCTACGTTTTGAGTTAAAAATTACGGAATGAATGATGTTTCTATCAATAGGCTAATCTTTTATTAGACAGCACAGCAGAGAAAGTGAAGTGAATGTATCTAGTGGTTCAAAGCATGATTATCTTTCAAGTGATAGTGAGGAATTGGTGTAGGACAATAGTGACAAGTCAGGAAGTGGGAGTGAAAGTGATGGTGGGGGTGTGACAGATCATGGACAACTTTGGACTGTCCAGGACAAGACAGGTCTAGGCCTGAACCTTGCCAAAACACGTGGGATAGTAGCAAAGTAGGGCTACACATCAAGTTCTGCTTTGAAAAATATTTCAAAAGCAAGTGCAAATGGTAAGAAAAACAAAACCACAAATTTAAGTTCAAAGGGGGGGGGGGAGGAAATGATTGTTGGAGATTTTTGGGATTTCCTGGTGTATATGGGGCCACGGAATGTCTTAAAATGGGTGTGTTTAAGGGGTTAACTCGACCTGTGTACTCCTACCCGAGTTGGGCGGTTTTCAGCTATCTGCACACGCCGTCCCGAAAGATTTACAACCTTGAAACTCGGTATAGGCCTATGACCTGATATTGTGGTCCATGACCTAAAAAAAAAAAAATCAGCCCGATCTGATAACCCGTTCTGTGTTAAAAAAGTGCCTCAACATAGTCAAAAACCAAAAAAATAAAAAAAATTACTTGGCCATTGACTTTTTAAAGTTCTCGTAATGAACCAAATTCAATGGCCAAGTAATTTTTTTTATGATTTTGAGTTTTAAATTTTTACTTTTTTTACCACGAAAATGGTTGGCTTGGCGCTCGTCAACAGGTGAAATGATGTTACTTCTTTTCAATGCGAAACTAGGGAGGAAGAATGAAAAGATTGTCTCAAATTCTGTATCTCACAGCCGAAGACTTTTGAAGGAGAGCTTGGCTGCCATTTTTTTTTTTTTTACAAATTTTTGTATTTGGGGGGGGGGGGGGATTTGATATACAGTAAAGCATGTTCTCAAGTTCCTTGCAGGACCTTTTCTAATAAATAACACATCTTTAACATATATTTTGTTATTTTTAAATACCGTTAGATATGTTTTAAAATATCCAAATTTTACTTTTTGAGTTTTTACTTTTTTTAAATGTTATTTAGCAATGTTTTGATTTTCTTTGATAAATTCCTCACAAATATGAAAATAAAAAGAGGATCAATGAAAAGAAAGATTCTTCATAACAGCTTTTGCATAGGTAGGACTAGGAGGCCTACGTAGGCTACCAGTATTTATTTCCTCTACAAATTGACTGCTCAAGATGTACCATATATTGCAGCTCAATTACAAATTATTTAGGTCTTTGTAAAGCGGACCTTTATACGATTAATCATTACAATTTCAGATAAATTATAAGTTATTATTCATTAAAGTACTATCTTCAGCCAAAAATGGCAAAATCAATGTTTAGTAGTTTCTCTTTCATAAACATACGTTTCGACTTTATCTAGCATTTAAAATACCGTATTGTCCTGAATATAAGCCTACCCTTCAGTGGCGTATCCAGGAATTGACAAAGGGGGGGGGTTTTGACCAATGTAGGTACTTATAGATATACCTAATCATAAATGGGGGGTCCGGGGGGCTCGTTCCCCGGAAAAATTTTCATTTTCAAGGTCATTTTGGTGAAAATCTGTGCGTTTTAGAGAATTACAATGACCAACTTTCAATCAAGTAAAAGCCCCTTTTTTATATAAAATTTATATGAAAAAGGGCTTTTACTTGATACACCTACATGAAGTTCCACTACTAGAAGGATATTTAGGCACATGAATAGTTAAAAACAATTTAGTGATACATTTTATCAATTCTTTTGCATTTTGATAATTATTATGACATGCATAAATCAAAATATAAATCAAACATAAGCAAATTTAAAAAATAAACGTTGAAAAGTGCATCTTGTGCATATGATTGCATAAAGTTATTTCACCAGAAATTAAAGTTGAAGAGAAAAGAAGAAAGGTGAGTTTAAAGAGCAAAATCCAGCCGGCGCACTTTCTTGCTCATATGGTTGATGACGTCATCAACGCTGGGCGTAATATTCCGATGAATATTTAAAAGTGCCAGTCCATTCAACCGTGCTTCACTTGTTGAGTTGCGTAGGTAGGTTTTGATTCTTCGCAGGGATGAAAACGACCTCTCGCTAGTGCACGTACTGACTGGAAGTGTTGCAAGTATTTGTAAGAGTTTAAACATGTTTGGAAAGAAAGTTTCATTACAGAGTTTTAGGCCATCAATGGCATTGTGTGGCCTGTCTTTCATGTCAAGTCTATCCAGGCGACGGTACCACAGCAATAACTCGGCATCTAACTCATCAGATGTCTTGTTGAGATCTGCCATGTAGAATTGTGATAGTGTTTTCATATCATGCTTTTGATCTGTTGTAGGCCCGTAGAGGCAATGAAAACTTTTCAATATATTTTTGTGCATGAGGAACCGTGCTTCTAGACTCTGCAAAAAAGAGTCTAGAAATGGAACATATATGGCTACTCTGAAATATGACTCAACAGAATCCACGGTAGCATTGCAACGCCCTGTTTGTTTTGATGTTGTCCTCGGCTTAACCATTGAGAACTCGTGTTTCTCAGCAATTTCACACGCAGTTTCAAACAACGTGCTGAACACTGTATCGGCATTATCGCGCAGTGACTGAATTTCTGAGGTAATGTCTTCGGCTGAGTTGATTGCTTCTGGGAGGTCAACATTTACCTTCTGCAGGGCCTTGCTGCACAATGCACATATATGGCTGTTGGGATTTCTTTCCGGATATGTGACTGCACACCATTCATCTTGCCACTCATAGCAGCCGCGCCGTCATATCCTTGCCCACGCATCTTTGTCACGTCAATACCATATGAACGAAGACTGTCAATAATAGTAGTAGATATTCCCTTGCCTGTGACATCGACCACTGGTACAAACTGTAGAAATTCTTCATGAACAATATATTTTACAGTGTCAACAAAGCGTACACACAAGGAGAGCTGCTCAATGCCGGCGATGTCAGTGGTTTCGTCAGCGAGAACAGCGAAACACCCAGACTTATTTACTAACTCCACCAAATGTTCTAGCATAATACTGTTACATGCACTTACTATATCATTTTGAATCAGTGGACTGGTGTACTGGGCGTTGCGCTTGCTTGACTCTAAAGCCTTTCTTACGCAATCGTCATTTTTCCCCTTGAATCGTAACAAGGCACGAAAGTTTCCATCATTCTCATCCGGCTCACTGTCCACAATTACAGGCCCACTATCGCGATGACCTCTTAATGCAAGTCCCTGTCTTCCACATAGTAGAACGGTCTCTATAATTGGACGAATTTTTTCCCTGTTTTCTTGAACCTGCTTCTTTTTCTCGCTGTCTAATCGTATATCTACAGGCTCTATCTTATCACGAGAGATTGACAGTAAGGTTTCTGCCTCTTCAACACTACGTTTGTGGTATTTGGTCTTCTCATGCTCACGGTAGCGCTCATTTGCGTCTTTCCAAACATTAAACTTTGTTTTGCAAAGTTTTCCAAGCTGTTGCATCCCCATTCCACCTCCATCAGGCGCGAAGAGAACGCAATACTTGCAGAATGCGCCATCTTCATGTTTGGAGTATGAAAGCCATTTGTAGCAGTCGAGCCACTTCCGTTGGAAACGCAAATTTCTTGAGCCCGTCGCAGGGAAAGAGAATAGGGGGCCAGGAACCCATACTTGACCTAGTATATCAAGTTTACTGGATGCATTTAGTTTCTTATTGACAAATGATCCAATGTCAAATGGATGTGACTGTGAGCCACGCACGGTAATTTCCGATGTTATTTTTGCGGGGACCAATGATTCAGACGAGTTGTCTGTAAAGAAAAGAGAAATACTCTTTAGTAATCAAATATTCTTTATATTATTAGTTTGAAACGGCCACGATCTCCGAATCAACTATTAATATTATTTATATTCGAGACACAATATTTGCAGTTATGCTTGCAGAAACTGCGTAAGCATAACGTACTATAGTGAGCATACCTGCGCTTATACCGTCACTCGCTTCAGCTACAGCAACATCCACTTCAAGCAGCGGTTCTAAAGGTGGCCAGATGTCGTTTCATGAAAAGTGTCAATTGCATTACTGTTCACTGTATCTTTTGTGGTAGGCTCTATGGTTTCATCTCGAGTTCTTTTGGGGAAATAGTAAACAATGGAGGAACTCTGTTTTCTCCGAGACTTCTATTATCTTTGAATAGAAATAAGTAGTTTTAGGACGCTAAACAGTGGAGATTATTCGTGTAATTTTAAAATATAATATATTATTCAGTATTCTATTATAGGCCTAAACATAGCGAAAGCACACGTGAAACGAGCTGACTAGTGATTATAGTTCGTTCCTATTTTACTCTAGAAAGTAGAAGTGCCTACTTACCTCACAGATGATTGAGTAGGCCTATTGATGTGTGTTTATGGCGCAATAAAACGCATCACTATTCACTATTATGGTAGCCGTAGCTCCCTGTGTACAATGCACATATCAGTATCACTTGGCAATAAATGTGAGGCAACACTCATATGATTTGCCCTTCGACTGGACTGCACACACTGTCACTGTTACACTCACACCCCTCTATTCTACCTCGTTGCTCACACCGCACAAGGTCAAGACCGACTGAGCTGAAACCCGTGCAACCAGGGTTGCCAGATTTATCCATGCTACAGTCGGTCGGAGGTGGCGTGGGGTGGGGGTGTCGGGTGGCCAGTCGATATCGGTCCCCGCGGCCACAACAATTGCCTTAGTATTGCGATAAAACTAATGAAACGTTAAATTGCACTTCGACATTTTTTTTATTTTTTTTTTGCAAAAGGGGGGGGTTTTGTCCCCCCCCTCCCCCCCCTTGGATACGCCACTGCTACCCTTTTTTCATTAATTAAGACTAAAAAATCCCTTACCAGCATATCGATGGTAAGAACCAATACCTTCTATCTGCCAAAAAGCAAATTGTTCAGGAGAGCATTAAAACTGATTTAAAGAAAGTAACTAGTTGGCGGTGGCAGATAGGAGATATTGATGTAAGGTAGTAGCTACTAATGTCTCTTTTGGCCCCGTCTGGGCCCGGGGTAGAATTGGCCTAGAGCATGGCTCTGCTAATCGTAAAAGGCGATTCAAGAGAAAAAGTCCACCTCGCAAACATCAGCTAGTAAGAGCGGAGTATATTACTCCCCGAAACTGGAGGCGAGCTCTGGCAATCGTCGTCGGGGACCTTGCCCCTTTCCCTTGACGACCCCCCGGCGACGATGACAATGACACAACGAACGATGACAAAGACGATGACGACCGCGACGTGAGAAACCCCCCCTTCCTCCCCTTACCCGTGGCTGGTTCTGACCAGCATGGGCCCCTCCTCCCCCCCCCCCCTTAGGCTAGAGTGGTGCATTATGACCTAACGGTTGACGCGTCCTTAATCCAAATAAACCAAAAAATGTCTCTTTTGGAGATGTTTAAGCATTGTTAGATAGAAGCTATTAGCACCAAGAAATTCGAAATAATTTTCTGTATCCATAGACACCAACATCTCATTTTTGCAGAAAATGGCAGATAGGAGGTATTGGTTCTTCACCATCGATATAGGCCTATAATAATAGGCTAATATGCTTGTTTATGCATATGTTTTTTATATTTCAACAAGAAAAGTTAGGGGGTCGGCTTATATTCAGGTTCGGCCTATATTCTGCACAATACGGTAAATTTCGACTTTATACGTAGCTTAAACTCAAATTTTGTCTTTATTTTGAATTTTTAGCTATTTGCCAAAAACTCTTTAGTAATAACTTTATAACTTGACTTACAAATACTAATAAATAAATAATCCTGTGAACGTGTCTGTGGTCCTAAGGGTCCCGCTTGAGCGCATCCTCCCGTTCGGTCTGGCCGACAACTTCTGGGAGATGGGTCCGACGGGACCGTGCGGTCCAGCGACGGAGATCCACATCGACCACGTGATTGGCCGGAACCTCGCCGCCGACAGAGTCAACAAGGGATGCCCGGACGTCACCGAGCTCTGGAATATTGTGTTCATACAGTACAACAGGTGGGTGGGTGGGGGTGGCGAGTCTCATTTAAAAAAAGTTAAATAAAATAACTAAATATTAAAAATGAAAATGCTTTTTTTGGTGTCTGCTAATAAGTAATACTAATAACCCTCTGACGGTCAGGTTACAGAACGGCTGCCTCGTAGAACTTCCGACTTGTCACGTCGACACTGGCATGGGCTTCGAGCGACTCCTGGCCGTTCTACATGGGAAACAGTCCAACTACGACACTGACCTATTCATACCAATCTTCCAGGCCATAGAAAAAGTAAGTTTATCAAACCATGTGTAGCCTAATTAAAAAACAATTGATTTCCCAAAAGTGACAATTACACATCACAGCTTATATTTAGCAACAAATATCTTTTCAATAAATGCATTTTTATTTTTTAAGGAAGTTATTATGGGAAGGCCATTAAGTAGGCTTATTGAATGTAATATTTTACAAAATCTTTGTAATGATATGCTTGAAAGTAACCCTAAATGAATCAATTGGGAACCTACCATATTTTCTCGATTGAAGGTCGCACATAGAATTGAAAATTGAAAGGCATAGTGACATACATTTTTTTTCCTAGGCCGAAAGCTTGATTTTTCAATCATTTTTCTTCCTGGCTATCCAGTAAATATTTGCTTCCTTCTCTGGCCCGCTCAGGTTATTTGGCAGGGCGTCAATGTCAGATTTAAGTGCGGCGCAGCTGCAGAGGTGCGCTCTGTCCTGAAAACCCGATGTACATAGTTTGCAAGTTGCTGGTTCCTTTGTAATTTGAAATCGACTCAGGTGGTGCTGCAGGATGTCATGTCCTGTGGCCAGCCAGAACTGCGCTGTTGCCACCTTTCTTGTCCAGGATTTGTCTGGCCCTTTGAGGACCTCGTCCCGCCATGGTTTGTGATACATCTTGGCCTCTTGAAGTCTTCCATAGGATGTCTTGAGGCCCTCCTTGGCAAGGTTTTTGGCAGAGTTGTAGGAGATACTCGCCGTGTCAGGGGCAGACTTCTTTGAGCCCAACTTGGCTAGCGCGTCAGCCTTCTCGTTGCCCAGGATGTTGCAGTGGCTGGGCACCCATTGAATTTTAAGCACTTTTCCATGCATCACATTTTTTATTAAATCTCTTTTAGAGACAGGAGGCTTCTTCACATTTTTCCATCTGACAGATCTTCTTGATGGCGGCCTTGCTGTCAGAGATAATGACAAATTTTGTCTTTTTGAGTGGAAAGGTTGGTGTTTCTGCGATTTTCTCTGCTGCTCTGGAGATGGCATTTATTTCTGCATCAAAAATGCTCGAGCCTGGTGCCATCGGGTGCGCCTTTTCAAAGAAGATGCAATGGAAGCCAAAGCCAGTATTCCTCCCCGAGCTGTTTTGGGAGCCGTCCGTTAAGACATGCACCCATTCGGATATTGGGTAGTGCTTCTTCAGATGCGCTTCGATGAGCACTTTCAGCTCAGACTGGCTTTTTTCCTCCTTCTTGCCAGAGTTGGGGAGTAACTTAATGAAAGTAACGTGTTATATTTTTAGTAACTTTTAGGGTAACGCGTTACTTTTACAAAATCGGCAACTTTTTAAAGCAACTGATAGTTATTTTCGGTAACTTTCAATAAACGTTAATTTGAAAGTTACTCTTGTTTTGCAGCCTGTACTTCGTCGAAATAAACATCCCATTCATCAGGATAGGCCTATATCTAGCCTCGTTTCCGAGAAAATCTCGTATCAGCTGTCCTGTAGGGACGGCAACCCCCACCCCCCTACGTATTGTGGTAGGGCTAGGCATTGACGGGTGTCATCCTAGCATGCATCATGTGCGGCAGCGAGATTGCTTATTTTGGTGACATGTTTGTTTCAATCGCAAATTAAATTCGCAGCCCGAGTTTCCTCATGTAGTGCGTTGAAAGCTCGTTATGCCTCAATAACATTAATTGTCATAAAGCATTGTGCGTTCTATTCAGTGTTTGTAAAAGTTGAATCTAAGATAGTGAAATGGCCTGTTTACAGTCAATTTATGGAAATTCACATTAAAGTCAGAATCATCAATTCTCAATTCATTACCAGTATAGGGCCTACCTACTTTATTAAATCTACATTTCATATTGATTTTAATTTATTAGTATAACTTTAAGTAGAAAGAAAAGTAACTTTTACAAGTTACTTTTCATGGTAACTTAACTTTTCAGTTACTTTATTTTTGGACTAACTTTAACTTTAACTAATTACTTTTAAAGCCCACTAACTTAACTTTTAAAAAGTTACTATTTTTATCTAACTTCCCCAACTCTGCTTCTTGCCATACGCGTTTCCAAGCAAGATAGATGGCAGCACTAAAACGCAACATGTCGGACCGATCGGTGATAGAGGCGAGCTGCTTACGGCGGGCGCTGTATATTCAGTTAGGTTCAACTTGATTTTTGTTACATTTCTGATCATTTGCGAAAACATTGTTGATTATGTCATATCGTCCGCGTATTTTATTAGTAAAGTTCGTAAGTTTTAGGGATTGGCTTTATTAAAAACGGAAATTGAATGGTATTTTAAATTACAACAAATAATTGAGATTATTTGATGATATTAGCTCGAAAAGAACAAACCACACTGTTAACTATTAAATACAGAAACAAGTGTATCAAATAATGTTGAATGATGAAGATCGATGATATTTTGCCAAGAAAATGTTGCCCACCAATACTAATAATCTCAATAATTTACTTGATATCTAAAAATCAAAAGAGCTTCTAGCAAATTGTAGCCCTACACTTGTTTTGCACGTTTTCTACATCGTTATACAATGTAAACGCAATCGGAGTAGGCCTATATATATTTATCTACTATACACTTAGGACTACTGTTTTTTTTTAAATATACATTTTATTAAAAGTAGGCCTATTGAATAGCTGATGGCCTATTTTTATTATTGTTTTGTATGTCAATAATGGCATGACGCGTCATTCTGCAGACAGCTTTAAAATCTTGTAGGTCATATCATTATACTTATTCTATTGTAATAATATAAATCGTTTTATTATGATATAATGTATAATATTATGTAATAAATGCACAATGATGGTAAACGGTATATGTAGGTCTACATTAATTACAGTCTTGGGGAGTAGCGCGCTACAAGTAGCGCGCTACATGTAGCATGCTACTTTTACGTGTAGCGGAGCCAGTAGCGCGCTACTTTATTAAGGGGGCATATTGTAGCGGTAGCATGCTACAATTTTTGTAGCGTTAGCGTGATATTTGCGCTACTTTCTAAGTTTCGGCGCCAGCAGTTCCAGTACCACGTAAAGTCAAAAGTCGGCACTGCAACTAATTGTAATGCCCGCCGCGCCACGTCATGTGCTCGCCATGTAGACCGGCCCGTAATCTCGTCTCACTTGCACACCATCTCCCTCGCTCTCTCCCAGCGAGCCTCTCCCTCTCTCTCTCTCTCTCTCTCTGCGTCGTCCGAAGGATGCGAGTGATCGCCGATCTTTCACATCGTGTGAGCTGACTTCACCAAAATATTGCAGTGATTATTAAATTGCGTGGAGCATCTTGAGTGCTATTTCAGGGTCGTAAACAAAGATGTATCCACGATAATTAGAAGTCGGATTATTGATTTAGAGCATAAGCCGCTCAATAATTACGCCAATCGTCTGAATTGAATATTAAAATGAAGTGAATAGTGTCATATACTCCCCTCCCTTGGGACATTCCGGGCTTTATCGCTATTGTACGGCACCAGTAGGCCTATTCCGAACTTTGTTTGTCGCATTCTTCTGCAGTGATTCCGCGAAAAACACGTTGTTGAAAATAAGAAATGCAATATGAATGGTTGATCATTAGGCCTAGAATTCTTAAAAGAATAGGGCCTAGCCTATCCTAACGTTAAAAGAACGCCTTCTATCACAATGGAAATCGAAACTATGTGCTTTGATGATAGATCACGATCGAGTTGACAATAAATGTAGTTAAAAATCATCGCGGCACGACGTCAAAAGGCTTTAAAAACGGGATAAGTGAGATCTCGACACCCCCCGATTAAACGTGAACATGTAGCGGAAAAGTAGCGCGCTATTTTTCTTGTGGTAGCGCGAATGTAGCGTCGCTACATCTCAAAAAAAGTAGCGAAAAAGTAGCGAAGCTACTTTTTCAGGGCATGTAGTATTAGGGATAGCATGCTACTTTTTTAAAAGTAGCGACCCCAACACTGATTAATTATATAAGGTAGAAAAGGAGTTGGGACTTGTGCAAGCCCTAATACAATTATATTATTTTTGTTATTGTTTTGTTATTATATTATTATTATTATTATTATTATTATTATTATTATTATTATATTATTATTATTATTATTATTATGACTTTATTTATATAAATTATTATAAAAAAACTAAAGAAGTATATCTCAATTAAAAGTGCCATAAAACGAGCGATCGTATGTGGTGTTTACTATGAGTTTTGAACTTTCTTGGGGTTTTGAATTTGATTTTGGCCTAGTATTTACGTACCCTGTAGCCTATTTTAGTATAACCTACAAATAACAATGATTTAATATGATTTTATTATTTACCATGGCAACCCCCATACACCGGGTAAAAATGTTGAGATCTCTCAAAATTTTTAATTTTTTTAAAAGTGTGTATTTTAACAGTGAAAGTGAAATTAGTTTTAAGGGGAAAGGGTTTGGTGTTTTTGAAACATTAGTGAAGCAAGTAATAAAGATCTGTGATATTCTGAGGGCGTGAGGGGGGTTTTTGTGTGGGTGGCCTTGGGTTTCTCCATTGATGAGGGCCATAGGCCTAGGCTGGTTGGGGAGGGTGCAAATGATGGTTTTGGGTGGAGAATTTATTATACAAATTTTTTGGTGACTTAGAATTTTCCAATTAGTTTTTGGATGGATGGGTGGTGACGGATTGTATTGGAAGGGGGAGTTTAGTATAGATGACATTGTGATTTGGTGCTTATTAATTTTAAAAAAATTTTTTGACATTTGAGGGTTTTTTTGTTTTTTTTGCTAATTTTTGTAACAATTTTTGAAATATGATAAACAACAAGAGGATGAAGGAGACAGGGGGGTAGGTTTTTCATTTTAATAGGAAAAGGAAAAAATCAAAATGTGGAGATGCAAAAAATAGTAAGGACGGGGTCAGGTACTTCATGTGCCACTGGTCCTTTTTAAATGTGCAGGAGTCAATGGAAAGGGAATATAAAAGAAAAACGAAAAGTGAATGTGGGGGGGGGCAGTAGTAAGATCAGGGGGTTTTTGGAAAAAAAAAGGTGGAATACCCTACAAACACAGTAGGAACTTGAGGTAAAAAGTATCCTGTAGAAAAAAGAAAGCCGACTTTTGGCCTAGAATTGGACTGTAACAATCAAACCTAGGAAAAACCACGGGACTGGTAAAAAGGGGGGGAAGGGTGGCTAAAAAGGAAGAGGAGGAACCACATTAGAAAGGCTGTGCCGGTGAAAGGATAGTAGAAAAAAAAGGAAGGGGTGGTCAAAAAAATAAGTATGATTAAAGTTTTGAACCCCTGAGTAAAAAGGTAGGAACATTGGGAAAAAAGCGAGAGATAAAGAAAAGGAAGGCAGTGTGCTAGACCAAGTGTAAAAACGAATGAAAGGGGGGGTGGAAGAATGCAACAGAGGTGGAAAACATACAGCAGACTAGAAAAAACATATTCCGGGTTTGGCCCGGAAATGGGAAGAAGAAAATGAGATTGTAACCTTGGAGAGGATTTAGAAGAGCAACAGGGGGAAAAAAATGCTAGAAAAACAGTTTAAAAATATGGGGAGGAGAACGACAAAGACAAAATAGTAAATAGGAAAAAAAAGGGGTCCACAACGCAGCGGGATTACAAATGATATACCCACGCTGAAGCCCTAGGCATCAAGAAGTCCTAAACCTAGGTGGGGACTTGGCCAAAAAGCAAGGCCTAAACAACAAAAAGCCAGACAATAAATTTGACAAAAGCGGATTTAAAAACAAACAATCACAGGAACAAGTCAAATCGCCACAAACTAAAGTGGGGAAAGAAATTCAAAAGGAGGCCTGAGAAACCAACAAGTGCAAGATTCAGGTTCAGGAAGTAAAAGAGAAAGAAAAAAGGGAACTGAGAAACAAGAGGGGATAGAAAGAATGTGTGACCCCCAAAAAAACAGAAAACCCTACAAATATAGGATTTAAAAAACTACCAAAGCTATTTTGGATAGGTGATTTATGGGGAAGAACAGCAAAATTCTGTAAACACAATGGGTATAGAGCTGAGATCCCCCAGTATTAAAATAAAAGAGCTACAACAAAAAACAGGAATACGGACAAAAAGAACCGACAATAGTTTCCATACAAGTCGGAAATGCAAAAAGATTGGGGCCCTGGAAACCAAAGAAAAATTGAGGGGACAAGTGGGGGGAAATTATTGACAAAAACAAAACAGAATTTAAGGGGGCACAAATAACCTGATGGCCTGACCACATGGACAGGAGTAAGTGCAAATCCCATATCAAAAATATTTGGAAGAAAAAATTTTAACGTTCTTAACATTCAAACTTGGGGGAAATAATGAAAACGGGAAAAGGGGGAAACCCAAAAAAATGGGGGCAAAAAAAGGATGTACTAACCAATTTAAATGGCAAGAAAGGGACAAAACCACCCAGAAGACCTCAAAAACCAAGTCACAACACCAAAAAAAATAAAAAAGAATTCATATCTAGGAAACGGGTTTTCACACAAGGTGGGTGGGGAGATCAAGAAAAAAATAAAAAAAACAACGATAAAAAGACAAGAAAAGGGTAAAATAAATACAGAAAAAATGATTAATCAAAACTAGGCATACAATGTTTAAAATAGGAACCTAAATATTTTTACTTAAAGGGAAAAAATTGAAGTTTTGTAGATGTAATGATGTCGAAAAAATTGGAGAATTAGGACTGGGGCGAGACAAAAGGGAAGGGTAAAAACCAAGAACTGAGAAGGATCAAAAATTTTTATGGGCGGGGGACAAAAGAAAGGGAAAAAAGGATGGGATTTATATCACCCCAAAAGGGAAGAAAAATTGTCCATGTAGACAATAAAAGTGACAGAATTTTGAAATTAAAATATTTTTAAATAAAGTAGCTTTAGAGATCATACAAAGCTATGCACCACAAGTTTGGGTTTGCATGGGCCCAAAAGGAGGGCTTGAAAAATTTGGGAAAAAGAATCACGAGAGAAAAGTAATAATTATGGGGGAAACTTAAGCCAAAATAGGGGAAGAGAAAAAGGGATATGAAAAGGTACTAGGGGTCCAGGGTTGGGCCAAGGGCAAGGAAGGAGAAAATCTACTTGATTGTGTGCCAGAAGGACTTTTGAATCGGAAATAGCTGGGTTTTTGGGGGAAAAAAGGATCAACAAATAACTCGGTCCCCGGGGTGGTCTCTGGTAGTTATTGATTATATTATTTAAGTAGCCAAAATGGCCAAAAAAATCATGATGTAAAAAGAAAAATTTCCCCGTGTGTCTCTAGATGGAGCCACAACTACTTTAAGCCTTTTAAGAGTGAACAATAAAAAAAAATCCTGGACTATATCCCAGAGGGAAAATTCCAAAAATCAAGACATGGAAAAAAACAGGAGGAGACGACATGCTTTTCCTTTAGAAGCAGATAGAGGAAAAAATCCAACACATTTGTTATCATAATGAGGGGTGGAAAAAATTTAAGTCGTTTTATTAGTAGTGCTGAAGAAAAATATGGGGGGGAAAGGGGGAGGTGCATAAGAAAAGGAAAAAGGAAACGTTGGGGAAGGAAGAGTGAAGACACTGTTAAAAACCAAAAATGTAGCCCGAAAGGAAAAAATAAAAAAGGACTAAAGAAATGAAGAAAAGTCAAAAGTATAAAAAGGGAAACTAAAAAAAAAGTAATGGAAGAAAAGAAAAAAAAAGGAAATATTTTTCAGAAAAATTAAGAAGGGGCTTTGATACAAATAAAAAATTTTTATGGGCTAATGAGAAGCAAAAGAAAACGAAGAAAAAACAAGATACCTGACCAAAACAATGATTCTTATTTTCTGACCCAGAAATGAAAACTGTGGAAGAAAAATTTCAAAAAAAACCCACTTAATATGCCCAGGGTTTCCTGATACTAACCAAACCAAAATCAGGAAGGGACCTAACAAAAGAAATCTTTCAGAACACCAATGAGGAAAAATAGAAAAAATAATAGGAAAAGAAATATCAAGACGGGAAGTAGTTGAAGCAGTAAAAAGCCATGAAAAAAGGTAAAACTTTTGGGGAGGATGAAATAGTTGTGGGGAAAGGTCAACTTGGGGGGGGATGCAGGGCCCAAAATTGAT
This sequence comes from Sweltsa coloradensis, assembly GCA_024449915.1. NCBI lineage: Eukaryota > Metazoa > Arthropoda > Insecta > Plecoptera > Chloroperlidae > Sweltsa > Sweltsa coloradensis. The sequence goes on along the minus strand of JAMZAV010001662.1, from coordinate 53,564 downwards.
GTGGAGAGTGACCAGTGCGCTTGGAAAAAAAAGAAAGGACCAGAGCTGGGGGGGAAAAAAATTATAGTCCAACATTTAAGAAAGGGACAGGGAAAAAGTTAAAAATTATGAGGAAAAACGCTGATGAGCCAGTGTGCAAAAAATATCGAGAAAAAAACTAGATCGAAGACACGACAAAAATAGAGCCAAGTTTGAGAGAGGAAAAATATGGGTTTAGAGGGCCGCTCAAACCTAATCTCATAATTGCGCTCAGGACAAAAATGGGAAAAAAAGTGGGAAAAGGGGGGAAAAATGTTTATGGTATTCTTTGGATGTAAAAAGATATGACAGTGCCCCAAAAGCAAAGCTTGGGAATCTTAAAAAAACAGAAGTAAAAAAGAGTCTAATAACAAAATTCAAAGCCCATATTCACAACAAAGAGCTGTGTTCAAACACCATTTGGTAGAACTAAATTGGTTTGAAATAAAAAGGTGGGCTAAAGGCAAGGGATTGATTCACCACATTATTTAAAATTTTATAAACAAAGGCAATCAAATTGAACCCCACAAAAGTGAAAATCTAAAACTAGATATTTTTAGATGATATAGTGGATGGGGGGGAAAACCATTGAAAGTTACAGAAGAGCGTAGATAGATGGAATGAGGGGAAAAACCCGAAGTTTAAAATGAAAAAAAGCATTGAAAGAGTGAAACATTAAAATTAACGAAGAAAAGTAAAAAAAATCAAAAGAAATAATACACGGGGTGAAGAGCTGGCCATTGCAGAAGCATTTAAATACCGGAATATACTAACAAAGGGCGCAAAAATAATGCTGAAATATCAAGGAGAATTTAAATTGCAGACAAATTTTACCAAGTTCGTAAACTTATGGAAAAAGAAAATCATCCGGTGCAAGATGTTTTGTACAAAATGTATTTCCCCAATAAATTTTATGCATCCGTGACATGGACAATAGGAGGAAAGGAAGACGCAGTTACAAGCAGCGAGATGAAATTTTTTTAAAAAGTTCTGTAGCCTTAAAAAAAATAGACAAGGGCGGAGCAAAAAAAAAAAAATAAAAAACAAAATAGGGTGGAAAAATTTCGAAATAAATAGGAAAAAAAGACTTCGAGGTATGGGCCCCGTACGAAGAATGAAACAAATAGAATACCAAGAAGAGAATTTGAACACACATGGGGGGGAGTAAGAAGAGTTGGACGCCCAAGAGATAGATGGAGGGACCAATAAAATGGAACATTGAAGAAAGAGGAAAATCATGGGAAAGAATTAATGAAGAAAGACTCTGGGAGGATAGAAAGAAATGGAGAGAACTGGTAGAAATGCCTGTCATAGAAGACATCGAAGTAGATGAGGAGGTGTTGAGCTGGCTAGCAAACACTGAAAGTCCACAGCCCGAGAAATTGGTGATACGTCACCCCCCGACCTGACTTATGTTGGAACCGGGTGTTTGATTATTATTATTATTACAATTAGAGAATTGTAATATGGATACAAATGCCAAATACCATGCTCGGTGTCTCATGGGTGCATGGGGCGCAGGTCTGAATATAGTAATATTATTCTGGTGGACATGGTCTCGAATCCCGCATATTGGAGAGCTATTTTATCATTTTGGTGCACCCCCATGCTTTTGATTATCATCAATTAACAACATTTTGGGAGAGCAACGACAATGTACCTGTGATTGTACATATTTATAAGTGACAAACACGGAATGACATGTGTTCTTCAGGTAAGCACATAGCGCGCTTCTCCGACTATCACTGATCGGACGGTTCATTTTTCGCCACCAGGTAGCAACTCCTTTGCTTGGAAACGCGTATACCTTCCACTTGAAGATTGAAGTCAATTTTGATGGTTGAGTTTGGAAGGCTATTGACATCTAGGCTGGCAAGCTTTTGTCGAGGATGGTGTAGCAGGTCCGGACAGTGCTCCGTTTTTAGGAGTGTTGTCTTTTGGGCAAAATTTGTGTGTCCTGCTGCGCTCGCCGTTGGAAAGGCTAGCCAAGATGTGTCAATTCTCGCCAGTTTTTCATGCAGTATGATGGCTTTCTGCTCTAGTCTCTGTATTAGGGGCTCTACTTTACAGTAGGCTTCCATTGCCGCCACCGGTGTTGTCTTTACTGCACCGCTGGCTAGTCGAAGGGCCTGATTCTGGATTTTGCCGAGTAGGCCTAGGCCTATATCAAGTTATCAAGGTTATGCTGCGCCGAGGTGACAAAAACTTCTGCTCCGTACTCAAGGACCGGACGCACATAGGTCTTGTAGGTGAGAACCAGTGTGTCAATCCTGGCTCCCCAGGTCACTCCGGCCGCACGTTGCATCAGACGCAGCCTCTTTTTAGCCTTCTCAGCAGTTTTCTCGAAATGGGCCTTGCCGGTGAGCTTCTTGTCGAGGATGGCTCCGAGGTAGGTGACGTGCTCCTCTTTTTTGAGCTGCTGTCCCCCGATGTACAGCTCGAGGGTGGGGTCTTCGTGTTTGTTTTGCATTCACATGCAAAATTTGGTGGAGGTGCCGGGTCTCGGCGGGTTTAAAAAGGATTGCGTGAGCGTGACGCACTACACAATATTGAGTGAGTGACACATTTAGTATAGTATATTTACTATTTACTGAGTGATATTGAATTCTGAATTGTTGGATGAGCGTAGCGAGCGAAGCGAAGATTCCATTTCACTACACTGGAGAAAAAAATCCGGAATGTTTTTTCTTTCTTTCTTTCTTTCTTTTTGTATTTTTGTCTGTCTGTTAACACGATTCCGGCTAAACCGATACCCCGATTGCGATGAAATTTTATGGAGGCCTTCGAAATCTCTGAACTAAGAACTGCCACGTTTTTGAGCGCAATCGAAAAATTATTTCTCATGAAAATCGCAATTTTACGATTTTTTTCGATTTTCAAAAAATTTCTTCGACTTATTACTCCTACATGCTTTATCCGATTGTAATGATTTTTTTTACAGAACCTTAATTTTATAAATTGATATATTCGTGTGAAATTTGAGCGTAATCAAATAATTATTTCTCATGAAAATCGCAATTTTACGATTTTTTTAATTTCTTCGGCTTACAACACCTTCATGCTTTATCCAATTATAATGATTTTTTCACAGAACCTTAATTTTAACAATTAATACGTTCGTGTAAAATTTGTGCGCAATCGAATAATTATTTCTTATGAAAATTTCAATATTACGATTTTTTCCTTTTTAAAAATTATGATTAATTAAAAAAATTTAAGTTAATTTTTTATTTAATTTGAATTAATTTTTAAAAAAAAATTCAACAAAGTTCTGATTTTTTCACAGAACAACAGAAAATCCGCATACCACATGGCAGCTCAATGCACCAATTACGCTCATCCAACAACGCGGCGGGACTTAAGCGTTTTCCTAGTGATAAAATTACATACCACTGCTCAAACCTTACCAACTGTAATATTTTGCTAGTTTCCTAGGACTCCTTTGGATATATAAGATTGATGTGGTGTAGAGAGGGGATACTTACCTTGTTACTTGTGAACTTTTAAACCAAAATTTCAGGGTATTTGTCTACCTACAATCCCACCTACCGTATTGGACTGAATATAGCACGATCTTGAATAACATAAAAATCCTAAGATAAGATTTTGTCAAAAATCCGGTTATCCTTTGTGACACTTAAAATCCTTAAAAATTGATCAAACCCTTGGAAGTGGCAACCCTGAATTGTAGATCAATTAAACAAGTACGCTTACCCTTTCAGATGTCTAAGAAGGCTAAGCCCTACTGTGGCTTGTTTGGAGCGGAGGACAAGAGCGGACTGGACACCGGATACCGGATATTAGCGGACCACGCTAGGATGGCTACCGTGGCTCTCGCTGATGGAATGCTGCCAGACTCAAAGTAAGATCGCTTGGGCATTTCATTCTTCTTAATGGTTTCCAGGTTTTTTTTTAGTGTCTGTACAAATTAATTAATAATTTAGGCCTACCATCAGTGGCAAAGCGTGACGATTTTACAGGGTAGACATTGGTAGACACAGGTACAAATTTAACACAGCTAGGGGATTTGGGGGGCTGAGCCCCCCAACTTTAGCGCCGCAGGCGAAAATTTTGAAAATCGGATTTTGTGAATGTGTTTGGAGCGTTCTAGACAAAAGTTGTGGTTTGAAAGCAATTCAGAAATATCGTTGTTTTTGTACAGTAAAAACTTAATTTAAGTCGATCCTACTTATTAGATTTTTGCATTCATGTCAGAATCAGAATACCTGTATTGAAGCATCTATAACTTGTTTCCTCAGTCAATACTCAAATATAGCTGTAGGGCCTATAGTGAAATTTTGTCTGTTTCACACAAGGATATATATTTTATAGCAATTTTTCAGCTGCAGTCAAACTTGCTAAAATCTATCTATGTATAGTAAAGCTACTGCAGACTTCATCATTATTAGACTTAGCATATATACTTGCTCCAACAAAGAATGCAGATGCTTTAGTAGTGGTGGGGGTTGTATGAATGCGTGGTAAATGGAATGTCGCCTTTGTGAATGAAAGATAAATATCTTTTACCAACGCAAGTAAAAATTATCTGTGCTAGATCACAGAGTTCCTCCGTATCCACGCTGAGCTAGCGTGAATAGAGTTGTCAAAGTTGTAATGTTGGGAAAACAATTTCGAGCCATCTGCATTCTTTCGTTGGGACCACTATAATAGGATTTGCATGCGACTGCATGAATGATTTTAGCTTTTTGGAGTCGGCAAATAATTTTGTAGCTTCAAAGCTTTGAGGCAGCCATATTTTTTATTTAACTGTAAATAATCAAACATAGCTTAGCACACATAATAAAGAATAAGAATAAATAGTTAGAGATATTACAATGAAAATATCACAGTATAAACTAGAGATTAATGCACCGAGTTAGTGCGTGATGTGCTTACCTAGAGAGTTTTATAAACCAGGTCGATACGCCGATTTTTGCTTGCTGCGAATTTGTTAATAACGTTATCTTTGAATGTGCAGTCTTTTGCTAATGATTTAAGTAATGACTTTTCTATTGACAGAGATGCTAAATTGGACAATCTTGAGTTTTCCATCGTGTTCCGGAGGTACGATTTAATCCTTTTCAAGGTGCTCATATTTCTCTCACTCGAAGCTGTTGTGACGGGAAGAGTCAGAATAAGACGTAGCATCTTGGTTAGTTGAACATACACCCCACACAAGTCATTTTCGAAAATGTATTTCAGCAATTCTTGCGGACCTTTATACTTCGCTTCATCTGCATAAAGAATGGTTAGTTCGTTTTGAAGCTGCTCGTATTCAAAAAATGGATATGTTGTTATCAGTTGCTTTAATTTTATCTCCGGGAATGTTGACTTGTAATCACTAAACCGTTTTTTATTCAAAAGTTCAACAAATGCAAGTGTCTCGAAATCCTTGAATCTTAATTCTAATTGTACGGTTATTGAATCAATGATCTGGTAAGCAAGTGCTCTTAGCTTAAGAGTAACTTGTTCAGAAAAGACTAAATCAGCACTGAGTAGTATGCTCTCTGAACAGCACTCGCGAATGAAGGCTTCGCACCGCATTGCTTTTAACGAGGTAACCATGGCTGTGATTTCATTGTTGCACAACATTACGTCAGAGGAACATTTTGCTTGTAAAATGTTAAAAACATGATCTGAATGTACAAAGATTGCACTGAAGAGCGTCAGCAGAAACACGAAGGTAGGGTTTTCCAAATGGTTGTTCAGTCCAATAGCCATGTTGAGACTGATTGGATCCCAATTAGGGAAGACGACGGGTACCCGGGGAAATACTACTTCATCGGCACGTCATTGTTTATAGAACAGCATTACGTCTGAGATATTACGATAATTGATGAGCGCGTTTCTTCACAGTTCATTAGACACCCCACACGATTTTTTTGTGTTACTACCCGGGTAACCCGCGGGTAATGTGGACGGGTACCCGGGTCGTAAAAAAGTCGGGTTTCGTCATCCCTAATCCCAATCTTCCTCTTGTGAATGTTGACCCAACTCTAGATCCAGTTGTTTAAAACGAACCGATTGGGGCATGTTGTGGTTTCACATTTTGAACTGCACTTGTTTTCACAAACCTTGATCATATGTCAACAAGTTAGTCGATTTCGACTCTTCTAGAACCAGGTGTGAAACGTGTGCTTTGTTTAGATTACTTATAAAATTCAATGTAATGGTTTTCATTCTAGATTCATGGGTAGCGTAAAACAATAATCAATTGCACTTGGGGCAGGTGTTTTCTCACAAAATGAATGAACTCACCCTTTTTCTTCTAAAGATATTAGCACCATCTATGTCATGCATACAAGTTCATTCTGAAGTCGCTAGCATGTTTTCCTTTAAATGCTAGCGAATTTTGCACTTAAAATGATCACTGACATAACAGCCAGTTTTCTTTTTGCTTCGGGACCAAGCAAAGTCCTAACATTTCGAAGCATAGTTCTGTCGGGGCATGAAACCGCCAGAAACGCGAAGCGAGCTCTTGTCGGCCAAGGAATGAAACTACATCTATGATGCGTCCAAGGATATTTCTATTTGTTTTTACCTTTTCATTGTGCTTTATAGTAGAGGCACGGGCTCCCTCAGATAAGGCATGTTCGATCCTTCCTCGTCCCAACATATGAAATCGTTCTCTATTTTGGATGTGTTTTTGAGACACTTGATGCTTTTGCGCTTTGCGTTCAAAGTTTTTCATTGTCATAATGCCAGTTATACTCCATTCATGTTCACCCCCAAAAAGAAGACACACGAAACAATACAGTTTTTTACGAACAACACTTCCTGTAAGCCACTGGTATTTGTCATACCAGCAACTTTGAAATTTTCTTGTGACTTTTCCATCTATTTGGTTCAATGACAGATGTGGTTTTGGCTGTTTCTGTTTGATTTCACACTTCACTTCATAACTTAAAGTAGAAAAAGTTTTCACAAGTACATAATCGATCACGTCTTCGTCTTCTTCCATTGTCAATGGCACACACGTACACTCGAGATGAAGCACTCAGTTAATATGACAACAACTCAATCTGTAAGGCGGGAACATTTAGCCTATTCACGCACAATGAAACAAATGTATCCATGCGCACAACAATTGAAAATGCCGATGCAGCCGAAACACGAGCTGAAGCGCGAGGAGACATGTCTCATTTGCCTATGCTATTTGCGAAGAAGGAGGGGAAGTGGAGGGGAGTGGACAAGCGCTGGGCCATAGAGTTATAGGTCTAAAGCCTGCATTAGACGGTTCAATGGTTCGTTCAAGTTTCCTTGAATTCAAGGACAAAACAGAATCAAAATGTGCAAAGATAATAAAAAACAACAATACTCCCTTCATATTGAGTGTGTTTTGTCCTTGAATTCAAGGAAACTTGAACGGACCATTGAACCGTCTAATGTAGGCTTAAGAGGGGAAGGCTCGGAGACAGAATCCTAGTTGTCTCAAGGGCTTGCAGGCATGGAAATAGTCCACGTCCGCGCAGAATGGTAACGCGTTCATTCGTTGCTTTGCCCGCGTACGTTTAAAATATAATTTTTCTTCTTCTTTTTTTTAAGTAGGGTAGACACTGTCTCAATGCCTACCCCGACGCTTCGCCACTGCCTACCATAGGCATAGGCCTAGGCGTATGTTGTTATTTTTATTCTTATTATTTACAACTCAGCATTCAGCACAATAATAATCATCAAAACTCATTTCCAACAATGTCATGTTGAGTGGTGTTCTTCACACCGATATCTAGGGCATGAAACTATTTTTTGCCAAGATTGCCAGGCTCAGCGTTTCTTCATCATCATCTTCATCGTCATCTTCATCCTGCATCTGCTTCTCCACCAATTTTCTCCACTCTTTCCTGTCCTCCCACAGCTTCAATTCCGTCACCTGGTTCCACGATTCACCTCTCTCTTCAACGTCTCCTTTCCTTTGATCAATCTTCCCCATCTTTCTCTCGGTCTTCCTACTTTCCTTTTATCTTCCTCCCATGATTCGAAGTCTCGTCTTGGGATCCTATCCATTTCCATCCTTTTCATATGACCAAACCATCTTAAACGTTCCCTTCCTAATTTAAACCTCAATTTCTCCAGACCTAATTCCTTTCTTATAACATCGCTTCTAATCCTGTCCAGTTTTGTAACTCCCTTGATACTTCTTAAAAAAAACTTCATCTCTGCTGCTTCCAACTGACTCTCTTCCTTTGATCCAACTGTCCAAGTTACTGCACCGTAAGTAAGTATAGGTATGAAGTGAGCTTTATAGAAAAGAACTTTGCATCTCTGTGGAAACAGCTCGTTCCAAAGCAGCTTTCGCACCAGTTGATAAAATCCTTTGGCTTTTTGTACCCTAGCTGTTACTTCTCTATTTAGCATCTTTTGTCAAGATACACACATAAATCAGCACATAAAATATAAAAATAAATTTTTTTACAACAATTGCTTACAATTGCAACTGTGTCTTCAAAACGGGCGTACGCTTAGTTATAAAATATAAACCTTGTAGGCCTCCGCCTATTTACTATTTATACTACCCAATCTATGGGAGATGGAGTAATTGGCTCAAAGCTATGTTGTCTTTATGACAGAATTATATCATGGCTCTCAACAATCACAACAAATAGCAATTTAGTTATTACTTAGTTTTATTTAGTGTGTTTATTTATTTAACAGTCTTACTCCCCAATTGCTCAGTTGGTATGAGCTATGGCACGTGAAGCCAGAGGTTCTGGGTTCGATCCCCAGTCGGGGCAAACTGTGGGCGACCACTTGGGAACACAACGTGCTGTTGGCAAAGAGTGTACAACACCAACGAGCTACACATATCACTCTAAGCCGTTCTGCGGAGAACAATGTTCATAACATGTTTCTGGTGTTGTATTAAAAAAACATAAAAACAATTGCTATCATTAAATAACTATGTCCTCAAAACCGACTTATTCTTAAATCCTTAGCTATTCATTTTAAAAATTGATATTTTATCAATTATATTATAAAATAATTCTAATTCCACGCTCCTTGTTTCAGCCACAAGCTGCGGCGCATCATCCGCAAGGCACTGCTCGTCTCTCGGAACCTGTTCGGAGTGGAGACCGGGATGCTCAACGAACTATCCAACCACGTCGCTGAATCACTGGGCGAGGTCTATCCGGAAATACCGGCTAAGATAAAACAGGTAGGCCACCGCAATAAATCACTCGTTATTTTGTCATTGATTAAGTATCAGCCGTCCGTACGATTAAGTCGTCCGTATGTTTTGGGGAACGGTCGTGGGACTCCAAGCCTCTCCCCTGGTATTCTTTAGTCCCTTGGTGCAAAGCACCTATAACTAAAAATCATATGTGTGCCAGAGTCAGGCGATGGACTGCGTCCTTGCGCTGCATGGTGGTTGGTGACACTGACAGGTACTGTTGATGTCACTAAAATACCGCCAGAGCTCGGGAATGGCAACGAACCTCTAGGTTTTTACATTGGATGTAATAAATAGCAGCACCCGTGGCAGAAAAAGTCCTACAAGAGACATCCAAGGAGAGTTATTTTTACCGTCACGGAGGTCTTAGTCTTGGGTCCATTACACCCACTCGACGACGCGCGGCGATGAGACCTTGACGAGCCCGCAGAAGCCGAGCCTGACGACGTGGAGGCAAGAAACGAGGTCCAAGAGCTGCAATGGGGCGCGGGAATACGTCGCTTCTTCTCGGAACAATGTGGGCAAGTGCAGAAAGTTGGGGTTTTGGTACCGCTTCTAGAGATGCGTAAAATCGTGCAGCTTGTGCAGCAATGCATTGGTCCACGGTTTGCAGACCGAGGTCAGCGTGAACCTCCGACATTCATGTCCAGCGAGGGAGAGAAAGGGACACACCGAAGCATGTGGCTTTACAAGGACGTAGGTTCGAATCCCGCATAACGCATGTTTTTTTTGTAATCGTCCTTCATTGTCATCTATCATCATTCATCGTCTCGAATAGCCTTTGTGCATTGATAAGGTAGTGAAAAATGCTGATAACGTAATTCCGAATTTTTTCAAATGTCCTTTTTATTGCATTAATGTAATATTGTCGACGAATTACATCATTTAGAAATGGAAAACACATTTTGAAAACGCCAATTTCGCAAAATCTCGTGTATGGCCTATATAGCGCAAAATAACGAACAAAATTGTATGAAACTGGTTAACTCGCGAAATTAAACCTTTTAGAGTGCAAAATGTAAGGGATGGTGGAGGTGCCGGTCCAGACCAAATATTACGCGTGCGGTAGGCGGTACAGTCATCAAACAGACAACGCAACAGCGTACCGTGTACAGCTTCACGAAAATAGACCGCAAAAATAACGACGCGTATGCAGATGTAGTCCACCAAAATAACGGTGCGTATAAATATTTATTTTTTGTTGGAAATCGACTCTGAATGGATATTAATAAATTAAATATAATTCAAAATAATTGCATATTTTGGACTAAAACTCACAGAATAATTGAGCGAATGTAGCGAGCGTCTCCACTTGACTCTTATGACTCGAATGTCTGTTTTTTTTTTTTTTTTTTTTTTTTCTGTTACTGCTTCGATACAGGTTGCACCGTTTCTCTGATCGACCTGAAATTTTTTACACATGTACATACCACGTAGGCGGGTTGCTGTATAGTTTTTGAACAAAATCCGATCGTTGGTTATAAAAAATAAAAATAAATAAAAAATAAAAATAAAAATAAAAATGTTCCGATCGTTATGAAATTTTGCAGGGTCAATAAGTACAACATTCTCTCTTATTTTCCAAATTTTCAGCTAAATCGGTCAAGACCTTAAAGACTTATTGGTAATCATAATTCAAAAAATGAAGTTAAAAATGAAGGAGGCAGTGAAGATACAAAGACACACTTTAGAAGGCATGACGTGAATTAGTACAATGCAAAGATGTTGGAATAGTATAGGGTATAGTGTACAATGTCAATATCCAGTTAGGCCTACACTGTGTGGTGGGCCTTATGGGAATGTCGTACTCGGGTCATGCTGCACGTACCGGTACTCGCTCAACAACGCGTCCAACTGAGCGTTTTCCTAGTTTAGAAAATTTCCTAATTTTGCTCTAATTGAGCGAGCGTAGCGAGCGTCTCCACTTAACCCTTATGGCTCGAATGTCTGTTTTTTTTTTTTTTTTTTTTTCTGTTACTGCTTTGGTACAGGTCGCACCGTTTCTCTGATCGACCTGAAATTTTGCACACATGTACATACCACCTATGCGGGTTGTTGTATAGTTTTGTGGTAAAATCGTTCAAAAAGTTTAAAAAGTTAGGCTACATTAAAGTTAATCGAAAGTTTTTTTTTCAAACTAAACGGCGACCAAATCTGAGGTGGTTAAATCATTAAAAATGTCCGTCCGGTCACGAATATGTTAATTTTATTTTGATCCGATAAGTAGTGTAGATGGAAATTACATTATAACAAAGTACCGTTACCATGGCAACGGAAAGTCGCGCAGCTTTTTTGGCTCATGATAGCGGTCGAACGGAGGCTCGGATCAAGTTGAAATTTTGACCATCCGCAAGCTTCGTGCCCGATTGAATGCCATGTGTTTTGTGGCAAAATCGTTCAAAAAGTTATATAGTTACATTAAAGTTAATCTAAAGTTTAAAAAAAAAACTAAACGGCGACAAAATCTGAGGTAGCCAAATCATTTAGAATGTCCGTCCGGTCACGAATATGTTAATTTCATTTTGATCCGATAAGTAGTGTAGATAGAAATTACATTTTAACAAAAGTAACGTTACCATGGCAACGAAAAGTCGCACAAGAATTCTGGTCACTATGCACTGCCACCTAGAAGTAATCAAGAGTTGCAATAATTTTCCTAAAGAAATGATGTCATGGTCTTCTAGATGGCGGTGGATTTTATCCATTCTCTCCTATTTTACAAATTTTCAGCTAAATCGGTCAAGACCTTAAAGACATTGGTATGTAACATTATGGGAATTCAATTCAATTCAATTCAGTATTTTATTTAGCTTAAAGCTATTTTTACATGCAATTTCAATAGTAATAGTACAATTCAATACAATTTCATTTTTTTTTAAAATAGGCCTAACTAATTGAAACAAATTTTCAAAATACATACAAGATAATTCAATAGAGTTTTAACAAATTTAATACATTCCAATTTATTGCAATTTGTTGCACGTACCGGTGCTCGCTCAACAACGCGACGAGATTTTAGCGTTTTCATAGTTAGCATAAAAATGTGATTATTGCCTTATTTTGCTAGGTACCGTACTTGATAATAAAACAGTCATACAGTAAGATCTCTCTTATCCGATCTCCTCTTATCCAATGTTCCGTGTTAACCGAGCCGCCCCAAAAAAAAAAAATAAAAAAAAAAAAATTTAAAAAATTAAAGTTTTAAATACGTAAATAAAACATAAAAATAATTACAGACGCCGCGCCGCACTTTTTTAAATGTACTCGCATACATTTGTAGGCATGCCTTACGAGTAGGGATGACATCGGGTACCCGGTTCCAGAAATTACCCGGAGACGATTTTAAGATCCGGGTATATTTCGCGGCCGTTTTTAGGCTAATTCACCAGTTTAAATTACGCGCTACGTGGTTGCGGTCTTTCCCGCGGAGCGTGCCCGCTGTCTAAAGAGTAACTGGAGTTGACGACAGAGCGCGTTGTAAGCTATCACGTGCTTCCGTCCGTCTCAGCGAGTCGCGCCCATGCCACGAGTGAGTGCAAGAGAGAAAGATGCGGCAATAAATCTTGGACACTGCCGTCTGCGCAGTACGAGATGCGCGTACGATCCAACCAACTCACACTCACAGCTGACTGACAAAGATGGTTGGGTGAAGAAGAAGAACTCGCAATGCAATCATCTTTCAACCGATTCACGAAATTCGTTATCACGACGCATAGGATTGTTATTCCTGGGCTTATGTTCTTTCTTTCCCAGGCTTATCTTGCGACGAGAGCTTCAGCGCGGGATATAGTAGTGAGAGGTTTTCCCACATGAGAAAGAGAGCTAGGCCTAGGCCTAGCCTAGGCCTATGTTTGCATTGTAGGCCTAGCCTAGGCCTACTGCGTCGAGTTTAGGCCTAGACATACGTTTTTATTATGTAGGCCTAATTGTTTACGTGTGTTTGTGAGCTTGATTTACAAGCTATTAAATCATTTAGTATACCCTCCACGAAGTGTATCGTGTGTATTTTATGTTCCTTTATCCATTACATGTGTCATATATCATTTTACCACATCAGGCTATGCTACGAGAGCAAATAAACAAATGAAACGCGCCATCCGAGTTTTTCGCAAATCCGAGGTGCCCCCGGTCTCATCCAACTCGGATAAGAGAGATCTTACTGTATTTAGCATCATTTAGTGAAAAAAGGCATTCACAAAATTTTGGGATCCCTACAAATAGGCGTTGGTTATATATTGATGTAAAACGATCATATGTGAATGTTTTAAGGCACAATAATCACTGGGTTTGACGTATGGGGTTGTGGACCTTGGGGGACTAAGGAGTGACCGGAACAAATTTAGACCATAATAGTACTAGTATTAATAATATTATCCTGAATTAAGAGATTTTTATCTTGATACATATATTTAGAACGATTTTTCATACCAGGTAGCGCACAACTACTAGAAAATCGTTTGGTGATCAGTGCAAAATATACAGATTTTTAGAACAGCAATTGGGAACTCTGGAAAAAGTACTCGCCCGTCGGGCTAGTGAAATTCAGTTTTTTTCTAGCCCGGGCAAAGTTTCACTAGCCACGGGCTCGAGCGTTAATTTCGACCCCTGTAGGCCTACATAGTCATGTCAAAGTGGTTGCAAGGAAGAACTGATGTCCATCATTGATTATTGTACTGGATGGCTGTGTAATGTGTAATATAACTAGGAAAACACTAAAGTCCTGCCGCGTTGATGGATGAGCGTTTTTGTAAGTTTTTAGTTTGCGTGGGACCACTTTTCCTTTGCAAGTGCTTTGTGAATGCATTGTAGGTGATTGTTGTCAAGTTTCTATTGTTACTTGTTAATTGTTATTATAACCCTCAAAAAACTCATATTAGCTCGGCTCCTTAGATACCAAACAGGCTTAAGTTCGGGGTTTAGTGATAGAGGCGTGAATTTTGAATCATTTACTCAGAAAAACGTGCTTAGTAATTTGCCTGGTGGTCCCAATCGATTTTTGCCCCCGTTCAGGGGTGACCATGGTGCAAAGTTAAGGGTTGACATTATTTTCAAATGGACTAGGGGTGACCCTAATAGAAGAAAAAGTGTGGTATTTAAACATTTTGTTTAAGTATTTATTCAATTTAATTATTTAAATCTAAAAAATGTTTTATTTTTAACAGGGGTGTCCAGAATTGTTATTTCGAAAATTCGTTCAAAATGCTAGTACCTAAGTAGGCCTATAGCTTGTGATGATTCATCTTTCGGGGATAAGTGATAGAAGCGTGAATTTTGGATCATTTACTCTTTAAAACTCAATGAGTCATTTGCCCGTGGGTCCGCATCGAAAAATGTTCCCGTTCAGGGGTGACCATGGTGCAAAGTTAGGGGTAGACATTATTTTCAAATAGACTAGGGGTGAGCCTTATAGAAGTAAAAGGGTGGTATTTAAACATTTTGTTTAAGTATTTATTCAATTTAATTATTTAAATCTAAAAAATGTATTATTTTTAACAGGGATGTCCAGAATTGTTTTTTCGAAAATTCGTTCAAAATGCTAGTACCTAAGTAGGCCTATAGCTTGTGATGATTCATCTTTCGGGGATAAGTGATAGAAGCGTGAATTTTGGATCATTTACTCAGAAAAATTCAATGAGTCATTTGCCCGTGGGTCCGCATCGAAAAATGTTCCCGTTCAGGGGTGACTATGGTGCAAAGTTAGGGGTAGACATTATTTTCAAATAGACTAGGGGTGAGCCTAATAGAAGTAAAAGTGTGGTATTTAAACATTTTGCGAAAGTATTAATTCAATTTTATTCTTTAAATCTTAAAAATGTATTATTTGAAACAGGAGTGTCCAAAATTGATACATTTGCCCTTATTTCTAAAATAGTTCAAGTTTGTGATGACTCATTTGAAAGGAATTTAAAGACTTAACATGAATTTAATACATAATCAAAAGTCAAGGTCACAGGGGTTAATCAGGGTCACCACCTTAGAAATTCATTTATTATTTTGTTATCCATATCACCATGAACAGACCATATAAAAGTGTTTATGTTAATACTTTTTACCTTAATCGTTCGTCCAGGATAATATATGTACATAAAAAGAGCAATCTATATTCAGGGTTGTACAAAATTACTTTCTGGGTCGTGAGTGCAAAGGGGAGTGTAATTTGTAAGCAAAGGTATGCTACTGGCTAAGTTTACTATCTACTGAAACCGTATGATTGTGTGTATTGTTACACCTCCCTTGTCCAACGCCGTACTTTCAGTTAATATTATTAATTAATTTCTACACGTAAGTGAAAAGCATTACCGTAACCAACTTATGATTAGCTTCAAGATGAGTGGTCACTACCTGTGGTGGCGCAATTAACTGTATATTGGAAAACTCACGACCCAGAAAGTAATTTTGTACAACCCTGAATATAAAATTGATCTTTTTATGTACATATATTATCCTGGACAAACGATTATGGTAAAAAATATCAACATGAACACTTTTATATGGTCTGTTCATGGTGATTGTACAACAAAATAATAAATAAATTTCAAATGTCGTGACCCTGATTGACCCCGGTGTCCTTGACTTTTGATTATGTATTTAATTCGTGTTCAGTGAATAAATTCCTTTTAAATGAGTCATCACAAGCTATGCTTACTAGCATTTTGAACGAATTTTAGAAATGAGGCCAAATGTAAAAATTTTGGACACCCCAGTTACAAAAAATACATTTTTTAGATTTAAAAAATTAAATTAAATTAATACTTAAACAAAATGTTTAAATACCACACTTTTACTTCTATTAGGCTCACCCCTAATCTATTTGAAAATAATGTATACCCCTAACTTTGCACCATGGTCACCCCTGAACGGGAACATTTTTCGATGCGGACCCACGGGCAAATGACTCATTGCATTTTTTTGAGTAAATGATCCAAAATTCACGCTTCTATCACTTATCCCCGAAAGATGAATCATCACAAGCTATAGGCCTACTTAGGTACTAGCATTTTGAACGAAATTTTAGAAATAACAATGTTGGACACCCCTGTTAAAAATAATACATTTTTATAGTTTAAAAGAATAAATTTAAGTAATACTTAAACAAAATGTTTGAATTTCACACTTTTACTTCTATTAGGCTCACCCCTAGTCTATTTGAAAATAATGTCAACCCCTAACTTTGCACCATGGTCACCCCTGAACGGGGGCAAAAATCGATTGAGACCACCTGGCATATTTCTTAGCACGTTTTTCTGAGTAAATGATCCAAAATTCACGCCCCTATCACTTAACCCCGAATGGTTTGTCTAAGCAACCAGGCTATATTAAAACCTTTATTTCTATGGATTTTGGCTAACTTTTTCAACTTTTTCTTTCAAAAGGTAGGCTACTATATCAATATCACCATAACTTTCATGTCCATGTGAAATATGAACGTTGTAGCACCACCCGTTTGGTCAGAATCGGCCCAAATGTGACGAAAATATCGCACTAAAAATCGGAAAACTCATATTAAAACCTTTATTCTATGGATTCTGACTAACTTTTTCAATTTTTCTTTCAAAATGTATTACATCACCATAATCTTAATGTCCATGTGAAATATTAACATTATAGCCCCACCTGTTTGGTCAGAATCGGCCCAAATGTGAAGAAAATATTGCACTAAAAATCGAAAATCTCTTATTAAAACCTTTATTTATATGGATTCTGGCTAACTTTTAAAACTTTTTCTTTAAAAAGGTACTACATCATCATAATCTTAATGTCCACGTGAAATATGAACGTAGCAGCCCCACCCGGTTTGGTCAGAATCAGCCCAAATGTGACGAAAATATTGCACAAAAAATCGTAAAAGTACGATATTCAGGAGAAATATTTCTTTGATTGTACCCAAAAACGTGGCAAGTCTTAAGTTCAGAGATTTCGAAGGTCCTGTCAAATTTTCATCAAGATCGCATGCCGTTTGCCCGGTAGAGAGCAAACAAACAGACAAAAATACAAACAAAAAAACAGAAACAAAAAAGAATAAAAAAAAACAAAACAAACTAACAAACACCCGAGCTAAATTTTTTGGGGGGGTCAGTGAAATTGAAGTCTTCGCTTCGCTCGCTACGCTCATCCAAATAGATATATTAGATATTCAACAAAATCAATGTCTGCATGGGATCAGAAATATCGTGATATCTTAGTTTTATCTTACTAAAGTTAAAATATATCCTGCCGCGGTCTGCAGTATGCATTTCTAGAGTTGAGCGGAATGCTCTTCCCACTCCTGCTCTACGATAACCATCACCCATTACTGCATGGGTGCCCATACCAGTAGGGTTGTGTGAACCCACTATTTTTACTTCGAACTTGAACTCGAACTTTGATAATTTTGAAAATAAAACTTCCAACTACACAACATTTTTGAACTCAACCGAAACTTGAACCGAACTTAAAGGGATATCAAACAGTTAAAATAGGTAAAATAGTGATAAGTCTTAACTTACCAGCACCTTCACCAAGAAAGTATGTAACTTCTGGACCGGACCCTCCACTATCCAATTTTTTTGTTTTTAAAATTGTACCTGTAAACTGACAACCATTTTTAGACATTTTGAATAAAAGGTGACCACACACCACTAGGCCTACAAATTATTAGAAAAGAAAAAAATCCAACTTTTTTTTTAACTTTTCACTCCAACTCATCATCATCATTATCCATCGCCGTTTCCTGCTTCTGGCAGGGTCAGCTTGGGTTTAGCAACCAAATTTTTCCACTTCTTTCTATTTTCCCACAATTGTACCTCTTCCACATCTTCCCAGCTTTCTCCTCTTGCCTCCAAGTCTCCTCCAACTCAAAACTTTTAAAAACTTTTTGACATTTGAAGTGTATTTTTCTCAATGATTGATGGTTTGTGAAACGTTGATTTTAATTTTTAATACTTTGTTGTTTGTACACCTATAGCAATGAAACCACAAAATATAAATACATTTAATAAATTACACAACAATCATCAAGGTGCGCGGAAGCGCACCGGGCCAAGCTACGCGTGGCTCCGCTTCCACTAGCGCCTATTACCGCACGCCTACATTAGCACTTAACACGGTGTCACCGACGCGAAACCATTTGAGATAAAAACTTGCAACTTGCTTCAATCGATGGGCTTTTACTATGAGATGACCCATTTCAAGTTTCATCCCGATCTGATGATGCATCTAGAAGTTATTGAGACATCAAGATCGTTCGAAATAACTTTCTTCTTGGGCTGGCTGGCTGACAAATTATGTATCAGTTTGTGGGCCCTCAATGGATAATGTTAGAGAAGTCAAAATTTGCACCGATGTCAGTCATCTCAGTGGCCATGTGCTTGACAATCGGTAATTGGATTAGATGACCGGAAGCTTAGATAATGCAAAAAAAATTATTTATAACTGCGATGCTCAATCCTTTTAATTATCAATGAGTGAGATTTTATTTTGAATTATTGTAAATAAAGTAATTTTCTCTACTTGGACTCTAACATCCATACCGTGTATGTTATAAAAAAATTATTGATATACCATACAAAAATGCAAAAACTTGCAAAAAAGGGGCCAAGCCGAAAACGAGGAAGATACAAGTGGCTCAACTGCATAAAGTGGTGATATCTAGAAGTGTGGCCAAGCCCATTATTTTGCTTAAAATAATAAATATATTTATTAATTTTATAATAAATTAATAATATATCAATGTCTATATTATTATTAACTATAATTATGAAATAAATAAGTTAACAAAAATAACATAAACATTAAATAAATTTATTGAAACATTTACATGTGGAAATATCAAAATTAACAGACACCATTCAAAATTAAAAGCTTGGTAGATGAATTTTTAACTTGGTTGTCGTTACTGACTAACCAAAACATAACCAATCCAAATCCATCGACCAAGCTTTTAAATTTTAATTTTGAATGGCGTCTGTTAATTTTGATATTTCCACATACAAATGTTTCAATAAATTTATTTAATGTTTATGTTATTTTTGTTAACTTATTTATTTCATAATTATAGTTGATAATAATATGGATATTGATATATTATTAATTTATTATATAATTAATAAATATATTTATTGTTTTAAGCAAAATAATGGGCTTGGCCACACTTCTAGATCTCACCACTTTATGCAGTTGAGCCACTTGTATCTTCCTCGTTTTTGCCTTGGCCCCTTTTTTGCAAGTTTTTGCATTTTTGTATGGTATTTTCTTTAGGTTGGATCCATGTTGGAAATACTAGTAGCGCATTCTCTAGATGATTTGAGTCCTCTATGTTTCAGGTCCAGCTGATCATGCGGCACGAGGAGAGTCTTCTGAAAGAGTTGAACCGCGGCGCGGCGGCCGAGTGGGCTAAGCTGGCGGAGTGTAGGCCGCAGCTGAGGGGGTTGGACGCCGTGGAGATGCCCGGGCTAGTGAAGGGCTACCTTGAGCTACAGGTGAGGCACAACCACATTACATTAATTTTATCACGAGATTCTAAAATAATTATATTTGGATGAGCGAAGCGAAGACTTCAATTTCACCGACCCCCCAAAAAATTTAGCTCGGGTGTTTTTTTTTTTGTTTTTTTTTTTTTTTTTTTTTTTTTTTTGTTTTTTTGTCTGTTTGTTAACTCTCTACCAGACAAACGGCTTATCCGATCTTGATGAAAATTTGACAGGACCTTCGAAATCTCTGAACTTAGAGGTGTATTGTTTTTGGGTACAATCGAAGAAATATTTCTCATGAATATCGTACTTTTACGATTTTTTTCGATTTTTAGTGCGATATTTTCGTGACATTTGTGCCAATTCTGACCAAACGGGTGGGGCTACAACGTTCATATTATACATGGACATTAAGGTTATGGTGATGTAGTACCTTTTGAAAAAAAAGTTGAAAAAGTTAGCCAGAATCCATAGAAATAAAGCTTTTAATATAAGTTTTTTGATTTTTTGTGCGATATTTTCGTGCCATTTGGGCCAATTCTGACCAAACGGGTGGGGCAACAACGTTCATATTATACATGGACGTTAAGGTTATGGTGATGTAGTACCTTTTGAAAGAAAAAGTGGAAAAGTTAGCCAGAATCCATAGAAATAAAGCTTTTAATATAAGTTTTTTACGGTAAATAATACCAATTGACAAGAAACAAAAGAAACTTGACAACATTCACCTACAATGCGTAGGCAGCAAAACAAAGCACTTGCAAAAGTAAAGATATCCCAAGCAAACTTTAAACTTTAAAAAGCTCATCCATCAACGCGGCGGGACTTTAGCGTTTTCCTAACTAGGAAAACGCTAAAGTCCCGCCGCGTTGATGGATGAGCTTTTTTTAAGTTTTTAGTTTGCGTGGGATATCTTTACTTTAACAAGTGTTTTGCTTTGCTGCCTATGCATTGTAGGTGATTGTTGTCAAGTTTCTATTGTTACTTGTCAAATGTTATTATTTACCGTAAAAAAACCTTTATTAAAAGCTTTATTTCTACGGGTTTGGCTAACTTTTTCAACTTTTTCTTTCAAAAGGTACTACATCACCATAACCTTAATGTCCATGTATAATATGAACGTTGTAGCCCCACCCGTTTGGTCAAAATCGGCCCAAATGGCACGAAAATATCGCTTTAAACCGTAAAAAACTTATATTAAAAGCTTTATTTCTACAGATTCTGGCTAATTTTTCCAGTTTTTTCTTTCAAAAGGTACTACATTACCATAACCTTAATGTCCATGTTTAATATGAACGTTGTAGCCCCACCCGTTTGGTCAGAATCGGCCCAAATGACACGAAAATATCGCACTAAAAATTGAAAAAAATCGTAAAAGTACGATATTCATGAGAAATATTTCTTCGATTGTACCCAAAAACAATACACCTCTAAGTTTAGAGATTTCGAAGGTCCCCTCAAATTTTCATCAAGATCGCTTATGCCGTTTGCCCGGAATCCTGCTAACAAACAGACAAAAATACAGACAAAAAAAAAAAAAAAACATTAGAGCTAAATTTTTTGGGGGGTCAGTGAAATTGAAGTCTTCGCTTCGCTCATCCAATTATTTGTAGGGGTGTGCGAGTAACCAAAAACTAAACTCTTAAATTGTCTACGCAATTTTTTATCATTATTTTTTTAAATTTTGTAATTGCACAAAATGTTTTAGGCCATAGCCGTGGTACTCGATCAATCTCTGGAGAGATAAAATTTTGTGAAACTCGATTATTATCCTTTCATCCTATACCGAAGTATGCTGGACCAAAACCAGCAACTTTTTACTTGGGCCTATGGTAACTTAAAAGTTGCACTGAATTATTTTCTATTGCTTGGGATGTATTGATTGTAAAGCTGGACCGCTTCCGATACCGAGTCTTGAGACTTGGCGAGTCTTCGTAGAATCGATAGAATCGCCGATTCCGAGTCTTGGATCAAGATTTTCGATGCCGATTCTTTGTTTGAATTTCGCGCGCGGAAGAATTAATCGAAGGTCGATAGTCGAAATTGCTCGCAAATCGACTTTCCACAGAACTCGCAAAATCTTAAAATGGCGGATTTTTCTGGACGCGTATTTTTGGACACTTGAGATAGCAAGAAATAGTTATTTATTGTTGATGCTGGTGGATTTTCTGCAGGTGAAAAAGATTATAATGACATCGACGCGTAATTTTATCGATCTACTAATGAGTTTTCATCGGACAGTAACAGTCCAAATGTATCCCGAAAGCAGGCCTAGGCCCAGGGCTGGGCCTAGGCTAGGCCTATTCCTAGGGCGAAACCGGTAGGGCCTAGGCCTACTAATGTTGATTTTGATGTATTGTCTTCAGGTTTGGCTATGAAAGTGGCATTGCCGCTTTATTTCATCGATCTTGTAATGATTTTTCATCGGGAAGTGATGGGGATATTGGTCCAAGTGTATCCCGTAAGCCTAGGCCCTAGGCCTAGGCCTAGGCCCCTACAGGCCTAGGCCGACCTTACCAAGACGCGTAGGCCTAGGCCAAGGCCTATTTTTTATAACAGTTTAAGATCATAAGAAACTATTATTAATGTTGATTTTGATGTTGTCTTCAGGTTTGGCTGATTTTTTTTCGGAAAGTGATGTCGTGTTGGTTGGTTTAGCCTAGGCCCTAGATCTAGCCTAAGGCTTAGGGCCTAGACCTACCCCTACCCCTAAAACGTTTTCCCCACATGATTAAAAATAGGCTAGGCCTAGGCCTATATCCTAAGAATCCCAATGCGCTATATTTGATATTTGTAATATTATTATTATGAGATATACTAAGCCAGGGAACCTAGGCCCTAGCCTAGGCTAAGCCTACTTCTGGAGATGGCTTTTCCAAAATGCCTGGTTTTTGAGCTTGCACACGGAAAATGTATAATAGGTATTAGGTAGGGCCTAGACCTAATGATGGTGAATTTTTAAACATTTTTCATTATATGTTGATCGCTCAATCTCGATATTTGCTCGATCACAAATCTCCCTCGAAATTTAAGCAGGAATTCTCATTGCTGCTCATTTCACTGCTGTTCTGCTGTTCACACATCCCTATGAAATCAACTACTAAAGGGAATTATTAATTATTCCTTGCCATTTTAAAAAAAGAATCGGCATCGCTAAGAATCGGTGAAGAATCGTTAAATAATTGGAATCGGCATCGGAATCGGCATCGGCAAAAAAGTGGAATCGGTCCAGCTCTAATTGATTGCAATATTATTATTATTTTTTGTAGCCAGGTACCCAGGTACAAGTAGGCCTAACCAGTAGGCCTACAAATGTGCAAAATCAAAACAGTGGAGCACATACTAGCACATAATACAAACAATGTACCCTACACTAGATTCTTTGTTCCTTACCATTAATATTGTGAATAAGTGTGAAAGAGGCCACTTATTACTTATATTACTTATTAGTTACTGGGCTTTATGGCTCTGAGCTGAGAGAAGCTGACTTGTTCAGTAAATTCACGCAGATGTAGCCGCATTGTTGCCGGAAAGAAACGTTCTGGTTGCGCAGACTGTAAGTGCAGAGAGAGATTCTCACTATTGGAGGCGTGAGCGTCCGTTATGCTTTGTTGCCTTGTGGGCAAATCAAATAAGAAATCAGATAACATATTTTCAATCCCGTCCTCTTCTCCACAGTCGGTCTTGAAACAGATCCAAGCGGTGCATAAGCCCGTCGAACCGGAAACCAAACCGAATGCCGCTGAGCCGGTGGTACCAGGTGACAAAGCACAAGAACCGGTTGCGAGTGTTAATGAAAAGGTGAGTAAGTGAGTCAGCTAGTTGAACAAGTTTGTAGTTATGGTGAATCTGGCCACACTGGACCACAGTTAGTGCCCACCGAGTCCTTGACTTGTATTCCAAAAGCATAGCTCGAATGCGCACCGAGACCTTATCTTTGGAAAATGCCGGCCCATTAGTAGTAGCAGTTGCCAGGTTTATGAGAGAAATTTGACAAAGTTGGGTCAGTAGAATATTACACTTAGAAAATGCGTAATCTAACCATGGAGTTATAAATAGTACTGTCGTACTGGAGGCGCAGGTGTGTGGTCGGCGGTGTACAAGTTAGCACTTCAAATTGGCAGACATTTTGATTGTTTACTTTGGTAACCAAGGTAACCTAGGGCCTACCACAGTTCATTGTAGCAAAGTTTAAGAGGGTACGCTGAGCTTGGCCCAACTCAAATGCGCGCAAACAGGTGTTGATGATTTCTGCTGAACGGTTGGTAATATCATTACCAAATTTTGAATGGATGTTAATAAAGTACTTTTATATTGATATTCGTAATTGGTTGCACAAAATAAGCGTTAAAGATCCATTGCGAGACATAAGTTCAAAACGTGAAAAAATGGGAAATCCAAAACATGGATTACAATTCTGGAAATTCCCACCAAACCGTTTATCTCACGATAAAACCAAATTAATCTGCGCGTTCACATTGATTTAAACGTTGGGTTCCATTATGCAAATTTGAGTTAAAAAAATCTGTTCACTTGGAATAAATTCCCGAAGTTGACCAAAATTGAGTAAATTATTGTGATTTCACTAAATTTTAATTCAAAATCAATGAATTAATTTAGGAATACGCGTAATGGATAACATAGATTTATTCTTTATAAACGTAAGTGTGAAATTTGATAATGGTGTTATAAACCGTTTACAAGAAAAATCCAGAAAGCTGAGCGCTTAAACTCGCTTCCGTTCTAGCCTCAGCATACCCTCTTAACCTGCTAGTAGTGGTTATAACAATCAAAATGGAGAATAGGCTCAAACAAACAAACACGATCGTGGACGTGCTGTTCCATTTGAGCTAGACCTCCTTCATGATCTAACCATCTATTTATTTATCGATTAATTAATTAATTTTCTCTACTCAGTTATAAAACTTAGTGACAAAGGAGGACTACTAAATAAAGCTAGTCAGATAAATGCAGACAAAATTGTGAACCGTAGTTAAAACTAAGTTTGAAATAATAACATTAGAACAACATAGTAAGACCACTTTGTTAATATATTTAAATTGAATATTAACAATAGGTAGTATATTAAAGTGCAATAATAAAAATAAACTAAATATTAAAAACAAAAACAATGAAAAATAGGACAGAACTAAATGGAAAAAGAAATAGGCCTGCTAAAGAAGAAAAAACTTATTGGCAAGACGATCCCACTCAAATGAATGAGGTTGTTCGACAATCTTAACCCGTTAAAGTGTAACACCAGGGATGTTCGTGTTTGTATCTAACTGGTCTGACATTAATCCCCCCCTACCACCAGGTGGAGCAAACGCACATCGCTACCCCGAGCGAAGCCGACGCAATCCGATGCTGCCTGACGAGCGAAGCCGCCTTCAAACTGTACGACACATACGGCCTCGACGTGAAGACGATATCGAGGCTCGCCGCCATCGAACACCTCGACTTCGACGCGGCCGGCCTAACGGAGAAGCTGGAAGACGCGAGGATGAGGTCCAAACACCAGGGCGAAGTCACAGCGGCCGGAGAGGTGGCGAGGAAACTGCGCACGGAGCTCTGCGGACTGAACGTGCCGGTCACCGACACAACTTCCAAGTACGACTATCGCAAGGAGCTACACTATATGTTCCCGGAGATCGAGTGTACGGTGCTCGCACTGGTGAGGAATTGTCATGTCCCCCTGCTAAGGATCCCTTTTTTGTAGGGCTGTGCGAGCAGGGATTTTTTTAGTCGAGCGAGATCGAGCGAGTATTTGGTCTTTTGCTTGATTTTCGAGCGAGATTCGAGCGAGCAGACCAAAATTTAATTTACCACAAATGCTGGTATACATTTTGTCACGATGTTATAAACACAAAATTTTCAATATGTTATTACAGTGTTGGGCCTGCCAATTGATAAAACATTAATCTAAAATCATTTTAATCATAGGCTTACTGCTTAGGCTAAGCTAGCCTAGGCCTAGGCTCATTTCTAAATTGCCTCTACTATTAACAATTGTGTTCTTTCTATTTGAAGTTCAAAGAACAATATTATTTTTGGCCCTAGGCAAGGCCTAGGGTGGGCCTAGCTAGGCCCTAGAAGCCTTTAAGGTAAGTTGCAGGGGGCCTCTAGGCCTAGCCTTGTAGGGCTAGCTAGGCCTAGGCCAGCAGTAGTTCAGCTCACATCCTTGTGCATTGAATTAATGCTCTAAGTTGATGTGGGCCATTACACAATAAGTAGGGTTAAGGCAGTCATAACTATGTTCATTTCACCTCGTATTTCAATTGCGCTTTACCTGCAAATTGTATTAAAACACATATTGGGAACACTAATTTCTTCAAATAATACGGAAAGTAAAAAAAACATAGGTCCGTCGCATAATATATACATTTCAAATTGATTCAGTCGTTTACGGAATGACAGACGCTAAACAACTTGCAGCCTTGTGACGTATGTCGTAATTCGTAAAAGTCGATAGTCGATTTAAAGTCGAACGCATGTCTGCGACATATCGATATTAGACCAAAGAAGAGGTTGGCATGTCTTTATCCGAGTTCTTTGGAGACATGCGCAGTGTCGGTGCGCACGGGCACGGCGTCAAAGCGAGAGCATCGAGTGGCCTGCGCCTGCGCAATGCCAATTACCAGTCAGCTGTTCGCTGTCGACGTGAAGAATGTTGCAGAGCGCGTCATAATATGGAATATTACGCCGCCGAGGCCGTATTTTCTAAGGTTGCCCATCGATGTTAAATGCCAACATCGACATCGAATCAAAAAAATCGATGTCAAATCACGATGTCGAAATTTTTCCGACATCGACATCGAATCCAAAAAATCGACATCGAAATTCCAAAATTCGCCTTTGTAGCTGAAATATTAGTTCTGGGTTCGTTCAGTACGAAATAATACGCGTGAGAAGTTACATAAAAAACGGAGCAGTAGGTATGTATCATGTTTCCCGAGAACGCCAAGTAGTGTCAACACTAGTCCGTGATGCAGGCCGGCCGGCGAGTTCTCCCCCCCCCCCCCCACCCCGCCCGCTCCTACGCAATAGCTGATCTGGCACAACTCGGCCGCCGGGCTGCATGGAGTGAGGCAAATACTACGCGACTATCTCTCTCTCCCTTGCTGCAGACAAGTTTTATCAGCACCTCTCACACGTGCGTGCAGGCAACAGCTGATATGGTGTGTACTGTGTAGCAGGCTATTAGTACTGACGGACGGAAATTCAGAGGCACTCAAGGTCGACAAGATAACAAGTGAAGTAGGCCTACATGTTATAGCCTTCTTTAATCAATGATGTTAGGAACAAAATCATTTCAATTTATTTTACATAAGACTTGTTTTTATTACGAAAATATAAAAATAAATATTATAAAATAAAACGAACAATAAATAACTGTTCTGTAACAAAAAGTCTGTATTAAAAATCACCACACAAAAAACGAAAATTATCCAACATTATAATAAGAATTTGTTAAAAGATAACTGCAGATTGCAATGGATATTACAACCGACTGAAGAGAACACGTCAACTTAATCTCCGACTAAAACACAAGTGAAACAACGTCGATGACTGGATGTACCACCCTCGCAGTCGCACATCCCTTGACCAACCTCAATCTTGGCGGCAAGGTCGCTGACCCCGAGTGCAGGCAGTGTGAGCTCGATGCGGGGAGGGGGCGGGGCGTAGCCAGCCGGCCGGCCGGCCAGTGCAGGCGAGGCGACAATAGACACGTCAGTGTGCGCGCGCTGTCATTGAAAACTCGCGATGAAAAAGTTGTGAAAAATGATGGGGACAAAATTAAGAGACCGTTTTTGGGGGGATTTTATTTTTTTATGCGCTTTATATTATTTTAATATTTATACTTGAAATTGGCAATTTTTGGATTTGGCAAAAAATACAAAATATCTATATCATAAAAATCGATTTGATGTTTTAAATAAAAAATCGATGTCGAAAATTTGCTTCGACATCGATTATTAATCGATTAATCGATGTCGATGGGCATCCTTAGTATTTTCGTTCGTTCTCGAACAATTCTAGAGTCATTTCGAGACTCGAATTTTCGAGCATCAAAAAA
Organism: Sweltsa coloradensis; assembly: GCA_024449915.1. Lineage (NCBI taxonomy): Eukaryota > Metazoa > Arthropoda > Insecta > Plecoptera > Chloroperlidae > Sweltsa > Sweltsa coloradensis. Next base: position 25,852 of record JAMZAV010001662.1, on the reverse strand, counting down.
ATCACACGAGCGAGCGAGCGAGAATGTTGACGTGCTCGATCTCGGCTCGAAATTTCGAGTCTCGCACAGCCCTACTTTTTTGTAAAAAATATAAATACATATTTAACATGTTTTACTATGCCTAAAGAAAAACTGTTAAAAATGTAAAGAAAACAAAAGATGTCAAAAATTTCCTTCACGTTCAAATATCGAAAATAACCATGTGTGATCAATGTTACAGGTGAAGGACGGTGCTCTTGTAGGGAAGGTGATGGGAGGTAAGAATAAGGTTAAGGAAGAGTGTGGCGTCATCCTGGACCGGAGTAACTTCTACACGGAGGCTGGAGGGCAACAGTGTGACAAAGGTTGGCTCAGGCTGGAGAGTGGAGCCGACTTCAAGATTGAAGAGACGATAGACCTCGGAGGCTACGTCGTGCACAAGGGCTACATCGAGGGTAAGTGGACTTTATGTACGGTGCAGCCGTCGGCAAATTATTCTGAATAAAATCGTAATAAATTAAAATTGGTTTAGGTTTGTTTTCCTGTGAACTTGCACTTTGCACTGTACTTTGGTACATTGCACGGTGAGTTCAGTTCAGTGCAAAAGTTCATCCAGTGCAGTCCTAGTGGCGAACGATAAAAGCTGTCGCTAGCAATTTGTTTTCTTTAAAACGTTAATCCAGGGTTGACGTTTTTACGGATTTTATCCGTTTTAACGGATTTTGAGGGTGCAAAACGGATTGACGGATTTTTATTCCGATTAATGGATTTAAAAAAAAATAAAAAAATTAATAGTTCTTATTTTTATTCCGTTTTTAACTAGAGCTGGGCAAAAATCGATACTTCAATGTGATATCGATAATTAGTAGAGATGTGCAAAATTGGTTTTTGAAAGTTTGAAAATTCGCGCCAAAAATTTGCGATTTGTCGCGATTTACCAAAATACACAATTTTCTCATGCAAAACTAAAAAAAAAACTAAAAAAAACTAAAAAAAACTAAAAAAAAAAAAAAAAACAAAAACAAGTAGGATAATTTGATTGATTTTAATGATTTAAAAGAAAAACAAGCACATGAAGTGAAGTTCAGAATCAGTTTTAATTTTAAGCTCAATTTCAGCCTTCAGTTTTCAAAGTTTCCGTCAGCTTTTACCATAATTAATTTCGACTACCCGGCACCTCCACCAAATTTAAAAAATTATGCATTTTTTATGTAATGTCTTTTGATATGGATATGAAGTATTTTTAGCTTACTCTCATTCAAACGATAATTTTTAAACGAGTAAGCGTAGCGAACGGAGTGATCTCCATTCAACTTAACCCTTACAGAAAAATACTACTGAAAACTACTAAAAAAACTACTGAAAACTTTGTGTAGTTTTTTGGAAAACTACACAAAAGTTTTCAGTAGTTAATTACACAAAAGTTTTTAGTAGTTAACTTTACAAAAGTTTTCAGTAGTTAACTACACAAAAGGTCAGTAGTTAGCTACACAAAAGTTTTCAGTTTTTTGGAAGTTAAACTACTCAAAAGTGTTAAGTAGTTACTACACTGATGTTTTCAGTAGTGAACTACACAGAAGTTTTTAGTAGTGAAACTAGTACTCAAACAATTGTTAGATAGCAGGCCTAATTTTTAACATAATTTATAACAATTCTTACGGTCTGCCGTAATAATAATTATAACAATTCTTGCGTTCTGCTGTAAGAATATACACGGCAAACTATAAAAGTACCGACCGGTAACTGTATGTTCATCTAGGTTGGCATGCTTATTGAGCTTGACCAAATGCTTGTCACGAATGTCACTAGAACGGTAGGTTATAGGCCTAGGCTTAGTAGGTTCAACTTTAATTTCTTGAGGCTAGATCTAGGCCTAGACACAACAGTAAAAAAACACTTCCACCCCACCTTGACAATGAACTTTTGGCTGTATTCAACCTGAACAGGAGATTATAGGCCCAAAGGGCTAGCTAGGGCCTAGTAAGCTTTAGAATTGCTCCAGGGCCAGGCTCTACACCCCATTATTCAGATTTATTCCTCCAGTCTAAAACCTGGGCCTCTAGAGATAGGCCTAGCCCTAGCCCTAGCCTAGTAGGGGGTCCCCACACGGAAAATAATCATTCAATCTTTTTAAAACAATCATTGATTTTCTGCCCGATGATTAAATTGGAATAACTATTGAGCAAAACATTATTGGAAATAATTATTGAGGGATTATTGGATTTATTGAAAATTATAACAGTTGCATTTTTGTACAAAAAATATTTAGAAAAAAAATCACGATAAAACCAAATGACTCGACTCATTATATATGTTTGGGCACCCTCGATAATAATATGTAGGTTAAAAAGTGTAAAAAAGTTTGTCCAGACGGGGATCGAACCAGGGCCGGCTGCATAACAGTCCCCCATCATAACGACATGCTATTTCTGCCAGTGGACTCTCACTGCTTCTGTTACCTACTCGTATTCAATGAGGAAAAGTAAATAAATACGTGTTTAAAAAATAACGTTTTTATTCTGTGGATGAATAATAATTACTAAGTAAAACAGTTTAGAACCTCCTTTGAAATTTGAATTGTTGTTTCAAGAAATGGTCTGAGATGAGCACGGCTCTGCCACCTGTCGGTGACGTCTGCAAACTACCATACTGCCTGGCTGGTGGTTGTAGGAACTAGTATGAAGTTGCGGTGCTGCCCGAGATTGGCGGGTATAGGAAATAGGTAGGATATGGGGATTAGTTTACATGTCTCATCCAAAGATAGAAACGTATAATTACCTCCTAAATGACATGAACTCCTGATACTCGGAAATCAACTTTAACCGCGTTCGGAGTATTTTCGCCTCCATTTTTATGACTAGGAAAACGCTTAAGTCCCGCCGCGTTGTTGGATGAGCGTAATTGGTGCATTGAGCTACCACGTGTTATATGGATTTTCTGTTGTTCTGTGAAAAAAATTTTACTAAGTTGAAGATTTTTTTTAAATTAATTCAAATTAAATAAAAAATAAACTTTAATCTTAAATTTTTTAATTAATCGTAATTTAAAAAAAGAAAAAAATCGTAAATTTTCGATTTTCATAAGAAATAATTATTTGATTGTGCTCAAATTTCACAAGAATATAATAATTTATAAGATTAAGGTTCTGTGAAAAAATCATTACAATCGGATAAAGCATATAGGTGTTAAAAGTCAAAGAATTGTTTTAAAAAGAAAAAACACGTAAAATTTCGATTTTTAAAAGAATAATTTTTCGATTGCGCTTAAATTTTACAAGAATATCTTAATTCATAAAATTATGGTTCTGTGAAAAAATCATCAAAATCGAATAAAGCATGTAGGTGTTATAAGTCGAAGAAATTTTTAAAAAATCGAAAAAAATCGTAAAATTGCGATTTTGATGAGAAATAACTTTTCGATTGTGCTCAAAAACGTGGCAGTTCTAAGTTCAGAGATTTCGAAGACCTCCATAAAATTTCATCGCAATCGGAGTATCGGTTTAGCCGGAATCGTGTTAACAAACAGACAAAAATACAGAAAAAAAAAAAAAAAAAAAAAAAAAAAAAAAAAAAAAACATTCCGGATTTTTTTCTCCAGTGTAGTGAAATGGAATCTTCGCTCCGCTCGCTACGCTCGCTACGCTCATCCAAAAAACTATTTGACTTGGAAAGGCCCTGGGAATTGCGAATATTGAAGAAAGATTTACAAGTCGATTTCGACTAATAAAAGTTTGATTGACGAGAATCAAAATGCACTCACCTGAGCCCAGACCATCAAGAAATCACTTGCTGCACTTATATTGACGATATAACACTTTGATCTGCCCCAAATCGAATGTTTAATGTTGAAAATGACGTGAAAATGCCTGCTAGAAAGGAAGCCATTCTTGCACGAGCCAAAGATTATACTAAAGTACAACAGTCTAAGGGGTGAACACTAAACGCCAATTCACAAACGGGATCCGAACCTTGTTGCTAGTAGATGAGTTAACGTCATAGAGTGGCCCATTCAGTGCTACCGGCTGCCATGTTTTTATCAAAAATTACATAGTTTTGTCAAACTGCAGTAAAAGTAAACTAAATGGGCATGAAAAAGACATAAAAATAGTTGCTCTGTTTGTTGCGCATTTGTTTTTCAAGTCTGTAAGCTTTACGACAGCTGAGGAAACAAGACAATTATTTTGCAACCACATGGATACAGTGTATAGCCACTCTCTGCTTAAAATCCTCCGTGTCCCGTGTTTACTTTCGTGCCGTCTCATAACCTATAAAATCCATTGAAGTGCATTTCGTGAGCAACAAGATGCTATTTCAGCAAAACAGGAGTTGAATCGGCTAAACTAAACGTTCAATAACATACTATAACAAATATGCGTCGTGGAATGCACTCGCGAGCATGCTATAAGGTGTATGAAATGCGAGGTGGACTAGAAGTAGGACGAAATCATGCAAAGTCTGAGGAGCTAGGCCCGGCCTATTAATACGTTATTCACCCAGGTAACCCCAATTTGATTTAGGCCTAGCCTAGGCCTAACCCTTGTGTCAAGTTCACCAATCAAGATTAATTAGTTTATTCATAAATTCAAAATTCATAATATTGACAGTGCCAAGTCTTCGATCTGTGGTCACTTTTGTGAACTAACTAGTTGAAGTGACGCAGATCACCGCTAGGTAGCAGCATCGACACTTTTTTTACAACATAAATACACGCGCCACCATTCAAACGTGTAAGTTATTATATTACTTGTAAGTTTTACAAACGCTTTTTCAGGCGCGTTGTTAGATGAGCGTAATTGGTGTATTGAGCTGCCATCTGTTATGCAGATGGTTTTAATATTGATTTCGTTTTCCCATTGCTATGGCCTACGAGTCACGCTGGGTTTTAATTTTTACGACGACGACATGAGGATCAGGGGCGCACATTACACTACATTATAATTATTGGATAAAGCATGTAGGTGTTTTAAGTCGAAGAATAAAAAAAGCGTAAAACTGCGATTTTCACAAGGAATAATTTTTTAAATTGCGCTCAAAATTATCACAAATACATAAATTCATAAAATTGAAATATTAGGCCTGTCCAGCTTCTGATTTTAAATTTTAACATCCAGTTCTTTAAGAATGCAATAAAGAAATTCTTTTTATCTATTCATCAACGTTCTTACCACTACCAATTATTGAAATTGTAAAACGTACTTTTGTTTCAGGATAACCTAGCAAAAAATCAATTATATCTGCATAAATTCCAATCAATTCCAATGATCAAATGAGCTTGAGTAGTGAACTACTTGAGGCCAGTAGTTACCTACTCGGACTCAGTAGTTAACTACTGGCACTTCAGTAGTTGGCCAGTAGTTAACTACTCGGACTCAGAAGTTAGCTACGCATGGCACTTCAGTAGGTTTAGCTACTCAAGCTCAGAAGTTAACTACTAGCCTTCCAGTAGTAAACTACTTGGACTCAGTAGTTCACTACTCAAGCCCAGTAGTTAACTACTGACATAGTAGTAAAACTATAGTTGAGTAGTGTCAGTAGTTTTTACTACTGACAACTACTGAAAACTACTAAAACACCAGTAGTTTTTTTCTGTAAGGGAAATGGCGGTCAATCGTTAGTCTGCGTGCGTGTGTATGTGAGTGTGTGTGTGTGTGTACGTTGAAAATAAGCCGAATCGCTGAACAGATTGCGCTGAAATTTTTAAATAGACATCTAGTACGAGTTTATTGAGAACTGCTAACAAAATCAGCTAGATCATTGAGATTTAAACCTAAAAGAAATAAAAATGTGATATTTTTAAATATCGATAGCATTTGTTTAGATTTTTCATATGTAAAAGAGACCACAGCCTGCGATATAAAAACAACTATGAAAGTCGCTCGCTATCAGTTTTCAAAGACGGTGTCTTTTTCATTTTATTTTGTTGTTAGTACCCTGTCATTCTCTAAAGCTCTCTAAAAGCTGTCATTATTCTTGTTTGATTTATCAACTAATTAATGATGCTGGCCATCCACAAGAAACAGTGCAATACCGCAGTATTACGGCGTATAAAGGTATAATTAAAATCGTAGTCTAGACCACCTATACTTTATTCTAACCTACGCCATGAATTCTAGATATATGCGTAGGTGTACGCTTTACGTAGGCCTAAGCTTGGCATGGTCGGGCATTAGGCACAGAGCATGCCTCTGCTAATCGTAAAAGACGAGGAAAAGGACGAAGTCCATCTCGCAAACATCAGATGGTAAATATAATAGAGAAGTATAAATTACTCCCCGAATAGATGCGACCTCTGGCAGTTGTCGTCGGGGACCTCTCCCCCTTCCCTGACGACCTCCTTCACGACGACGACGTGAGAACCCCCCTTTTCTTTCACCTACCCGTGGCTGGTTCTGACCAGCATAGGATTTTCTTCCCTACATCACTTAGGCTAGAGTGGCGCATTATAACCGAACGGTTGACGCGCCCGGAAACCAAATAAACTTAAACCCATTTTCTCTTTTCGTCTATAGGCCTAAATTGTTTTCATTTTTTCATATGTCTGCATTGACGCTGGAGGCAGTAACTATTCTAAGTCTAGGGGTCGTACACTAGCTGGCCGTTCCATTTAGCCTGGGTATCTGTTGAACAAGGGTTTGTGACCACAAATGTTTGTACAATGATTGTACTAGGGAAATGCCAAAGTCGTTTATAGACGAGTGAGTGAGCCATGTGTTGAGTACCCGATATCATTCCCCATACTGGGCTTAGTGGGCTAGATCCAGCCTTTTAGGTATAGGGGAGAAAAGGGAATGTTCCCGGGTAGGGCCTACTCAACACATGGCTCACTCACTCAATTATCAACGACTTTGGCGTTTCCCTAGTTACGATCTCACAATCGCGTTGTATGACGCGGCACCTCCACCATATGTACCAGACAAGATTAATTTAATTTCGACTATGTACCCGGCACCTCCACCAAAACTTTTTTTTTTTTTTTTTTTTAAATTTCGTGACCTAGTTCGCATTTAAAGACATAATTGCTAATTTTGCCACTAGTTCGCGGTATCAACTAAAATTTCGCGAAAATTCGGGAATTGGAAATTGGTACCATTCAATCACAATTCAGGAGATTCATGTGCAAACTGAATTTGAAGGGATTATTGCAACTTTTAAAAAATGGGGCGAATTTTGTTGTCCCCCATTTTTGCACATCTCTAATAATTAGGAATATTTTTTAAAATCAAAAATAAAATTTACACAAAAAAAGCTAAATTTCGTAATTTTGTTGGAGGTGCCGGGTACGGGTAGGTAGTCTAAGTTAAATTAATCCTAGCTAGATCATGGTGGAGGTGCCGGGTTATGATACGCAATTGTGTGATAGTAAAAATTAAGGCTGGGCTATGACATATCATTCAATTATCGATATCACCCGAAAATTTTTGATATGATATAGATATATCAAAATGTAATTGTAAAAAAAAAAAAAATCAAAAATAATCTTTTCAATTTTTTTTAGAGTGGGTTTATTTTTCATAATTTTGGCCAAATAGGGTTGATAATTAGCCCCACGATAGACCTAGTATTTACGATCTAAACAATCGCGTTTATGACCCGGCACCTCCACCAAATGCATCTGCCGGGTTTTAATTTAATTTAGACTTCCTACCCGGCACCTCCACCAAATTACAAAAATTTATGAATCAAATATCGATATCAAAAATTTTTCCAATTATCGATATCATATCAAAAATATCGTTTTTTTTTGCCCAACCCTGGTAAAAATCGTTAAATGCGTATTATGGTGATACTTTATCAACTCTATTTGGCCTCAAATCATTAAATATAGGCCTACTTTTCTAATAATAAAAAAAATACAACATTTTGCGATATCAAATCAAAATTGATACATTTAGCTTAAAAGGATTTTAAAGGGGTTTTTCAATGTTTCATTTAAGGATTTCAAAGGATTTTTGATGTGCTCAAACAGGTTTTAATTTTTTCTTGGGTGGCAACCCTGCGTTAATCTATTAAACATACCCTCTTATACAGACTTTACTAAACATTCAACAACACTCAACATAAATTTTGACTTTATTTAGAAATATCAGCTTTTTGTAAAACATCTCCCTATTTAATATTTATAAATGTTTTTAGACGGCAATCTTCACGTGGGCGACATGGCAACTCTGGAGCTAGACTTTGAGTACAGACTTGGCAACATGCGCAACCACACGGCAACTCATCTCATCAATGCCGCTCTTAGGAAGTGTTGACTGTGACGGCGCAGAAGTCGAGTCGGGCCCAAACCCAAACGTGAGTAGTTCTATGTTCCACACTCGTTTCAGTCGGCTGGGGAAAACACAAACTAATTATAGGATATATATACTTTTTTGAAAATATGCTATTGACACAGAAAAATCTAACGATTGATTGATTGATTGAATCGGCCTTTTTGATTCTGGCGTTGATCCGCGGTTTTTCCCGCACTGTCCATACCACTGATTGCTATACTATTTCCTATTAAAAAATATCTGTCTTTGGTTGGTTTATCGCTAAACTGTCAATTGCGTGGGGGCCTACAGGGTTGGCTTGGTCGTTTTGGTTTACTGTCCCCCACTGAAAATCAGTTATATTATGACTGAGTGAGTTGACTCCAAATACAAATTTATTTATTTAATTTATTTATTAACATTGGTTTATTTTTAAAACGCTTGCATCTTTTGAACGAGAGGTATTTAAGAAATATCATTCATAATATTAAGTTATTTACCATTATTTTCTTGACTTAGGCCTATTTGATTTGATGTTCAAATTATAAAACTCACAATATAATTACTTATTAGATACAAGCATTCTTGTAAGTTGTAACACATGTATATTTCGCATTTTGGAGTGTTTTAAAAGAAAGAGACGCACAGTAGAAAAGAGAGGGGGAACCTGCTCATGCGGCCAACGGCCGATTAACGAGGAACAGCTTTCTACGTACAACATCCAACTGAAACGGCGAGCTTGCTGTCCACGTTTTCTTTTTCTTTGATTCAAAAACCCAATCATTGAGGACCGGTTTGCGCAAAAAATGCAAACATCAGCTTGTTTAATTAACTTGAATTCATTTTAATTCTAAGCATTGTTTTAATATTCTACTTTTTTGTTAAGGTAAAGGGAAAAGAATGATGAATGACGTAATGTGAATGATTTTTTCTTTAGGGCTGTGCGAGTACTCGATTTCTCGAGCTTTTTCGAGCTTCAGTTTTGAGCTCGCGCCGAGCCGAGTTTGGGCTTTAGGCTCAATTTATATGGGCCCGAGCCTACAAAAACACGCAGTACATACGCTCTTTTCATCAGCACTCAACAGACGTCTTGTCAACAAAGATTTTCCCGCGGAAGAATGCGGCAGCCTGAGCCAGCGATCAACAGTCAACTCAAACTGTCGACGCAGTAGAATGCGATAGGCCTAGGCCTAGAATGCAAACGTGTCTCTCTATGTGGGAAAACCTATCACACTATCGCCCGCGCTGAAGCTTTTCGTCGCAAATAAGCCTAGGAAAGAAAGGAGATAAGCCAAGGAATAACAATCCAATGCGTCGTGATCGTAGAAACATGATCACATCACAAAAATTCTTCTTCCAAACTATGTAGTTCCACCCCTAGCATCTTTGTTCTTCGTCAGCTGTGAGTTGAGTTGGGTTGCATCGACCGAACACGCACGTAGTTCGCGCAGGTGTCACGTGTTGGCTTACAACGCTCTCTGTTGTCAACTCGATTTTACTCTTTAGCAGTGTCGACAAAGAAGTTTTCCCCTGGTCTTCTTTATCGACTCTGCTGCAGCGGGTAGCTCCGCGGGAAAAGATCGCATCGACGTAGCGGGGTAAATAAACCCGTGAATTAGCCTAAAAACGGCCGGGGAAAAATATCCTGATCTTATAATCGGCTCCGGTAATTTCTAGAACCAGGTACCCGATAACATCCCTAGAAAATATGTAGCCTAACCATTTTTAATTTAATTTTTTTTTTGAAAAAGCTCTGCTTGGCTCGGCTTGAAAATCAAGCTTTTTTTTAAATACTTAGCTCGGCTCGGCTCGACTTAAAAATTCTAGGCTCGCACAGCCCTATATTTCTTAAGTAATTCTCATTCAAAAGATACTAGTATTTAAAAATAGACCAATGCTTTTCTTATGGGGACATTCTCTTCCAATGCATCGAACTTGCTTCCCTTATTACACTTAAATAGATAGGTAGTCATACACACATACACAAAATTGTGAGGTTCGATTACACATTGTTCTTCCACCTAACAGTGGCTGACTTACAACATGACACTTGTGTTTCCCTATTAACATCCGGCTTGAACAGGGCCTCTCGTTCGACTTCTCCGTGTACGGCGAGCGATTCTCCGCCTCCGACGTAGAGCGGGTCGAGTCCATCGTGAACAACTGCATCAAGGCGAAGGTGGAGGTGAAGCGACGAACGGTCTCGTCGCTGGAGCTTCTCTCGCTCGAGGACGTGACGCTGATGCCCGGGGAGGTCCCATCCCAGGGGGGGATTCTCTCGTGGAGATTTGTGGCGGACGGAGTCATCTCCTCAAGGTCAGTGCACATTATTTAATAAGTATTTTTTTTTTTTTTTTATTATTATTGGATCAAGCCCGGGGAGCCAAGAAAGTGGTGGGAACCTCCCACCCCCAACCCGAATAAGTTGGAAATAGGGCTCGATATTTATTGATTGGAACAAAAGAAGAGTCACCTGGAAGCAGCAGAAATGAAGTTCTTAAGTAGAGTCAAGGGAGTTACAAAGATGGACAAGATAAAAGTAGAAAGTAGAAGTAGAATAGAACTTGGACTGGGACTGAATAGATTGAGGTTTAAACTAGGAGGAGAACGTCGTGAGATGGTTTGTACATATGAAAAGGATGGGCAGGAGACAATTCAAGACGAGAATTTGAAGCGGCAGAGGAGGGGAAAAGAAAACTAGGAAGGCCAAGAGGAAAGGGGAAGATTAATTAAAGAAGACGTTGGAAAGCGAGATGTAGTTTGGGACAGTGAAGAGTAAAGCTGTGGGAAGACAGAAGAGAGTGGAGTAAATTGGTGAAGAGAATTAAGGAGAAAGATGATATTGATGAGGAAGAAACACTGATATGGCAAGCTTAGTATCTACAGTTTCATGCCCTAGATAATGGTGGAAACCACCACTCTACCCGACATAGTTGGAACTGAGTAAGATTATTTTTTACTACTAGGAAAACGCTTAAGTCCCGCCGCGTTGTTGGATGAGCGTAAAATTTGGGGCATTGAGTAGCCAATGTTCTGCGGATTTTCTGTTGTTCTGTAAAAAATCATTACTAAGTTGAAGATTTTTTAAAAATTCATTTAAATTCATTAAAATTAAATTTTAAATTTTTTTAATTAATCCCTAATCGTAATTTAAAAAAAGAAAAAAATCGTAAAATTTCGATTTTCATAAGATATTAATTTTCTCAATTTTACTCAAATTTCACACGAATATATTATTCATATAAATTAAGTTCTGTGAAAAAATCATTACAATCGGATAAAGATGTAGGGGTTTTAAGTCAAGAATTTATTTAAAAAGAAAAAACCCGTAAAAATTTTGATTTTCATGAGAATAATTTTTCGATTGCGCTTAAATTTCACACGAATACCTAAATTCATAAAAATTTGGTTTTTGTGAAAAAATCATTAAAATCGGATTAAGTATATGGGTGTTATAACTTATAAGTCGAAGAAATTTTAAAAAAAAAACGAAAAAAATCGTAAAATTGAGATTTTATTGAGAAATAATTTTCCGATTGTGCTCAAAAACGTGGCATTTCTAAGTTCAGAGATTTCGAAGCCTCCATAAAATTTCATCGCAATCGGAGTATCGGTTTAGCCGGAATCGTGTGGGCAAACAGACAAAAATACAAAAAAAAGAAAAAAAACATTCCGGGGAATTTTTTGTCCAGTGTAGTAGAATGGAATCCCTTTGCTTCGCTCGCAAAGCTCATCCAACAATTCAGAATTAAAAAGTTTCCCCCCAACCGGGATTCGAACCACGGGTCTCCTACATTCCAGGTGAGCGTCTTAACACTAACCATCCGGAAGAGTACATTTTAATCACTAAATTGTAGCTGCATTATACATCTGAATGGATGGAACTGTACTGCAACGAATTTAATGTTGCTTTGAACTGACCACTTAACATTAATTATAATGTCATTACGCAGGTATGAGCGATTATTAGTAGAGGTAGTGAAAAATGGTGATAGCAAAAATCGCTAATTTTTTTAATGTCCTGTTTATTGCCTAAAATGTAATATCGTTGACAAAATTTCATCATTTTGGTAGAGATGGAAAAACCACATTTTGAAAACACAAATTTCGCATATAGCGCGAAATACAACAAAATTTTATCCCAAAATAGTCAAAACGGGAATTAAATCGCAAATTGAACCTTTTAGTGTGGGAAAATGTGAGGCGATATTGGAGGTGGGGGTCCAGTTTTGGTGGAGGTGCCGGTCCAGACCAAATATTAAAGCATGCAATAGGCGTTAACGTGACGTTATGGGATTCACAGAAATAGACCTCCAAAATAATGGCGCGTATCACGATAATTTATAGTTATGTAATTTTTTAGTAACGTTTTGCCAATTTTTTTGAAATCGCGAAAAAACGCGAAATTTGGGTTTTTATTAGGCTGGGCAAAGAAATCGATATTTTGATACAATTGATATGAGCCGATTTTTCGATATCGATATTTGGTTGAATATCGAAAAAGTAATTACTTAAAAAACAAAATAAAAGTCTAAAAAAAAAAAAAAAAATTCAAAATCAAGTTATGATTTCTAATGTTCCATGTTTCAATTGCCCGTGAAAAATATTTTCCTTTAAAACTTTTGTTCTCATCACCTTTCATCTCCTCCCCCCTTAAACCACTCGTCGCTACACTTGTCCGTCCCCCCTTCACCCGCTGCGCGCGCAATAACCAGCCTGCCGGCCGGCCGTGTCCGTCTTACAAAAAAAACTTTTTAATAATGTTAGGGCCTAGGCCTATGGTTTTTTAACAGGGTAGGGCCAAGCACAAGCTCACATATTATGCCGTCCACAGTTCACCATCTGATTCCTGGTCTTCATTGTTTTGAAGTTTACGTCGTAGCTCCTTCGCAATTCCTTGCTGATTTGAAAGGGCGGGGAAACCCTTTTTTTTTCCACGCGTCACAGTTATTTGTTCTCTTGAGCCTTTTCATTTTCCCCTTTCTCATCACTATTTTAGCTCGTAGCTCTTGCAACTAGAAGAACCCCGACTTTAAAATCTATGAGGTCAGCTAGGTCACGACGAAAATCAAGACGGTAATGTGCGGACTACAGACAGGGTCTGGTCGAGGCCGTCGTCTGGGTTCCCCCGAGTTCAGTGGCATCGAGGGGGTGGGGGGGGGAAGCCAGCAGCCGATGCGCGGGAGTTGTATTGCGGGGGCCTATGTTCAGCGCTTTTTCAAATGCAAGTGGGGGAAAAACGCGGGGCTGTTTTTGAGATTGTATTTTGGGAAAAAAAAAACATCGGCTATTTTGGGGACGTACATAATAACAAAAATCCCTTTCTTTAAAAATTTTAATCAGTTAATAACCACCCAAATTAATTAACAATAAATACAAGGGCCCAAATAGGGTTTAAAAAACTTTTTTTTTTTTTCATTTCACTGAAAAACTTTTATGGGGGAGGGATTTTAAAAATACTATTTGCTTTTAAAAACAAAAACATAAAAAAACCCCCCCGGTTCTAAGCTATTTGGAACAAAAGTCCTAAGTCAGACCCCACAAAAAACGAAAACAGACGAAACGACTAAGAAAGCCCCATTTTCCCCCACTAAAAGGGAAAAAGAAACCTCGGTAACTACAAAAGTCCACGTCCCCGGGGCCCCTAAAACGTAACCAGCCTAGTTAGTCTGCCACTACAAGAGAGTACCATTTGGGATACCCTACTGTAGTCCTAAAACTCGCAATTTCACTCGTTTAGGATCTATGACTAATAGTTCGGAACAGATTCCCTGTATCCTAAACTTCGAAGTATCGACCGGATCTTTGGAATTATGCACGCATAGACCCCTCGGGGTTGGTCTATGTTGCCCCACGCTGCATCAAATTAACCAAAGATAAGCATTTAAATAACTCAGGGGGAGGCCTCTCATACGTGGGAAAACACAATAAAACAGTATCCTAGAAAAAACATGGTAGACATAAGTGGTGATGCAGTGAACCGGTGACCTGTTGGCACTTTTCCCCCGTTTGGGAAATGTACCCAACCCTTCCCCAGTGGCTAGCGTTGAGCCCCCGCCCTGGAGCTCCGCGCCTGGACCAGCTGGCGGTTCCACCGTTCTTAAAATTCCCACTATGACAGTATGACTAAACAAGACGTTTAGGTCAAAAATATGTGACGAGCAAAGGGCCGGGCTTAATTTGAATGTTGAGGTTGTGAAATGACTTGGGTTTAAAGGGTCTTTAGCATGCCCCAATAAATTTGAAAGTGTTTAATTGGATATCAAAAAGGTTGTTTTAAGATTCAAAGTTATGCAAACAAATGAAAAAAGATGCAATTAGGTGAAAGCTTGGACCAAAAGCAAAGATTTGAATATTAAATTACGTGAACTTAATAAAATTGATACAATAAGTCTTACTCAAAAATCAAACCAAATTTGTAGTAAACGTTATCTTGGTTACGAATGTGAAGGGGGGGGGGACGTTGCCCTAAAATTTGGGCACTTCGATGGTGGCTTATGCGCGGTGGGCCTGGGCCCCTAGGGCGAATTCCGAGTGGCGGATTCCCCTGCTCCCCTTCTGGCGTCCTGGGGGGCCCCCGAAGTGTAAAGTAGAAAGTATTACTCGATGTAGACAGGGGGGCAAGATAATTCACGTTGAAATTGGTACTAATTAAGTGATGTTTTGGTTTGATTAGATGCCTACCCACGACGGGCCCCACGTGGTGTATGAATTATAGTTCACGTGTAAAAGCCCTCAACCGGGGATATTATTAGTTGAAAAAGTTTGCCACCCCCGGACAAATGAAAAGTGAACTTTAAAATGAATGCCCATTGTCTCGCTGGTATGTCAAATGCCCGTGGCGTCGGGTTATACTACCACATATGGTGGGGGGTTTAAAACACCCCGATTTCCCGAAATGGTGTAAAAAGATTTTGAATCTAAATCAAACCGCAAAATAGCACTGAAACCGTCTCTTATACGGGGAGAGGCGGGGGTTCTTTGCCCTAAAATCCCTGGCTTGCCTGCTTGATGGGCCCATCGGAAGATTCTTTGGAAACATTTGCTCGTCGAAGGCTTGAATTCAGTGGACGAGGCACTCGTGGGCTTCGTCGAAAAAAACCCCCTGCTCTGCGGGCCTAGGTGTGAGAGACCTTTTGCCCTGGCCACTTCTACCCCGTTCGATCCTGATGGTGACATGGTGAAACCAACTTTTTCACTCGGCCGATCGGCTGCACCCCGCATACCATTGAAGCCTCCCTTTTTGCACGATTTAGACACACAAAATTCACCCCTTTGGTACAGCAAATAACATTGTGACCTTTAGCCATTTTTGACTTATCGCACAACCCTAGCTTTTTCCCAATGACCTTACCCAAAAACCACTAGCTTTCCTTTTAGGACAAGTTAAATTTTACATAACTTAAAATTTTGCAAAAATTATGTAGACTTAAAAATTTTGTTTATGTAAATTTGAAAAAAATGAACTTTTGGGTTTAAAAAATTTAAAAAATGGGGACCAACATGGCCGTCCAGGGTGTCAGTTACAGGCCCCTTAACTTCATGCGGATATTTGGTACCCCCGCAGGGAATTTTACCCTCACAACACAACATATATGTGCAGTGCAGGTACAAAAAATCACACATTTTTTTTAAAAAAGCCCTTAAAACTTAAAAAATACGCAGGCACTAAGTGTCGTAATCATAAGGTGGGTTTTTTTGGCCATATTATTTTAACATAAAAAAAACCCCCAAACTGTGGTTTTTCCGGGGCCCCCCAAAAATCTACCTAACTTACTTTATGACCCTTGTGATCGCAATACAAATTAAACAAAATAAAACAAGTTCCCCGGGGCAAGGAAGACCCCCTAAAACCCCTGATGCAAAAAACTGACAAGTTATTGCCACTTGTTCTCAGAACGAAAAACAAGGGTTTCCGTCTAACCACCTTACCTAGCCACTGTATTTGAAAAGGGCGCGTGACCGCTCAACGGTCCTCGGCCGCGGCCCCTCCATGCATGCGTCCTAGCCCCGGGCTGTCACCCCCTCACTTGTCATACCACCTACTGCCACCCCACTTGACAGCGATCGCTGCGTACGTACGGGGGCCCCTACCTGATGAAACAGGATAGGGTGGGGCTACATCCACTACCTCCCCCAAAACCCCAAAACTTTTGGACTCGGGTGTCCTGACTAGCTTAGTAGCCAAAATGCATATCCGCATCGATCCCATTACTCTAACCTGATTCGGTTACGCCCCTAGGCTCCCTACAAAAAAGTAGCCCCCTTTAGTCCGTAGACTAACTGACACAACCCCTTTGACCTACACGGTCTCTACGCCAGGGAGGCTAAAAATTACAAGACGCATAAGGCGTCTCCCGTTTTTAAAAACTAAGTACACGCCCGTCCCACGAAGGCAAACAAAAGAAAGAAAGACAGGAAAAAAAAAATTTTAAAAAACCAAATCCCGTACGCCCCGGCGTTACAAAGTAAAGAAGGTCGAAAAGAAACTACCCCGAAGTTTCCCCCCGCCTACTTTCAACTACATGAGTGGGCGTCCCCACTCATGACGCAAGTCACTACGCGTATCGCAAAAAATCACAAAAAGGTTGACTCAGGCCCGGGCCTGGACTCGAATTTCACTATGAAATTCAAAACTCTACGGGAAAATTAGTGACTGACAGATGCGCAAACTTGCGACAAAAACTGAAACTGCACTGCAAACGCTGGGGTGTCCCACACAAGAACAAGGACCTTACTACCATCTCACAAACCCACGGAGGCTAAAAAAACATGGGGGAAACCCCTAGGCTCAGTGTTTCGAGGCTACCCTAGATTCATCGCGTGATACCAGTGACTAGACGCTGTATTGTCACAGGTACGTCCTTTAGGTGCGACTCAGTTAGCTCCCACAGGTAGCTGGCTCACGACAAAAGGATCTAAAAAAAGATGCATGATCCTGGCAGGGAAAACGATGAGCGTAGGGTATGTAAACACAGTTACCGGTTATTTCGGGGTCCCTTCTTACAGACGATAAATAAGGCGTTGCTTAGGCAAAGTTTAAAGTCATTTTTTCCCGGGTTTGTTGGGAGTCGGAGCTATTTCTACCCTTGTGTTTCCCAATTGGCTGCCCTGCTGCAGTAAAGGGTCGATGACCGCGCGTAACTAGTGTCCCCTTAAAGGGAAAACCCCCCGTCCAGTGGGTCGCTGCAGACACACTGCGGCTCCGTTGACACTTTCCACTTACCGGCTGTCTAGCGCGGCACTCTCTCGGGGGCCCGACTTAAACATTTGCTCTCCCCGTGGTTGCCGCATTGGCTCGGCTGCGGTACGGGGGTTCGTTTCACCCAGACCTCGCTTTTATTTAACCACATGTAGCCCAAATATCCCCCACCCCCCGCTTTACTTTTTCTTCTCCTCGATTTGTACAATTTAAATTTACTAATATTTTTCCACTCCTTTTACACCCCTCCCGCGGACGCCGTACGCTTTTCCCCCTGCGATTGCGCTGACCGAGTAGGGTCCATAAAAAAATAAACATCTTCCTCCCCTCTTTTTTTAGAAAATTTAACACTTTGAGTTCTTTTTTCAACGGGACCAGGTCGCCTACATTCAAGGGGTGTTCGTGTGTTTTTACCGCAGGGGAGCTTTTTTTCCCCTTTCCCCGTTGTTAGACGGGCTTTAATAGATTTCACCACTCGGCAGTGATTTTGCTCGGTCCGTCCCCGGATACTTAAACGTTTCGACACACCCCTCCCCGGTAAAATTTCATAGTAAAGTTCGTACGGGTTTTCACCCGTGCTCTCGTGCACGTCGTGTTAAACATAACCCCTCTGGGGAAAATATTTCACCCAAATAGCGGTCTTGATTGCATTTGGCTCTCAGAAAGCGCCCCATCTCCCTCATTATCCGTTCACTAGGATTCGACTGCGGTGGGTATGGAAGAATGGTACGACGTATGTTGTGAGCCTCTAGGGTCTGTACCCGTAGCGACTATACTGAGTACCCTGATCGTAGATACCCCCGGGGTCAAAACGTTAGCAAAGTAATGCTCTAGTTTTTAACCAAGCTTTCGCCGTGGCGGTCGCAAAAATACAGTGCGACTCTTCTAAACACGTCGCGAAGACAAGTATTCCTAGCAGCGCCCCGTCCTTTTGGTAAGGGACCAAAGAAAATCTTAGCTGTGAGTACTCCGCTCTTCTGGGGGACGATGGGTTGGTACGCGCCCTGTAACGCACAGTTCTGGTTTACTTTTGACAAAGGGCGCAGGTCGGAAGCAACTTTGGTACGGTCCTCGCCATACCTTTCCCAAAAAAACCCCTTTTTGAATCGCCCCCAAAAATTTGGGCGAAACCAAAAAGCCCCAACTCGTGGTACGCCCCATATTCCTTTTCCCCCTCGCTGGTACGAATTTCCAAGTGGGGTCCGGGCCACGCGTTGCGGACGGGATACAATATTTTGCGTACACCCCGTATTCGCGCTCCACGTGCTGCGTCGCAGCCCCCAGTTCGGAATTATCTTCCCGAAATACTCGTCTTCACTTGATGAACCGACAAGCGCCTACATCCGCTTCGGCTAGGCATGGCCTACTCTCGCCAGCCGGGTCCCTCACGCTCTTGGCTGCGCCGTGCCGATGGGTTTTCGCCGTCTCCCCGAACGGGGGGCCCCCCACGTGACTAGCCTGCCTCGCACGTGGTCGGCTGGCGCGCTGCACGCCCCCAAGTCCTAGTACGCTGCCCGTGGGCTCCCGTTCGACCTCGGTACCGGCGATAAGCTCACATTTAGCCCAAAACAACTTATACAATCTACAAAAAGGTTTGGGGGTCGGACAACAAATAAAAAAAAATACAACTATACAATGACTACTCCGCCCTCCTGGCGAGCTCCTGGGGGTTCTTAACCCACAGACCCGGTTCTGCCCCCCAGCATCTTGGCTAACAGGTGGGGGAGTTGTACCTGGCGGCTCCTGCCCCCTGACTTTTTTTATGCGCTTCTTAGCGCGACTTATGTCTAGGAGTGCACACTTTTAGCTTTACTGCGCCCGACCCGCCTACACTGTGCTATGGTCCCCCGACGCACACTCTTTTCACTCCTTCCCCCCCTGGCGTCGCTCCATGGGGGTCCCTTTTCGGGACTCCGACATCGGGGCCGTAGCGACCGACGCGTGGGTCGTTCCCTTTCACAAGTCGGCGCTCGTGTGTGTCAGTGTTATGGCCTCTCATGGCCCCTCCCGCTCCTCCGCGCTCCCACCCTTTTCTCTTCTCTCCTGGGGCCGGCCCTACATGGTTGCCAGGCCCCTGTCAGGGTTGTACTTGACGCTCAGCCGGTACCTTTTCCCTAGTATCGGGGGCGTTGTCGCGGACGCCGTCTCCACCTCCCATAACGCTTCTCTCTTTTTCTGGGGTAAAAGCTCTTCTTCCTTAGCTCGCTATCTATCCTAGCGAAGACGCATGATCTCAGTCCTGAAAAGTACCTCCAGCGATTTAAATGCCTTTGCTGTTGTTACCGCTCCTTGACGGACTGCGTCATTTACCTAGTTTTTATTTTTACCGCAGTCTGTGTAAGAAGTGTCCCTGGCTATACCCCCCTTGGGCGGCAATTTTCCTTATCCCCCTCTCTCTTCACTGGCCTTCACTATCTGTACTCTCCAAGCCAATTCTCTTCGCGTCTCGCTGATTTTCCCCTCGCGCTACCTCGAGGTCTCGGATTGAGTCTTTCCCAAATTTTTTGGCTTGCTCGTACTCGATCCCACCCGTCCAGACCTGAAGGGAAAATGCGTTCGACACCGCTGTCTCTCTCTTCCATAGCTCCGCATTTTTGGCAAAAGCTTTTAACATTTTTGCTTGCTTACATAGGCATTTCTTTGATAGATGGATGGGGTAATTTTCCCCCTTTTAGGTACTGCTGCCAGGGTGGGCGCCTCGCCTTTGGGGCTCGTTTCCCGACTCGATGTGGGCCCTGAACGAAAAAAATTCCGTCATTCGTGTACCCCCTCGCCGTTACTGTACATACTCTAGCTGGCTCCCCGATCGCCTTAGGCATTTCGCGCTTCTCCTGGTTTCCCCTTCCCGCCTTTTCCGGGTTTACAAGGTTCCTACTTTTCAACCCGCGGCGCACTTTGGGAAGCCCCCTGGCTACCAATCCCTGACGATTGCCCCCGTTGTCCCAAAAACACTTTTCCCCAAACAAAACTACTAATTCGGTTGACCGTGATGATTTCCTGTGCCCACTTGTCGCGCCACTGAAAAGAAACACTAAAAAAAACCCCGCTTCTAAGCTACGGAACGAAAATCCCAAGTACAGACCACTGAAAAGTAAAAAGACGTAACGGGCTAAGAAAGCCCCACGTTTGCCGCCACGAAACGGAAAGCAACCCCGGAACTACAAAAGCTCCCCGTACCGGGTGCCCCCGAAAAGAACCCCCTACTTTTTGTTGCCCCTAAACGAGACGTACCAGTCTGATACCCTACTGTGTCCTAAAATCGCAATTTCACTCGATTGTGATCTATGTTAATAGTTCGGAACAGACGTACCTGTATCCCAAACTTCAAAATATCGACCGGATCATTTGGGAATTATCACGCAAGACCCCCTTTGGGGGGGTCTATGTTTCTCCACGGCTACGCATGCAAATTAACCTAAGAAAGCACTCCACTAACTCGGGGGGGGCCCCCCTTTATACGTGGGAAAAACAAATAAAAACCCCGTACCTAGCAAAAAATGGGAGACAAAGTGGGATGACAGTGAAACCGGTGGACCTGTTGACCGGTTCCCCCTTTGGGGAAAGTACCCCAACCTTTCCCAGGTGAGCGTTGGGCCTCGCCCTGGGGTCGCGTCCTCGGAAAAACTGGGCGGTCCACACGTTCTTAAAATTTTCCAAACTATGACAGTAGACAAACAAGAGTTATGGTCAGCAATATGTGCGAGCTGAAGGCCGGGATTAATTTAAATGTGAGTTGTGAAAGACTTTGGGATTGAAGGTTTGTTAGCAGCCCCCAAAGAAAATTTAAAGTGATTTTAAATTGGATATCAAAAAGGGGCTTTAAAGATTTTAAATTATGCAAAAAGAAAAGAAAGATGCCCAAATTGTGTGAAAGCTTTGGGTCCAAAAGCAAAAATTTGAATATTAAATTACCGTGAACATTTAAAAAATTGATAAATAAGTCTTCTCAAATCAACCAAATTAGTAGTCAAGTTTTCTTGAGTTTCGATACTGTGTGAAGTGGGGTGGGACGTTGCCCTCTACTTGGCACGTTCATGGTGGCTTATGCGCCTGAGGCGCCCGGACCCCAGGGGAATTCCGCAGGGCGGGTTGACCTGTCCCCTCTTTGGCGTCCTGGGTGGACCTCGAAGTGTAAAAAGTAGAAATGTATTTACTCGTATGAGCAGGGGAGGCAAAATATATTCACGTTGAAATTGGTACTATTAAGTGATGATTTGGTTTATTAGAGCCAGCCACGAGGACCACGTGGTGTTGAATTATAGTTCGACGTGTAAAATGCCCCCAACTCAGGGATTTCATTTAGTTGCATAAAGATTGCCACTCCCCGGGCTAATGAAAATGTGAAATTTTAAAAAAGATGTCCATTTCCGCTGGTCGTCGACTGCCCGGTGGGGGGTGTATGATAGCTACCACATACTAGGGGTGGCTTAAACACTCCCGATTACCGAAATGGTGTTTTAAATGAGTTGAAACTAAAACAAAAACCCCAAAACTAGCACCTGAAAACCCCTCTCTTATGTGGAGAGGCGTGGGTTCCCCTTTCCCTAAAAGCCTGGCTTCGCCTGCAAGCCGCACTCGGGGAAAATTCTTTGGAAACGACTTGCTCGTCTGAAGGGTTGAATTCAGTGGACGAGGGGACTCCGGCGCTTCGTCCAAAAACGCCCTGCTTGCTGGGTAGGGAGACGTGACCATTGTCCCTGGCCACATCTACCCGTTCCGATCGCTGATTGGTCGGACTACTGGTGAAACCAACTATTTCACTCGGCCGACTCAGGCTGCTAGCCCGCACACCGATTGAAGCCTACCTCGTTTTGCACAGATTTAGACACACAAAATTCACCCCGTTGGTACAGCAAATAACATTGCTGACCATTAGCCACTTTTAGACTTATTGCACAAGCCTAGGCTATTTCCATATGACCTTAGCCATAACCACTAGCTTTCCTATTAGGACAAGCTTAATTTACATAGACATGTAAATTATGCAAAAATTATGTAGAACTTGAAAATTATTGATTATGTAAATTTGAAAAAATATGTAACTTTTAGGTTTCAAAAATTGAAAAATAGGGACCAACATGGCCGTCCAGGGCTGTACAGTTACACTTTCGATATATCGATATCGAAATTTTTGACAATTATCGATATTTGAACTTTATGTCATAGCCCAGCCCTAGTTTTTATATCACCATTTTCAATTACCTCTAGTGATAAGAATAATTGGGCAATGGTCAACTTTTTCATTCCTGCAAAAAAATTAGCAATGAGTGTGAATTTGTAAAATTACTATCCTTAGTGGTAAAGTGGTACCTAAATCTTTAAATTAGCTGCACTTGCAGCTGTACTTGTAGCTGCTGGTGTTCTTTTATTTTAAGGTGAATCTATTGCTAAAATACATTTTCTAATAGCCAATATTATTACTTATTAGTCCTGCTAGAAGGAGTAGGTAGCTTGTGGGGCAACCTTCCATCCAGCCCGAGGTCAGAGGGATACAACGTTTGTTCTTGTACAGGGAGCCTTGCTGTGGGAGCCGCGTTCTCAACACGTCCGACCTGGAGGAGTTTGTCGTGTTGTCGCTCAAGACCGTGGGAACTGGTACTCGCAGCATCCGAGCAATCACTGGTCCGCCCGCCCGGAGCATTCACAGGTACATATTAGTGGGATGACCAGACGTCACCGTTTTACCGTAATCGTCCCGTTTCATGTAGTCTTTGCCAGTGTCCTGAAAATAGTTATTGGGATCCCAAAAAATGTCCCGGTTTTCAGATTTCAGCCAATTATATCAACTTTTTCATTTAAATTACCGTATTGGGCCGAATATAGGCCGACCTTGAATATACGCCCACCCTAACTTTGGTGATCAAAATTTAAAAAAGGAATATTTTACAAAATATTTTATTTTACGCCCTCTGTTATTCCTGCGGTCTACTTCTGTGGAGCTTGTGCCGAAATTGTTTTTCCCGCGGCCAAAATGTAAAAAAAAAAAGTTCAAAGTGACACCCAAGCTTTGAATCGATAGCAAACTTACAAGTATTTTCATAGCTCCCTTCTTTGTTAGATGAACTTTTGATCGGGGTCGGCTTGTATTGGGTTTGCGCGTTGTAATCGATCAAATGCGGCAATCAGTTTTCAAATGTAAATTACACAAGGGCCTCGAACCCTACTTACGTCCCCCCGCTGGGGACAAAGGGCGTTTAAGACCTCGAATCCTTACTTGATAAATTTGGGCTAGTGATTTTATTTAATCTCGGGGTTCTTTTCACGTTTCGCGCCCTAATTAACTATCAAGACTGACCGGTCCGTCCTAACTTTTACTTCCCCTACGCCGTACTTACACAAAAATGAAATAACTTGACAAACACAATGGTATGAACATTTGGCGACAAGGGGGAGTACACCAATACAAACTTCTTCCGGTAAGGGAAGAAGAGGTTACCTGGTTGAGCGCGCCAGCGTTTGAGCCGCTTCCCCACCAGAGAGCGGCAATCGTCCGGGGCCCCTTTTGCAGGTTCCGCTCGTTCCCCTATATTCTAAAATGAGCCGTGCCAGAGCCCCTGAAAAGTGTTGCTGAAGGCTTAATATCAGTGTGAAATAAAGAGGGGTATCTCGGGTTTCGCATGCCAATTTAAAGAAAGAGTTGAATAACAATAGGTTGCATTATTATTGAACAGTTGAACATGCTAACTACTGACAAGTGACAACAGGGTTTGAGTTTACGTTGGATCCAACATGAAAGAAATAAACATGTAAATTCTAATTGATAACAATACTATAAATTATTTTATAATACGTAGCGTCGATTTCCCGGTACGTTGATTGCTTGACGTGGGTCAGAGGGGGGGATTGAGAGCGTTGCTCTGCGATGCACAGGAGGAAGCTGGGGATGGGGTGGCTTATGGTGAAGCACGCTGTGGGGCCGCTTGCCACGGCCGGTGCAATATCTAGGTCAGGCCCAGTGGCGGACGGATATTGGGCTCCCAAGGTGGGTGCACTTAGGTCCTTGAGACTAAAACGTTCTCGGCAATACGTAATTTATTAGGGGGAGTACAGTGATAAGGAAAAGATACAGCTTACTTGCTTTAATGAATTTCTCTGATGATATTGGCGGTCGACGGCGTTTGGTCGGACCACGTGGCTGGTCACCAAAGTCGTCGAATGCGCAAAATACGAATATTTAGAATTTATACTGATACTTTATTGTGCACTTTCGTGCCACTCCCGTATGGTGTGAGAGGGGAATATACCATAATGATTGCGGTCGTTGTAAAACACCGCGCCCTGGTCGTTAGAATGGACCATGTGGCTAGCCTTCACTAGGCTATCACGATTTAATACGAATTTTTGTGTTTTAAATAAACATCTAGGGACTCGTCGCTAGATCTGCCCTATATTCGGACGATTAGGCCAACTTGCCTCACTTTCCCGAGGGATATTTCCCATATTGCTAAAAAAAACTTCGCAGCACTGCTAACGGTTCGGGCTCTCCTCTTCTCTGAATCTTGCACAAGTGGGACCGAAGGTAAACAGTCCGCTTGTCCCTGCTGGTTGCCAACCCTTCCCCACAGGGACTAGGTCCTACCTCTCATTGGGGTTAGGGCACCCGCGAGTTCAAATCCCACCAATGGCCTCACTCCCCACTAACGCGCATGATAAAGCCACTGGACAGGGTGATTTCGCTACATGCGACAATCACTGACCACTGCATGCCCTGCTAGCAACGACGTTGCATTTACATGAATCAACAACGAATTCTGCGAAAACAGCACTGTCGGCCAACCAAACCACATTCCTGAGTTCTCAAGTGGGTGGTTGGCTCGGGATTTCAAACTTTAATTTGGTCGCAACTAAACAAGCGACAAATAACTCCTTGTTACCCCTACTAACTAGGGTGAAAACATTTACCCCTAACTAGGTCCCAAACTCTCGGATATCCAGCTAGTTACCTTGATTAATAACCTCGTTAATTTGTATGCTTATACAAATTAGCTGGACTTGAAATAAAATTTATGCAACAAGATTTCTAGACAATATGAAAATTAATAGGAAAAAAAAATGAAAAATTCTCTGGCTGAGGGCCTAAATACAAGGGCAGGGGCTGTCACATTACAGCATTAATAATAATAAAAAATCAAAACACCCGGTTCCAACATAAGTCAGGTCGGGGGGTGAGTTTTCACAATTTCTCGGGGTGGGACTTTCCAGTGTTTGCTAGCCAGGCTCAACACCTCCTCATCTACTTCGGTCTTCTATGACAGGCATTTACAAATTCTCTCCATTCTTTTTTCCCCCCAGAGTCTTTTTCATTAATTCTTTCCCCTGATTTTTCCCCTTTCTTCAAGTTCCATTTATTTGGTCCCTCCATTATCTTTGGGCGTCCAAAATTTTTTACTCCCCCCATGTGTGTTCAAATTTTCCTCTTTTTT